>CM076909.1:28129755-28345757 GCA_039519145.1 Kokia cookei
TATGAACGCCACAACAATTTGTGCAAGCGTACACTGTCGATGCAAGATTAGTAGATAGGTTTAAAACTATCAGATATCGATCCCACTGAGATGGCTACTTATGTTTACAATTGTCGATGCAAAGGAAGTTAAAATCAAAAAAGATGTGATGAATAATGTTGGAGAAAATTAATAAGAAAATGCAGTAAATGTTTGAGAATAATTTGTCGAAGCAATTTAAAGAAATATAAGAAGTAAAAACAGTGAGAATGAGATGGGGTTCCCTAACTTGAAAAGTGGTAACAGCTAAATGTGATCACAAGGTAAATGATAGATAAATTGTCGCCACAATTAAGCTTAATGAAATCTTACCAACCTCGACTTCCCTGTTTATCAAAAACTCAAATACTCACACTAACCACACCTTCTCCAGTGCTGACAATGCAAAATATTCAAGACCAAGTCGTCAGAGAATTCCTTCGATCCTCAAGCAACTTCCTTTGACTTGCTTGTTAACTTAATTTGTCGCTGCACTTTCCCATGACAATTATTGCAATTACACTTCCGTGGTTAAGGAATTAAATCCAAAGATAAACAATGAAGGAAAGATTGAGTATATATCATATTTGATCTGAAATTAAATTGTACTTCCATACAAATTCAAATAATCAAAATTCCTAGACCTCAGCGTTAAAGAGAGAATAACAGAATAAATTGAAGCATCCTATTCCTAGTCTACTAGAACCATTCCCTTACACTCCTCTTGCGTCGCATTTAGGAATGCTCCTCATCAGGAGGAGATTTGTCTTCTCGTCACAGTCAGGTTGCCCTAAAAGAAATTAAGCTGCCATGGAAGCAAGCTTAAGAAAAATGTTGAAGAAAAAGTTTTAATGCGTCAAAAATCTGGAAGATGATTCCTCTCGAAGATCCTCTCTCATTAGTATTTATCAAAATTGCCCAGTACAAGTATCCTCCCTTCCAGATCCAACTTCCTCTGAGTTGTACAAGTTGGTTATACCAGCTGTACACTCACACCGATCTGGTGTGTTCATCAAATGTATTGGTTGTAACGACATTTCTAGGCGCAAATTTGGATTCTATTTTGCGGCGACAACCCTGAATACCTTCATGCGTTGATCTTTCAGGAAAGACTCCTACACTGACATCTTTGGATGCAATACTGAACAACTAATTGTGGTGACATTAGTAGCAAAAATCAGATAAAATTAAAGAAAATTAAACCGAGCATCACTAAGTTAGAAAATGCAATCACTACATTAAAAATCCTAAAAAAGCATGCTAAAAATGATAAAATGGGAACAAATTATACCCTAAGTAAGGAGAAATCAATGGTCTTTTCTAATGCTATCAATATCTAAAGTAATAAACACTGAATC
Organism: Kokia cookei; assembly: GCA_039519145.1. NCBI lineage: Eukaryota > Viridiplantae > Streptophyta > Magnoliopsida > Malvales > Malvaceae > Kokia > Kokia cookei. The sequence continues at coordinate 28,131,132 of CM076909.1, forward strand.
AAAATTGTAACTTTTTCGTTTCATCTAGGATGAACGCCTTGATCGAGTAGTCTTCTCCGCTATTCTTAAGCTCATGTCTGTCGAGTGTGGGCTCGCTTCGAATAAAAAAAAATTCACAAAAATTACCAACTGGGTAATTTCTATAAACTTTTTGGGTCAAGTTGCAAATCAAAAAAATTTCTCTAGAGATTTTTTGAAATAGTCTCTTCAGAGAATTTTCTCTCTATAACCTTCTCTTGAATTCGAGTGTATGAAAAATAATGACCCAAGGTTCTCTTTATATAAGAAGATTTAGAAAGTTCAACTATGATTAAACCTAAACACTTTAATATTAAATTAATAAAATACTATTAAAATAAGTATTAAATTAAATTTAATATTAAACTATTAAAATAAATTTTTTTTGAAATAGTTAATCTAACAAGTTCAATTACCCATTGAGTCAATTGTTTGACTTGAAAATTAATTTCTAAAATATCATATTAATTTTAATTAATTTGATTAATTTAATTTTACTTATCACTTAGATTTTCCAAATTAAATTTTCAAGAAAATTCTTTAATCAAATTCTCTAGTTGAACAATTCTCACAACCACCTAATTTAATTCCAAATTGAATAAATTGACTCAATTAAATTATTTCCAAAGTCGTAGAATTTTCTTCTGATTCAATGCAATCTGATCGAGCTTTTGTTGAGCTAGCAGAGGGACCAATCAAACATATACAATTAGACTCTAGTAATTGCAATTATGTTAAGAAACATCGTTCTAGAAATTGACAATTACTTAATCATGGAATTAGTCCATAAGAAGTACAATGGTTGAAAACTCTTTATTGTAAACTTTTTACGAAAGCAATTCATCCATTTGCTTTGTCTAATGATATCGTCATGTGTGTGTTACCCTCATATAATATCCTTGATTCCTTTGAGTTAAATCTTGTGCCACCCCAAACCTGACTAGAACGGACTGGCCCGAATCTGAAGCGACACATTCTAGCACAAAACCACCCAAAACACACCCCAACCTTATAACACCTCAATTCTAACTAATAATTATTTAATCTTATTGCGGAAGCGATTTGTGAACCATTTCAGAACTTTGTTTTTCCTTAATCCAATTATCAAATAAGGCTATATTAGCTAAGTTTTACTGCCTTAATCATACATACAATTCTAATTAATCCAATTACAACTAATAAACAACATGTATACATAATTTAAACTTTCAAAATCATGCTTAACAAACAATAATTAAATCATAAAATGGACTTACCTTAGCCATAAAGCTATACACTCCTTGACAAACTACAATTAAAATGTATTAGTGAAAATTTCATGCTTCAATCACCATGTTATCACTTAGAAACAAGCAATAATACACTCAACATTTAACCAATAAATCAAACATTAGAAACAAATATAACATCTCAAAATCAATGTCCAAATGTAAGTCTCAAACATCCATTACAAGTGTATCGAATTATCCCAATTGAGTGCCACAATGCCCTCTAATGTATCTATAGAAAATTCCTTATTCTATACCACGAAGTAGCCATAAACTTGGATTAGCCATTGCCCTTGCTCCTCAACTCCCTAAAGCTAGAAAACTCTGCACAAAGCTGTGAGGGTGTGAGCTGAAAAGCTCAATGAATGGCCATAAATTCATGTATCAAAATTTGAGTATATGAATCACAATTTCAAATATATTTTCATGCTCAATTATGGCATTCATTTGACTGGAATTTCCAACAACATGACAACATCATAACATCATAAATTCACATGTTATTCCATGAATAAAAGTCACATTTATTATAGCAATTGAAAACATAATTTAATTAACAAACAAACACTTATATTGGTAAATGCCATAGCCACACACACTTATATCGCCTTGAAATTGCCAATGATTGAGTTGAGAAAAAGCTGAACACTCTCTTATTAACTTCAGCAAAATCAATACTCCTAGATCCATATGCTCACAAATAACACATGTAGTGGTGAGTATTCACTAATCCTATGGCATGTCATCTATATCCAATGGATCCACCATGCAATGTTGCCAATATAACCAATCACACAGGGCATAAACACTAATATTTAAGCACTTAATTCATGATATAAAAATTCAATTTAAAGCATGTCACTTAGTAATTTTAGTATCAACATAAATAAACACAAAAAATGTATTTGTCCATGGATCTAAAATCAATCATAAAACCATCATCAAGTGCTCTAATATACAGTAATGCATGCTCCAATTATTAATCAATATAATTCAACTCAATCATACCAAACACACTATTCATAGTTTTCATAAATCATTTACAAATATACTTTTAGAAAATTAAAATCAATTTTGAAATCTAAACCACTTGAGATATAATTGAATTACTAGAAACACAATTCAAAACCCTAATTCAGAATAGACATGTTCACCAATTACCTTCGAAAACCACACACACTTTGCTTCTCAAGCCAAAGTGTAACAAGTAGCTCTGTTTAGAAAATTGAAATCAATTTTAAAATTAAATTGAGATAAAATACACATTACAAGCTATCATTAACAACAAGAAAATCGAAAAATAATGAACAACAAAGATCTAAAACGCCTCTCCAGTCTACCCTATCGAAAGCTCACAATCTAGCTGAAACACAAATTTTAGCCCCTAAATGACCTTCTCTGCACCAAAAACCATTTCTAAAGATCATATCTAATCTATCAACATAAAATCTAAGCATCAATTTCATCAAACAAACTATTTCATAATTTTCTGGAAAATAAACTCATGTTCTTAGTTAAAAATGAATTTGTCAAAATTGATCAACTAAACGAGTTTAATCTTTTGTTTTCTGATAAAAAACCTCTTAATAAACATGATATGAGCTTAGAAATCCATTTAAACTTGGCTTCCAACCCAAAACCATGAATTCACCATTGATGAATCTCATGTTCAAGAGCTAAGATATAAAATTTTGAAAAACCATTTTAATCAATTTAAATCGAAAATAATGATTAAAAACAACCTTAGAATGAATTTAGAGTTTAGAGAATACCTTCAAGATCATTGAAGAACTCGAATGAGTTATTCTCAACTTTGAAAATCTTTTCTGGACAATTTTTAAGAGAATTTGGACAGAATAGAGATGAAATCCCACCTGATTTTCAAAAATTGGAGAAATTGCCAACAGACCACTCCCATAATTCCTTTGTTTTACAAAATAATCCTTTCCCTCCATAATTCCAAAAATATGAGTAATTTTCCATAGAACCACCCAAACATTTCCCTTGTTTTGCAAAATGGTCTTATGTAATTAATATTTTAAATTCTCTAAATTAAAAACCATTTTAATTTATTTTTTTAGAATTATAATTTGACCCAAAATATTTATTTTACCCAAAAATTATTTAAAACTATAAAATTAATTTTACTAAAAATATTTTTATTTTCCAGAATATTAATTCCTGATTTTTAAATGAAATTAAGCTAACTAAAAAAAATACTAATAAATCTGATTAACTAACCATGCCACTCGAAACCTGGTAAACTTACTTGAAACTACTAGACCTATTTTTAGGGCCTTACAACTCTCTCCCTCTTAAAAGAAATTTTGTCCCTGAAATTTACCTAAATCGAACAAATATAGAGTACTGACACCTCATGATATCTACCGGCTCCCAAGTAGTTTCCTAAGTCTTATCATCGCCGCAAGCTTTTGCGCCAATGGAAGCGTCTTCCTGCACAGAACCTTGACCACACGGTCTAAGATCGCAACCGATTCCTTCTCATACGAAAGGTCAAATCGTACCTCAATCTCCTCAACAAGAACAACATGGGAAGGATCCGATCTATACCCTCTGAAGCATGGAAACAGGTAAGACATTGTGAATGCGCTAAAGTTTAGGCGGCAACAGAAGACAATAAGCAACTAGTCCAATCCACTAAATCACCTCGTAAGGATCAATGAACCAAGGACTAAGCTTACCCTTCCACCCGAACCTCAAAACCTTCTTCCAAGATGAGACCTTTGACCACCTCCGAACATACTCCCATTCGGCATGTATTTTGGGCTTCCGCAAGTATAGTTTACGACGAAGTAATGAGTACTCCGAGGATCATAGCTAAGGGAGGCGGAGCAATTGTAATTTCAATCCCTGCACAGAAAAGTCTGAATTAGTACTCTTCTTAAAATTATAGTACAAAAATAAAATAAAAGATTTTAGGTTTTTAAAGTAATAGTAAATATCATAAAATAAACTAAGGGAAATGAGATAAAGGATTCGATAAACTGATTGTTGGGGGATTAGCTCACTTCTGTATAATTTTTTCAACTGTTGCCTTTGGGATTTTCGTCAATCAACTAGTCACTACCCTAGTAGGATCTTCCGATCTTGCACTAACATAATGAGTTAACAAGAACTACTTATCTTCTGACCTCATAGTTTAGATTGGTTTGGGGTAAAGGTGTTTACGAATGGGCAATACCAATTTTGGGTTAATTCCCACCTAAATGACTTCCTTGAATTTTCAAGCCTAGGGTTTGTTTCACGTTCTTCCTTTTTCCAAATAGTTGATCTGTTAAAGATCCCTATACAATAATTAAATAATAATACCTTCACTCTCTAATCCCCTCAAAATGGATTAGTTCCTCATGGTTTCTTGGGACATTATAAATTCAATAAAAAAAATAAGCTTAAGAAATAAGATTGCAAATATAATAGAAGAAACTCAAGGATTTGGACTACAATCTCTTGGAATGAATCCACAATCGTTTATGTGAACGTACAAATCTCGTTTCCTTAAAATGAAGATGAAAATTCTAAAACCTAAATAAAAGAAAATAACTGAAACCTAAATTACAAGAAGGAATTCAACTAAAAAAAGGTGTGTAAAACTAAGTGCTATAAGACCCTATTTATTGTATTTGGACGATCATTTTCCTTAGCCCTAGGTCAGCTATTGTTCTTTGGTTTTAGGTTATGTTATAAAGACCAAAATGCACCTCACTCGATGTAATTCTGCGTTCAGGAGTCGATGCCGCGACACATAGGAGCCGTTTTGTGACATGGCAGACAGTTTACTCATTTAGTGTAATTTTTAGGCATTTTCACGACATGCTATGCTCGTGTCGCAACATAGAAGACAGCTTCAAGATTCTTTGATTCTGGTCTCTGTGTTGTGACATCACTTGTCTTGTGTCGTGACATAGTGATCAATTTCGATGTAGTTCTTCTTCTAAGGGTCTCCTACACACTCACAAAGTTCATTAGCCAATCTTTAGGCCTCACTCGGCCCTAAAGTTAATAAAAGACTCCTTTTTACACATTTTATTCAATATATGAAAACTAAAGTAAATCCTAAGTAATTCTATCGTAAATGCCTAATTTCAAGCTCCTAAAGTGTGAAAACTAGTTTAATATGCTAGGTCAAATTACGGTAGATCAAACTCCCCTACACTTAAGTCATTGTTTGTCCTCAAGCAAACAAAAAAAAACAATAAAAAATCATAAAAGCTTGAACACATATCACACAAGGATTAGGTTTGGAACATCTACCTTGGGCATTTTATATATTTTAATAATTTCAGCATGATAAACAAATATTCTTACCACTTTTGATTTAAAACCTTTAAGTTCAGTAAGTTACAAAAGATACAAATGTAAATATCTTATTTATATAGTTTCATCAATGGCTAATATAAGTACTTTAATTATCCTATTATAATACAAATAGCTTTAATGAGATTTTTAAATTCCATATTCATTCATGCACAGATTTATTTAAGTCACATAGGTCTTTTCTACTTGTAACGTTTTAAGGCTTAGGACAGGTATGAATTATAAAAGAATGGTAAGCATCAAAAGGTTACAAACATGAAAATAGTTTGGCAGATGTATTGTTCCCTAGCTCACCGTCTTATTTCTCCTTCTCTCACATCCCTTATCTCTCCAATTAGGAAATATCAATATGGTATAATCCCTTTAGCTAGCCTACGAGCATTTTTACATTCTTGAACAAGTTTTTCTTTTGACTTTGTGACTTTGTCAACTTTCATGCTTTTTCTCACTCAAGATTATTATTTTTCATTAATTTCTACTCATCTTTCTCATCTTTTGGATTTTTTTCTTGTTTCAGAATATTCGCTATACTGAAGTTCATATGCCACATTAATCTTTCCTATTTCACTCTTATTTTACAAACTCCACCTCGATGTGTCTACTTACCCTCAATACTTATGGCCATACGTCTATATTCGTGCAATTTAAGACGAAAGAAAAGGATAAACACAAATTGAATTTTCTTTTTAGGTTTTATGGTTCGTAATGAGATTCATCAAGAAGAGTCAATAGGCTTAAAGATTAGTACTAATAGGAAAATATTAGAATAGGTTTGCTTTTTGGGTCTAAGTGTTTCCAAACAATGCCTTAGGTCATTCCTAAATATCTCAATATGCAGAAACTTCAATTTTAATCACACAATCCCGAAAGTACCATTTATCATATATACTAGCATGCTTGTTTCCTTATATTATTCATGTCAGTTGGTACAAATAATATCTTTTAACCTATATGTAGTGTAACCTATAGAACTTAGTAGTCTCATGCTCCAAATTTAAAAATTACTCATAATCATGCCAAATTTATTCAAAAATACAATCAACCTATGTATATTCTCCTAACCAATAACTTGTATTTCTACAAGTTCAAGCACGCGACAAGAAACAACATAAAAAACAAAAAAAAAAAAAATTTGTCACCCCCACACTTTAGAAAACACATTGTCCTCAATGTGTAGCCCTTAAAAAGTTAGGAAAAAAGTTACTCGATTGATCTTGAATGGCTCTTGAACTAACGGTGGGTTCCTCCTTCTTTTAACATGAATAGCTCAAAATGTTATGCCTTCTTTGTATGGGGTTCCTATATAAAAATTCAAAATAGATAGACGAAAATAAATCTAATACTACCCATACTTCTACTAGTAAATAAGTCCTCAAAAAGAAAATTATCCAAATATTACAAGTCTCAAAATAAAGTTTAAAAAAGATAATCCTCATCCATCTCATCATCCTCTTCATCGCTACCTTCTCCATTTTCAGTCTCCTCCTTATCATGTTCCTTAGTTGTTGGCCCAAACATATCATGTGTGTAGTTAGGGACCCAAATGTTGTTTTTTCGAGCAAATTCTTGAAATAGTGGTCCTAATTCTTGCATTCATTGTATCATCCAATCTAGTTTTGGATGACTTCCCTTACCAATTTCCTGTTGGGCTGCTACCAACCTTTGTGATGAAGCCGGTGTGGTTGTCGTTTCTCTTTATCTCTTCTTCCCCTCCTTAATCTGCTTGGCACGAAGCTCAACATATTGTTGGAAGAGAGTATCACCAATGATGCTCCTTGACGACTTCAAGGACTGTTCAGTAGATGTCATGGGCACTCCAGCCCTTTTGCACAAAGTCATAACTAAGTGAGGGAAGAATACACCCACTCTGTGGCTTCCTACACACCTACTTATATTTTGGTGGATCCATTTATCGATACAAACCTATTTTTTCTGTAAAATTGTAGACAATAATATAGCTCGAAAGGTATTGACATTAGAGACATTTAAAATAGGTACAATATGTTTGCATATAAATTGAATCCACATTTTTGCTTTTGGAAACATAATTTCTTGATTAAACGAAGTAGGAATACTAGTGCCTGACTTGTATTTCCACTCACCCCTTCCCTAAGTTAGATAGTTTATCACATTGTCCATATCTATGTCTTTGAAATGTTCTAAATCAGTTTGGTCTAAGAAATCTTATTGATAGTATGGAGTATCAAAGAATTTACAAATAAATTTAATGATGACTTTTACATTAGCTCTTCTTACCATTATTGTATCATATGTAGCATCATTAGTAGTCCTAGACATATAATCTCTTAGTGATGTGTAGAATTCCTGAACTACTGGAACTATTGCTGGTTCTTTGGGAATTGTCCAAAATCGTTCCCACCTATGGTATCGAACTAGTGTCAATATTTATTTAAATATAACCATCAATAGATCAAAAACCCCTTTCTTGAATGAATGTTTTCCCTTGAAGTTCATTAAAATATTTTTTAACATTCTCGTTAAAAATCTTGTAGGGTTGGGACCCGTTGATGGTTCCAATTCAATTGTTTATCTAATCTTCCTAGGATGCGTTATGTGTAAGTATGGAAAATCAAGAAGTTTTAAAGTTAGGAACCCTTAACCTGAGTTGGTGCAATTCCTTTTGGTTTATGCACAAGAGGTCAATCCTTGCTCCTTTACTTTAGGTCTAAAATCTGTACAAGAGAAAATAAGAAGAAAATTGAAGGTATTTTAGGGTTTCAAAAGATTAGAGATGAGTTTTAGAAGTAATATGATGTTAGTAATATGTTTAATATATATAGTGATTGGAAAAAAGGGTTTAAAAGTGTTAAAAATCGATAAAAATTAAGGTTTAGCTACCAGGTTATGTAGTTGGGTCGGGTCGACCCTGTAAAAATTACAGTCGACTCACGACATGAACATGTTGGTGTCGTAACATCCCCTTCTGTTCCGCATTGTTGCAACGCAAAGACTCTATGTCACGACATCTTTATCAACTCCTAATTTTTCTAATCTACCACCTTTGTCGCGACATGGAGGAAAGTATGTAGTGACATAACCTTGTTTCCTACTATTTATTGAAAGAAAAACTTTTAGAAATATTTACAATAATATGCAAAAATGAAACACTCACATCCACCATCATGTTTTACTGCTGGATTCGTCCGATAGTTTTATCCTCACTAGTTTGCTCCACATTTTCTCGGCATTTATCTATCTTCCACATACCAATCCAGTTTTTCAACCCATCCTTTTCTTTAAATCAATTAGTTCATTCTTTATTCATGAAATGGGTCTTACTGTGTCCTACAGTAAGCATATGGCATCCTTCTCTTACTCCTCGGTTTCGTCTAGCCTATCCCCACATTTAAAGATTTTTATCTCACCATTCATCTTCATGGTTAACTCATTTGTGTCTAAGTCAATGGTTAATCTAGATGTGGCTAAAAAGGGTCTTCTTAGTAAGATTGGTATACAGCTATCTTCCTCAAAGTCTAAAACCATAAAATCTGCATGGATAATAAAATCTCTTACTTGGACCAATACATCTTTCAAGATTCCCTTAGGTCGTACAGAAGATATTTCAGCCAACTGTAAGGTCACTTGTGTATTTCTAAGATCTCCATACCCAATTTTCTCAAAAACTGAAAGAGGCATTAGGTTTATGCTGGCTCCAAGATTGTATAAGGCTCTACTAAACTGAAGATTCCCATTTTTTATTGGAATTGTAAAGCTGTTGGGATTCTTTAGTTTTTGAGGAATTCGTTTAGAGATGACGCGCTACAAGATGTGTTGTCTTCCACTTGTTCACCCACTCTGATTTTCCTATGCTTTGACATAATTTGGGACTTCCTCTATCAATTTAATTAGAGGTAAGTTAACATTTAGGGTTTTAAATAAATTCAAGAAACTTACAAACTTATCTTCATTCTGTCTATTTTTCTCCTTTAACCTTTTAGGGAACGGAATGGTCGTACCTTTATTTTCTTTGGGGATATCATCCTCTTTTGTTTGCTCTTCTTTTGGAGGTACTTCCTTATTTATTATGACTTCAGTGTCATCATTTGAGGGTATCTCTATGATGTTGTTAGACTTTTTGTGCTCTTCTCCCTTATTAGGATTTTCTAGGCCACTTAGTACTTTACCCGATTTCACTTCGATCACTTGACATGCTATTTTTCCTCTCTTCTGGGATTATTCTCTATGCTTCTAGGGATGTTAGTGCCAATCTGTCTTTTAATGTCTCCCATCATACTCATAAATTGGCCCATTTATTTCTCTAGTTTTGTCAAGGTTTTCGAAGAATTAGTGCACTTAGACTGCACTTTCTTTACCTTAGTGCACATAGACTGTATCTCCCCCTCTATTCGATCAAACTTTTGACCACAATACAGTATAGTTATTTCCATCAACTCTCTTCGATTGCCTTTGTAAAAATGGAGGTTGATAGTTTGTACTTCTTTGTTGGTTGGTGATCAATGTTTTTACGACACAACGATTGTGCAAGCATACACACATCAATGCAAGTATAGTTGATAGACAATTCTATCAAATATTGATCCCACGAGGAATGGGTTCTTGATGTTCAGATGTCGGAGCAACTAATACTAAAATTAAGGTGATTGTGAGTAAGGATGTCAATGCAATAAGTTAGGTCTGCACACTAAAATAATCAGGAATGTCAACGCAATTAAGGTTAATTGTTAGAGCAACTGAAAGTAAATCAAAATGTTGTTGAAGTGTTGAGTATTTAAATGCCTAAAAGTAAAGTTTGATCAAGTGTGAAGAATTGGAGTGGATCACTAACTTCGCTAAGTAGCAACACTAGATGTACCGATAAGGTAAATATAAATGGAATGTCACTGCAATGAAGTCCCTTTGAGTTCTTACTAACAATAGCTCTCTAATTAATCTCGACTCAAATACAATCACTCCACCTCTCGGTGCGAGTAACGATATGTATCCAAGAACAAGTAACTGGTTTTTATCCAAGTCCCGAGTAGCTCTCGCCTAACCCACTTGTTAACCTAACCTGTCACCACATCTCTCGATGTCGACATACTGTAATTTCACTTTCATGTTTAGAGCGGTTAGATCCAAGAATAAACGGATAAGCAGTTTAAAGTAAGAATCAAAATGGTCTAACATCAAAAGATATCTCGTATTCATTTAATATCATCAAAATCCATCATCGTTTAAGAAGAATTAAAGAGTACAACGAAGCTTACTATCTCTAGACTACTAGGCTTACACCCTAATTGTTCCTCTTGTGTAGCATCAAGCACCTCTCGTTAAAAGTTGTTGCACACTTGCTCCATCAACTTCACCTTCCTCCGACGTCAAGCTTCCATGGTAACTTACTTGAAGATTTGAGAGATTTTTTTAATTTAAATTCTTTACTCCTTGATATTTATCTCCTTCTTCTATCCTCTATTTATAAGCCCAAGAAATTGAGAGTTTCTCCATTCTCAGATCCAACAACTTTGTACAGCTGTAAAAGTTTGTTATTGATAGCTATGCAGATCTAATTTGTTTACTGGACTGTTGCAAAATGTCGGCACAGTTTATAAATTACGTCGACAATTTTTCAATGGAATTTTTGCCGCATTTTTGGACATCTCTTCTCAGATCCAGATCTAATTACAGCTGTCACAGTTGGTTAAATTCCAGCTGTGCAGTCACGTAGATCTGGTGTGATCTTTATAACTCTGCGAATTGTCGCTGCATCTCTGGTCGTGATCTGAAATCTTTAATTGCGGCGAAAACATGTGAAATTCCTGCACTGGTGGTTCTAGATGTGCTTGTGGCTTGAATTCACTCAAACAAAGTAAAACTTTAAATGCGTCGACATCTCTAGTCGCAATTCCAAGCTATGCTTGTGGCTGCATTCTTCTTCCATAATTGAGATCCTGGGCTGATTCCTGCGCTGACAATTCTAAGGCGTAATGTCTCGGCTGATTGCGGTGACATTATTACAGAAAGAGGTAAAAATAACAAGAATTTAAACCAACTAGCAATGAGTTAGAAAATATAAAAACTAAGTATGAAATGCTTATGATGCATGCAAAATAAGATATAAAAGAGACCATTAATACACAAATTTAGGAGAAAATATATGTCATTTGTAATACCATCAGTTGGCATTACCACTTCCTCCTTGGTTTCATCCCCAAGTTTGGATATTCCTTCCAATCGAGATTATAGGTATTTGAGTAAGGGTTTCCACCCCTATTCCTAACATGGATTACATCCTCAGTGGTATTCATGAAATAGTGATAGAGAGGTTTGTCATCCACTTGTGACGATGGTGCACCTGTTGCAGATTCAATTCGGTTAAGTTTTTCCAACAGTTGGTATTTATCATCTTCTTGAATCACCTTAACCAAGGCAAATTTCTACCCATATGTGAATCGTTCAGTTGGCCACTGATAGGATTTCATTAGCATATTCTCGATCAATCCATAGGCATAATTATAAGTTTTGCTCATTAGGGCTCCTCCTGTCGCACCATCAAGCCCAGACCTGGCAGATGCGTCCAACCCATTGTAGAAGGTCTATAATTGCAACCATTCTGGAAAACCATGGTGTAGACACTTTTACAGCAAAGTTTTAAAACGTTCCCATGTCTCATGAAAGCCTTCTCCTTCAAATTGCAGAAAGGTAGAAATCTCTCTTCTCAACTGAACCGTTTTAGTAATGGGGAAAAACTTCTGTAAGAATAATCCTGCAAGCTCATCCCATGTAGTAATAGAACGTGGTGCCTGCGCATCTAACCAAGAAAAGGAATTGTCAGTTAGAGAGAATGAAAATAATCGAAGATGAATGACAACATCGATAACACCATTATATTTAAAAGTATCGCGTAATTGTAAAAATCACTTTAAATTTAAACTCGGATCCTCTGCCATGGTGCCTCTGAATTGCAAGTTGTTTTGGATCATGGCTGGTTTGATCTCAAAGCTATTAGTAGCAACAGTTGGCCTAGTGATACTTCCTCGCACTAGATCCATGTTAGGTAAAGCATACTCCCTTAAAGTTCTTTGATCTTGCGCCATTGGTTCGTTGGCTGGGAGTTGTGGTGGTAACCTAACTTCTTAGATGTTATCGTTAACTGGATTGATAGGTGGATCTTCTTGTTCTTGTACTTTAGCGGGCGGTGGTGGATTTTGCATCGATTGCGTTTGTCTATGATTTCACCTAATGAGTGCTTCGAGATTAGAGATAGGATCTACCAAGTTTCCTTGGCTTCGAGTTAAAAATTAGAATTAAACAAAAATAAATACTTAATGAAAATAAATAAATTAAAAAATAAAAAAAATGTATATATGACCTAAAAATTTCCCAATTATTCTTTTAAGAGTGCAATAATTTAAAATCACTAAAGACTTTGCCTCCCCAGTAACGATGCCAACAACTTGATCGCCTCCCAACGTATGTTCGGCGTGTATTTTGGGCTTCCATAAGTAAATTGATTGAGTTGTAATATAGTATACAACGATGTAACGAGTACTCTGAGGATCGTACCTAAGGGAGGCAAAGCAATAATAATTTTAATCCATTCACAAAAAAGATCTAATTAGTACTCTTCTTAAAATTATAGTACGAAAATAAAATAAAAGATTTTGGGTTTTTAAAGTGATAGTAAAAATCATAAAATAAACTAAGGGAAATGAGATAAAGGATTCGATAAACTGATTGATGGGGGATTAGCTCACTTTGGTATAATTTCATTAACTATTGCCTTTAGGATTTTCGTCAATCAACTAGTTGCTACCGTAGTAGGATCTTCCGATATTCCATTAACATAACGAGTCAACAAGAAATACTTATCTTTCGACCTCTGATAGCATTAGAAAGAACCATTGATTTCTCCCTACTTATTGTATGATTTGTTCCCATTTGGTTATCTTTAGCATAAAATTTTAGTATTTTTAATTTAGTTATTGCATTTTCTAATTTAATGAAGCTCAGCCTAATTTCCGTTGAATTTATTATATTTTTACTACTGATGTTGTTGCATTAGTATGTTTAGTTATGCGCCCAGAATTGGCGCTGCAGGAACCTATTTAGAAATATCGATGCATAAACCTGTCTAGAACTGTCACAGCACTTGACAGCTGTATAATTCATAAAAAATGTGTGAGTTGTAGAGCTGGTACAACCAACTAGCACGGCAAAAGATTGTTAGATCTGGAAGGAAGGACACCTGTACTATAGAGCTACTGTTAAATACCGAAGAGAAGGAGATAGAATGGATCTTCTTCCTTCGCTAGATTTGATTTTCTTCTTCAATCCATATTTTCTTAAAGCTTGCATCCATGGCAGCTTAACTTCCCAAGGGCGACCTAATGCAAAAGAGAAGGCTGAACTGCTCCTGACGAGGAGCATCCTAAGTACGCTACAAGAGGAGAGTAAGAGAGCAATTTGAGTAGACTAGGAATAGAATGCCCCAATTGTTCTATTATTTCTCTTTTATTAAACGCTGGTAATTCTTGTTATTTCAAGTTGTATGGAAGTACACTTGAAATTAGAACTGAATGATATCTATTTCAATCTTGCCTTTAATGTTAATCTTTGGATTTAATTGTTTGACCATGGAAGTGCGATTACAATCACTTGTACTAAAAGGTGCAATTAAGTTAACAAGCATTACAATAGAAGTTGCTGGGGAATTGAAGGAATTTAATCCATTTTTTCTTGAATATGTTGTATTGCCAACACTGGAAGGTGTGGTTATTGTTCATGCTTGAGTCTTAGATCTAATAGGAGAGTCAATTTTGGTAAGATTTTCAATGTGCTTATTTGTAGTGACAAATTCTCTGATATTTTAAACCATGTGAGTTACACTTAGTGTTCTGTCGACTTTTCATGTTAGGAACCCCATCTCATTATCATTGCATTTTATCTTTAATTTTACATTATTGCATTAACAAATCAACCTCACAATTTTATTGCATTTATCTGTTCATTGGTTCAACAATTATTATCACAAAAATATCTTGTTTTACCTGTTAATTGCATCGACAATTATAAACACAAACATCCATCCTCGTGGAATCGATATCCGATAGGTTACACATCTATCTACTGTACTTGCACCGACAGTGTACGCTTGCACATATTTACTGTGTCATTCATAGCGCGATCAAGTTTTGGTGTCGTTGTTGGGGATGACATTTGTTTGATGTTTATTTTTTTTTGCATTCATTCTTTATTTTCTTATCTTTATTTATTACTAACTTGTCCTTTTTTTTTTTACATTTCTCTTTTAGATGTTTTATGACCAGGAGCAATCCTAAATTTGTTGTTGGCTTAGATCCTGAAATTGAACGCACTATTAGAAGGTGAAGACAAGAATAAAATAATATGACTTTGCCTATAAATATAGCAGCCATACCACAATTGCTACCACAAAATCCTGTTATACCTCTAATACAACCACAAAATATCAATAATCCACCACTACCGCAAAAAGATCAAATACAAAATCGAACTATTCGAGATTTTGTTGTTCCAATTTTGGACGATTTGTAGCCAAGAGTTGTTCGACCAGTTATTCAAGCTAGAAATTTTGAATTAAAGCTAGTCATGTTCCAAATGTTGAATTCTAATGGGCAGTATGCTGGACTGCCTCATGAAGATGTGAGAGAGCACCTTAAATCCTTTCTACTAATTTGTGCTTCTTTCAGTTAGCATTTCACTCTTGATGATGCCTTGAAAATGTAACTATTTCCTTACTCATTACAAAGACCAGCTCGTACCTGGTTCCTTGGATTACCTACTAGATCAATCACATCGTGGAATGCGCTCGCAACTCAATTTGTTTTATGTTTCAATCCACCGACTATGAATCCTCATCTTAGAAATGACATTACTGCATATCATCAGCTAGATGATGAAAATTTGCATACTACATGGGAGCGTTATAAATCTCTTCTTCGACGTTGTCCTGTGCATGACATTCAACAAGAAACGTAGATTGAAATCTTTTACAACGTTCTGAATGCATAGACAAGAAATATTGTCGAAGCATCTACTAATGGTCCTTTGTTGGACTGTACTTATGATGAAGCTGTCAGAATTCTAGAGAGAATAGCTCAAAACGATTATCAATATCCAATCTCTCGAGCTGCTCAAGTGAAAGCAAATCCTAGAGTTATTGAGTTGTATGCTATATCTACTTTGAGTGCACAAGTTTCTTCGCTCGCAAATATGATAAAAAACATGAATGGGACTAATGAAGTTGCCCCCATTCAAGTTTCCCAACAAATTGATGTCCCTATATTTTGTTACGAAATTTGCGGTGACAATAAAAATTATGAAGATTATCCACAACATGCGGAGAATGCTTTTTATGTCAATAACATCTGTGAAAACTCTTATGGTAATTCGTATAATAATATTGCGGGAAATCAACAGTCTTGGGGAAATCAGAATGCCACGACATTCAGATATGGAAATTCATCCAATTAAGGTAGTTATTGACAAGGGAATTACAATCCACAGCAGCAGAGTTATAACTACAGTGCCCAGATGCATGCACATCAAGATCAGATGCAACCACACACTCGTGCACAGCCACAACAATATGCAATGTCAAATCTAAATGCTCAAGGACAACAACAAAAGTAGTAGCAGAAACAGTACACATAACCATGAGCTGATCCTTTAGCCGCCCTTGAAGCCCTGATCCGTGAGCATATAACATGAACAAAAGCCATTGTTCAGGGAAATCCATCTTCTATTCGAGCACTGGAAGCACAACTGGGGCAAATTGCTTCGAATTTAAACACAATACCACCAGGTGCTCTACCCAGCGATACAGAGAACCTAAGCTCAAAAGGGAAGGAGCATTACAAGGCTACGACTCTTTGAAGTGGGAAACAAACTATCAAGCCAGCTATCAGCTCTCATGCAACACCTATCATCATTAGTGACATAAATCAGGGTGAGGAGATTGCATCTGAAGAAGTTATAGAAGAACCAAATAAAGAGACTCCACCAATTGTTACCCCCATGCCTACTATCAAACCAAGAAAATTATTGACACAACTGTCGATGTCGACACAACCAACTATGTCAAGGCAACCTGATGTATCCATACCTTTGCCATTTCCACAACGATTTAAAGAGAAAGGGCATGATAGACAATATTAGAAGTTTCTGACCATATTAAACCAACTACATGTCAATATTCCTCTTGTGGACGCTCTAATATAGATTCTCAATTATGGGAAATTCATGAAAAAGCTACTGTCCAAAAAGAAGAAGCTGACTAATATTGAGACAATTGCGCTCACAGAAGGATGCAGTGTAGTCTTGACGAATAAGTTGCCACCTAAGATGAAATACCCTAGAAGCTTTACAATTTCATGTTCGATTGGCAATCATTACTTAGGTAAAGCTTCATGTGATTTAGGCGCGAGTATTAACCTTATGTCGTTGTCTACATTTAGAAAATTAGGGATTGGTCAAATGAAGCCACTACAGTGACATTGCAGTTGGTAGGTAGATCATTAGCGCAACTTGAAGGACAAATTAAAAATATCCTAGTTCGCGTAGATAATTTGTGTTCTCTGCTGATTTTATTATACTCAATTGTGAAGCAGACAAAAGGTGCCCATAATCTTAAACGCCTATTCTTAGCTACGAGACGCACTCTCATCGACGTGTATAAAGGCGAATTGATAATGCGACATAATGATGAACATGTCACTTTCAGTGTGTTTGAGGCTATTCCCTGTAAAGACAAAGAAGAATATCACCAAATTGATGTGTTGGACACATTAATTGAGGAGGAATTCAATGAGCGAGGCACAATAATTACAGAAGAATTTGCGATGACATCAGATGAAGATTTTCTAGTAGACTGTTACAGCAAGGTTGAGGCGAATAATATTGAGCTTAGGCGTAGATGACAAATGGAATCTCTAGATTTGACCAATAGAATGACTCCAATCTTTAAGCCATCTATTGAAAAAGCTCTTACTCTAGAGTTGAAGCCATTGTCTACCCATCTGAAGCATGTTTCTCTTGGTGACAATGATACACTCCCAGTGATTGTCTTTGCAACCCTTGACACAATTTAGGAAGAAAAATTGATCCATATACTGAAGCAGTATAAACATGCAATTGCCTGGAGTATTTTTGATATTAGAGGCATTAGTCCTTCTTTTTGCATGCATAAAATTTAGTTGGAAGATGAAGGAAAGCAATCAATTCAACAACAAATGAGATTAAATGAGAAAATGAAGGAAGTGGTTAAAAAGGAAATTATTAAGTGGCTGGATACGAACATTATCTACCCAATTTCTGATAGCACTTGGGTGAGCCCAGTCCAATGTGTCCCTAAGAAAAGTGGTATCACGGTGGTAAGTGATGACAAGGATGAGCTAATCCTTAATTGCATTCCTATGGGCTGGCGAGTGTGCAAGGATTATCGTCGATTGAATATAGCCATAAAGAAGGATCACTTTCCACACCCCTCAATTGATCAAATGTTGGACAAGCTTGCTGGAAAAGCCTACTATTGCTTCCTCGATGGCTATTCTAGCTACAATCAGATAGCTATTGCGTCGGAGGATCAAGCAAAAATGACTTTTGCTTCTCGTTTTTGCACTTTTGCCTTCTGTTGAATGTGGTTTGGTCTCTGCAATGCACTTGTGATTGGCCTATAACATCACAGCAGTTGTGCAAGAGGACACATGTCGATGCAAGTATAGTTGATAGAACAATTCTATCGGATATTGATCCCACGAGGAATGGGTTCTTGATGTTCAGCTGTCGAAGCAAATAATACTAAAATTAGAGGAAATGTGAGTAAAGATGTCAGCGCAATTAAATATGATCTGCACATTAAGATTGTTAAAATTGTCAATGTAATTATAAAATTTAAATGTCAGTGCAACTGAAAGTAAATAAAATAGTTAAGGAAGTTTTGAGAATTTAAATGCAGAAAAGTAAAATGATGATCAAGTGTGAAGAACTAGAGTAGATCGCTAACTTCACTAAGTCGCAACGTTGGATGCATCGACAAGGTACTGTATAGATGAATTGTCACAGCAAAAATGCTCTAATGAAATCTTATCAATAACAACTCTCTTTTTAATCGAGACTCAAGTACCTACAATTACCCTACCTCTCGATGTAGGTAACATTGTGCACTTAAGAACAAGTGATAGAATCTCTTCTAATCCCAAGCAGCTCTCGTTGACTTGCTTGTTAATCTAACTTGTCACCGCATCTTTTGATGTCGGTAGACTGCAATTCCACTCTCGTGTTTAAAGTAATTAAATCTAATAATAAACAGATAAGAAGAATTAAGTAAGAATCAAAGTGATATAATAATGAAAGATATTCTCATATTCATTCAATTGTCAAGAGTAATTCATCAGCATAAAAGAAGGGTTAACAAATACATCGAAGCTTACTACCTCTAGACTATTAGGACTATTCCTTAACCGTTCCTCTTGTGCCTGCACCAAGCACTCCTCCTTAGGAGTTGTTGCTCGTCTACTCAGTCAACTCACCGATCTCTAATAAAACTTCAAAAACACAAAGTAATTACAGATTTAATTCCTTCCCTCTTGATATTTTTCTTCATCTTTTCTTCTCAATTTATAGGCTTCAAGAATGGTAAACCTTCTCTCTCCTCAGATCCAGATCCAATTGTAGCTATAAAAGTTTGTTATAGTCTAGTTGTGCACTCATGCAGATCTGGTATGAACTTCATGGATCTACAGATTGTCACTGCATTTCTGGTCGCGATCTGAAATCTTTAATTGCGGCGACAACTTGTGAAATTCTTACGTTGGTGCTTCTAGGTGTAATTGCAGCTTGAATTCATTCATTCTAATGTAAGGATTCCTATGCGGTGATATCATTGGTCGTAATTTTAAGCTGAATTTGTGGCTGCATTCTGGATTCTTTCTTGCCTTGATCTACTAAGATGTGTTCTTGCACTGATAATTTTAAAATGCAATATATATATGCTGCATGTGACGACATTAGTGCACAAAAAGAGATAGAATAGCAACAAATTTAAACCAAACAATAATGAGTTAGAAAACATAAAAACTAAGTATGAAATGCCTAATATGCATACTACATATGGCACAAAAGAGACAATTAATACACAAATTTAGGGAGAAAATCAGTGTCATTTCTAATGCTATCAACCGACCACATTTCAAAGGTGCATGATGCCAATATTTTCAGACATGATCAAGGACTCATTAGAGTTTTTTTGGATGATTTTTCTATTTATGGAAACACTTTTGATAAATGTACTGACAACTTGACTAGAGTTTTAAAGCGATGTGAAGACACAAATCTAGTGCTAAATTGGGAGAAATGCCACTTCATGGCAATTGAAGGCATTGTCCTAGGTCATCACATTTCCTGTCAGGGATTGAAGTGGATAAAGCGAAGCTTGAAATTATTGAGAAGTTGCCCTCGCAAACTAATGTAAAAGGTATTCAGAGTTTTCTCAGACACGCAAGTTTTTATTGAAGATTTATTCGATACTTCTCCAAAATTGCAAAACCCCTCTGCTCCTTGTTGGAGCAAAATAAAAAATTCTTGTTTGATGATGCATGTGTGGATGCATTTATGCAAATAAAGAAGCAGCTCGTGAAGGCAACCATTGTCGTTGCACTAGATTGGTTGCAACCATTTGAAGTATTGTGTGATGCAAGTGATTTTGTAGTGGGTGCAGTATTAGGACAACGCAAGGAAAGAGTATTTCACACTTTATATTGCACCAACAATACTCTCATAGAAGCTCAAATTAATTACACAACCACAGAAAAAGAGTTGTTGGCTGTAGTCTTTGCTTTTGAAAAATTCCGTTCATATCTTATTGGTGCAAAGGTTACTATATTCACTGATCATTCCGTGTTAAGATACCTTTTTGCAAAGAATGACGCTAAACCAAGGATGATATGATAGATCTTACTACTACAAGAGTTTGATATAGAGATAAAGGATCGAAAGGGGTCAAAAAACCAAGTGGCAGATCACCTATCTCATTTAGAAGTGGGTAGTGAAGACGAAAATACATTTCAAATTATCGACACATTTCCCGACGAGAAGTTGTTCACTATCGACAGAACCCCATGGTATGCGGATGTGGTCAATTGCATGATATGTGGTAGGTTACCTTTGGGCGTAACAGGCCATAAGAAAGAAAGATTTCTTCGTGACATAGAGAAATATTACTGGAACGAGCCATACCTATTCTAGGTATGCAACGACAATATAATTAGGGGTTGTATTCCAGAGGAAGAAATGCTTTCAATCCTGAAACACTGTCACGATGCCCCTTATGGAGGTCATTTTGGTGGTATAAGAACTGCTGCAAAGGTTCTTCAGTCATGATTTTATTGGCCCACATTATTTAGAGATGCCCATGACTTTGTGCTCCAATGTAATAAATGTCAGCACATCGGATCAATATCTCGATGCAATGAGATGTTACAACAACCAATCATGGAAGTTGAACTCTTTAATATTTGGGGTATGGACTTCATGGGACCATTTCCAAGTTCGTTTTGAAATGTTTATATCCTAGTTGCTGTTGACTATGTATCAAAATGGGTGGAGGCCATTGCAGTCCCAGAAGATGATGGAAGGATAGAGCTGAAGTTTATTCCACAAGCATATACTTACTCGCTTTGGCACGCCTAAGGCATTGATCAGTGACCAAGGCACTCACTTCCACTGCAATTAGGTAGTAGCCACATTGAAGCGGTATGGAGTTAATCACAGAATGGTAACCACTTATCATTCACAAACTAATGGGCAAGCTGAAGTCTCCAATCGACAGATAAAAAATATTCTCGACAATGTGGTGAATCCATCGAGGAAAGATTGGTCTTTTAGGCTTGACGATGCGTTGTGGGCATTACGGACAATGTACAAAACCCTGCTTGGGATGTCGCTGTATCAGCTTATCTTTGGTAAAGCATGTCACTTGCCTATGGAATTGGAACATAAAGCAATGTGGGCAATCAAGCAAGTGAACATGGATTAAGATGCTGTTGGGAAGAAAAGGTTGTTGGACATCATTGAACTTGAGGAAATTAGGCGTAATGCCTATGAAAATGCCGCAATCTATAAGGAAAAGACAAATGGCACGACAAAATTATTTTACAGCGACAATTTACTGCAGGAAACAGGTGCTATTATTTAATTCTCGACTAAAACTGCACCTAGGTAATTTTCGCTCACATTTGTCTTAACCATTTGAAGTTGTCTAAACATTTCCTCATGGTGCGGTCATAATTAAACATATACATGATGGGCACCAATTCAAAGTGAATGGACAATAGTTGAAGCATTATCTGGGCCATGATGATCACAAAAAGAAGGAGATCATTAATTTGGTCACGTTTTTCTAACCTCTTTTTACATTTTTACCATGTAATTTTAGTTTATTTGGTTTTTGTTTTAGTTTATCTTCCTTAGTATTTTTCCAGGAATAAAGCTCTTTCTTTTGTCGACGCATGCAAAGCTCCTTGTCGACGCATCTTATCTGCTGACTCATTAGAAAATTAAAGCATATCAAGAAATAAATCATGACGTTTCATCCTTTATTCCCCAACCATTGGATCGATTTCAAGGGGTAATCCGAGTGGACACATTTATTGATTGCAGACCTATTGTCCTCTCTTTGCAGCATAAACAAACACGCTTCTCCATCTACTCTTTTCATTCCCTATAAAGCAATCCCTTTTGTGCTGACTGTTATATTAAAAAGCCTCCATTTTTATTCAAATTCTCACATTTTCCACTCTATTACTACCTTTGCTACCAACAAATATGGCTAGAACTCGAGGCACTAAGACACCATCGAAATCTATTACGAAATCTTCATCTATAGCTGTGGTTCATGAAACAGAGCATCACCCATCCAAAGAACTTGTCATGTTCCTGACAAAGGCAACCAAAGATCGGTTCTAACATAATATGCTGAAATGGAACTGTCATCCTGAGTAAGGGTTTCAACTATGGAAGCAACAGGACCTTGGGAAGCAAGTGCATGAAACCATCACAAAGATGGGTTGGGTAACTTTCTGCTGCCATCTAGGAAGCTACTTATGGTCCCTGGTGCGAGAGCTTTACATGAACCTCACTGATAATGAGTCAGAGTTCGTGTTTGTTCGTGAAGGGTTAGTACTTGGGGTGCCACCCACATCAATGATGTCTACAACATTATAGTGGACGAGGATGAACATATGAAATTCCTTGAGGAACTCATAGAGGAAGAGGCTGATATTTTGTTGCAAGAACCCTACGTTGAAGGAGTTGTGTGGACGAGTTCCAATCCAAATAATTACACAATGCACCGATGATTTCTGATGTTCCAGAGTAAGGTTTGGCTTCATTTTATTAGCTATCGCTTGATGCCTTCCACCCACAGCACAACTATAACTTTGGATCAGATGTGTCTGATACATTTGATCATTAAGGGAAGAAAAATAGATGTAGATGCAATTTTGCACCAACAAATTATGGATTGTGCTGCTAAAAATACTGGTCTTTTGGTATTTTCCTCCTTGATTATGCAATTGTGCCAGCAACAGGGAGTAGTGCCTTATGAGGGAGAGGAGACTTTGGACAACAAGGCACCCATCAATGAAGCCTCAATCAAGCGTATGACTCGTGGGAGAGACACTCCCATTGTAAAGGAGGCTGAGGCCAAAAAAGGAAAAGGCAAGGCAAAAGTGGAAGAAAAAAGAACTAATGTCACCACAGATCCATCTTTATGGCGTAAAGTCAAGGAAGTAAAGAAGATCGCTGACTCCTTCAATATCTAGCAGATTAAACTTGTAGCCACTATTGAGGATATGGAGAGGTCTCAAAACTTATTTTATGCCTATACCAGGGCATGGAATAGTGCCATTGAGACCACATTGAGATGTATGAGCAAGGTACATTTACCAGAATTCCTTGTTTTTTCTCTGATTATCAGAGAAGCTGAATCTTTAACAGAGCAGGCTAACTTAGGAGGAAAGGACCAATCTATGGCTTCCCTGCAAATGATGTATATTTCTAATGATGAAAGAGAGGTTGATTTGAGAGAAGTAGAGGACTGTCTAAGGAATATCACAATCTTATTTGAGGATATTTTTCTGCCAGTCTAGAGAACACGCCAGTAAAACATGTGGACACAGAGGAAGGAAAAGAGAAAGTGAGGAAGTAAGAAAGTAAGAAAGAGATTTCGAGGCAACTGCAGTTGAGGAATTTGTCCCCACACCTACAGTTATGGGTGCATCAACTGAAGATTTGGTGCCACCTGGAGCGAGTCAGGCGGAGGTTGTGATTGCAACAAGTGAGGATTACAATCCTCCAACTATAGTGGTCTATACTGGACCACTCACAGAGATCCACCCATCTGATGTCACGGTCGATGATGCCGGAGTGCAACCCGATGCTAAGGAGCAATCTGATGATCAGGCCAAGCCAAAAGAATGAAAGAGGAAGAGCACCAAAGATAAGAAGCGTTGAAGGAAGAAAAGAAGAGCAAGAAGAAGAAACATCATGAAGCCACATCTATGGCTGCCGCAAATTGAGTTAGTTTCTATTTTAGTTCTTAGTTTTAATTTTTCATGCATTACATGTAGCTGTAATTTAATTGTCACCATGTTCCTTTTGTCATTGCATTTTAATTATCACTGCATCTGTATTGTCATTGCATTTCCATGTGTCATTGTAAATTAATGTCAGTGCATTGGGGACAATGCAAACTTTAAGTTTGTGGGGAATGTATATGAGGCCAAAAATGCAATTGCACCCACATTTAAAAATATATATATATTGTCCTTTTGAGTTTAATGAAACATGCAACAGTTATTGAAAATGTGCTTGAATTTTTTTTCATTTAATGCTTAATTCTTGAATCATGTGAACTGTAATGAATGAGTTGAATGAATTTGATTGCATATTGTATCTTCAATTCTTGGATGAATGATTTAGATTGCATTAGTAATGAATGAATAGTAACATTAATTGAATCTTGAATGAATCTGTCATTTACAACTACTTGTTTATAAGTATAGTTATAAATAAGAGACACTCCAATGTGGGTGTATTGTGAACTGTCAAGGGGGAACACTCCAATGCAAGTGTTAGAAAAAGTAATCTAGTCAAAGGCTATCACTGCAAGAGTGTGTGTCGGCGTAATTACGTAATCTCTAGGGGTTTGTTGCACCCTATCGTTACTTCCTAGTAACAAGAGTATAATAATGCAATAACATCCCTCAATCACATAAATATATATATATATGTATGTATATATTACTGTACAATAAATGTTGTTTTGGTAGAGGGAATTTAGGATTTAAAGCATGATGCTAGCATAGATGAAGCTGCAATTTTAATTATTCATACTTATGAATTGTCGGCGAAATATTTTGTCATTTGAATGTGATTCATTCATTAGGATTTTAGATGATTCAAATTGATAGAATGATCGTTGCCTTGATAAAATTTTTGCAATAACCTTGCTAGTTTTTGTTTTACTTGAGGACAAGTAAAAACTCAAGTTTGGGGGTGTGATAGCATTAGAAAGAACCATTGATTTCTCCCTACTTATTGTATGATTTGTTCCCATTTGGTCATCTTTAGCATAAATTTTTAATATTTTTAATTTAGTTATTTCATTTTCTAACTTAATGAAGCTCAACCTAATTTCCTTTGAATTTATGATATTTTTACTACTGATGTCGCTGCATTAGTATGTTTAGCTATGCGCCCAGAATTGGCGCTGCAGGAACCTGTTTAGAAATATCGATGCATAAACCTATCTAGAAGTGTCATTGCGTAAAATGATCTAAAATTGCACCCAAAACTATCGTAGCACTTGACAGCTATCTAATTTCCACACCAGAAATGTGTAAGTTGTATAGTTGGTACAACCAACTAGTACGACAAAAGATTGGTAGATCGGAAAGGAAGGACACCTATACTTTGGAGTTTTGTTAAAAACTGAAGAGAAGGAAAGAGAATGAATCTTCTTCCTTGGCCAGATTTGATTTTCTTCTTCAATTTGTATTTTCTTAAAGCTTGCATCCATGGCAGTTTAACTTCCCAAGGGCGACTTGACGTAGAAGAGAAGGCTGAACTGCTCCTGACAAGGGGCATCCTAAGTGCGCTACAAGAGGAGAGTAAGAGAGCAATTTGAGTAGACTAGTAATAGAATGTCCCAATTGTTCTGTTATTTCTCTTTCTTAAACACTGGTAATTCTTGTTATTTCAAGTTATATGGAAGTACATTTAAAATTTAGAACTGAACAATATTATTTCAATCTTGCCTTTTACTGTTAATCTTTGGATTTAATTGTTTGATGACGGAAGTGTGATTGCAGTCACTGTCACTGGAAGGTGCAGTGACAAATTAAGTTAACAAGCAAGACAATAGAAGTTGCTTGGGGATTGAAGGAATTTAATCCACTTGTTTTTGAATATGTTGCATTGCCAACACTAGAAGGTGTGGTTATTGTGCATGTTTGAGTCTTAGATCTAATAAGAGAGTCAATTTTGGTAAGATTTTCATTGTGCTTATTTGTAGCGACAAATTACCTGATATTTTAAACCTTGTGACTTAACTTAGTGTTCTATCGACTTTTCACTTTAGGAACCCCATCTCATTATCATTGCATTTTATCTTTAATTTTACATTATTGCTTCAACAAATCAACCTCACAATTTTATTGGATTTATCTATCCATTGCTTCGACAACTATTATCATAATTTATCTTGTTTTACCTGTTAATTGCATCGACAATTATAAACACAAACATCAATCCTTGTGGGATCGATATCTGACAGGTTACACATCTGTCTACTATACTTGCATCGACAGTGTACGCTTGCACATATTTGTTGTGACGTTCATAGCGAGATCAACCTCACAGTTTAGATTGGTTTTAGGAAAAGGTGTTCACGAATTGGCAATACTAATTTTAGGTTATTTCCCACATAAATTACTACCTTGGGTTGTCAGGCCTAAGGTTTTTTTCATGTTCTGCCTTTTCCAAAAAGTTGATGATTAGTTCCTCATGGTTTCTTGGGAGATTATAAATTCAATAAAAAGATTAAGCATAAGAAATAAGATTGAAAATATAATAAAAGAAAGTCAAGGATTTATATTACAATCTATTGGGACGAATCCACAATCATTTATGCGAATCTACAAATCTCGTTTCCTTCAAATGAAAATGAAAATACTAAAACCTAAAGAAAAGAAAATAACTAAAACTGAAATTACAAGAAGGAATTCAACTAAAGAAATGGTGTGTAAAACTAAGTGCTAGAGGAGCCTATTTATAGCATTTGGATGGTCTATTTCCTTAGCCCTAGATCAACTTTCATTCTTCGGGTTTAAGTTGTGTTGTGAAGACCAAAACGCCCATCACTCAATGTAATTCCATGTTCAAGAGTTGATGTCGCGACACACAGGAGCCGTGTCGTGACATGGTAGGTAGTTTAATCCTTCGGTGTAATTTCTCGACATTGTCACGACATGCTATGCTCGTGTCACGACATAGAAGATAGCTTCAATATTCTTTGATTTTGGTCCCTGTGTTGCGGCATCGCTTGTCCCATGTCGTGACATAGTGATCAATTTCGATGTAGTTCGTCTTTTAAGGGTCTCCTACACACTTACAAAGTTCGTTAGTCAACCTTTAGGCCTCACTCAACCCTAAAGTCAATAAAAGACACCTTTTTACACTTTTTACACATTCTATTCAATCTATGAAAACTAAAGTAAATCCTAAGTAATTCTATCGAAATTGCCTAATTTCAAGCTCCTAAAGTGTAAAAACTAGTTAATATGCTAGGTTGAATTATGGAAGATCAACCTTTAGAAACATCTTATCACCAACCTAATACTTGGTATCTCGACGTTTCAAGTCAACATTAGATTTCTTCCTTTCTGAAGTATCCTTCAATTGCTCACATATAAGTTTAATCTTTCCTCGATCTCACGAAAAAAATCTGGAGCCAGATTCCTCTTCTCCTCCATGTCAGACCAACATAGTGTTAGAGTAAGCCCGAAGACCAATCATGAGATGATTGTAATCACATACTCATTTTAACTTGTTTATTAATAAAAGGCATTGCCATTGTTATTAAAGTTTATTTTTCTGTGTGTTTAAATAAACTAATTTATAATAATGTCTTGAGGATAATATGATTATTCTTAAAAGGTACTTAGTCAAGTATTATTGTGGGCTTGGACAACAATAATGCATTGAGACTAATATGTAGTTGATTGATGATAAAGTGTTGTCATTGACATAGGGATGTCAAAATCAATACATGAGTGATAACTATGTATACAATCCTTAGACTTGAGATAATCATTGTCCCAACATAGTGAATCATATATTTTGATACAATCAAACGTGTACTATAACAAGTTAAATTATAAAGACTGATGTTAGGTATGCGACAATCTATGTAGTGGGATATGATTAATCAAGGTAGGATTTGTCTCTTCAATGTAATGTGAGCAATATCTTAGGCCACTTGATAAAGTGAGACTGGAAATGCATGACCATGCTCAAATAAGTTAATATGAGATATTACACTTATTTGTTTACTGTTGTCTACTTCGGATATCAAAAAACATGAGATTGGATTATGCAAGTGTAACTACTCCATGACTTGTGTCCAATCTAGATGTAAAGGAAAAAAGGATATAATACATGTGAATTTATCATAGAAAGGTTATGTTGAACTACAACATCTTTTAACTTGGATAGCAATGATGCATTGCTAGATGCCACTCATTGCTTGTAACATTAGAATTGTTCTAGTATTACTACCAATGTTACAAGAACCTACAGGGTCACACCCAATGGTTGAAACAAACAGAATCTTAGCAAAGTTGGTATTAAATTGAACTCTCATGATAATTAAATTAATTATTGAATTAATTTAATTTGACAGTTAAATTGTTCACACATTTTTTATGTACAAATTTGTTGTACAAGAATAGAGAACATGGTTAAAATAAATGTATAAATTTGATTCATATAAAATATTAACTATGTATTATTATTTACGACATTATTAATTATAATAATAAATTCGGTTAAACATAAAATATGAAAATAATGTCCTTTCAGGCAGGATATAAATTAAAACAAGGAAGCTTATATCGTTTTGGAAAAAATATATGATTTTAATGTTTTCCATATTTCTAAAAAGGGGAGTATTTCCATTTATTTGTATTTGATTTAAAATGAAAAATGAAAAACCCTAGTGTGTGTGTGTGTGAAACCAAAAAGATTACAAAGAAAATAAAAAAAACCTAGGTCTAGCAGCCATCGAAGATTTTCTTTTCGGAATTCTCTCTAAAATGTTTAGGGAGAATTTGTTGTTCATTCCTGATCGGGTGGACTACGTAGAGGCCAATTTAGGATCGGTAGCTTGTAGAGGAGGATTAATTTCGAACCCTTCCTTGTCGATTCGTTCCTTGTACATGGATCCAAGGTTAGGGATCGTCGGAATAATTTTTCCACTGCGCAACGGGGTACTGGCGACCTAACACATAGTGGAGTCCTATACTTCCTGCCATAAAGTGGCTCAAACGGAGTCATCTGAATTCTCCTTTGATAACTATTTTTGTACATGAACTCAGCTAACGAAAAATGTCACTCCTAACTTCCACCAAAATCAATAGCACAACTTTGAAACATATCCTCGAGAATCTGAATCACCCTCTCATACTAACCATCTGACTGCGAACGATACGTTGTACTAATGTGAAGCTTAAAACCCAAAGCCTCATGCAACGTCTTCAGAACCTCGACATGAACTGTGGATCTCTGTCCGATATGAAAGAAATTGAAACTCTATACAATAAGACAATCTCCTTGATGTAAAGCTCGGCCAACTGCTGAAAACTAAAAGTAATACAAGCAAGACATGCGCACATTTCGTAAACCAATCCACTATCACCAAAACTGAATCCTTTCAAGATGGAGTCAACGACAATCAAAAAACAAAATCCATTGTGATTCGCTCCCATTTCCACTTTGGAATTCTGATCGATTGAAGTAACTCAGTTGGACGTTGATGCTCAACTTTAACCCTCTGGCAAACTAAATATCTACTGACAAAATCAACTACTTTCTTCTTCAAACTTGGCCACCAATATAAAACTCAAAGATCCTGATACATTTTGTTCCCACCAGAACACACATCCGACCTCTAAAGCAAAGGACACCATCAGCATTGAGACTAAAATCTCCAAGAACACCTAACTCAACCTAACGAATACGACGCTCCAAACTCTCTTGAATAGTTGTCTCTCTAGAATTTGCTGTGCAAGGGTCAGCTTCACCTGAAGCTCAGCCAACAGACCACCATCCTTGGAAACCGACAACTTCACTAACATCACCCTCAATTCAACTAAGGACTTTCGAATCAAGGCATCAGCAATAATATCCGCCTTTCCTGGATGATACTCAATCACACAATTGTAGTCCTTCAGCAGCTCAATCTGATGCCTCTATTTCAAGTTTAACTCCTTCTGGGTAAGCAGATACTTAAGACTCTTGTGATCGGTATACATCACATACCTCTCTCCATACAGATAATGACATCAATCTTGAGTACAAAGACTACGACAGCCAACTCCAAATCATGGGTCAGATAGTTACACTCATGCGATTTTAACTGCCTTGACACATAAGTAACTACCTTTCCCTCCTACATCAACACACAACCCAATCACATGTAAGGAGCATCATCGAAAACAATATACTCCTCACCAAACTCTGGCTATATTAATATAGGTGCTTCAGTCAAAACTGACTTCAGCTTCTCAAAACTCATTTGCCCCTCATTAGTCCACTCGAAGGCAGTATTCTTATGGACGAACTTCATCAACAGTGCAGCAATGCATGAAAACCCCTCGGACGAATGACAATAATAACTAGCTAAGCCCAAAAAACTCCTGACGTCAGACACAGTCTTTAACGACTTAAAATCCAAGATCGCTTTAACCTTATTCGGATCAACCCGAACACCCTCAGCTAAAACGACATGTCCAAGAAAAACCACTTCTCGAATCTAGAACTTACAGTTGCTCAGCTTGGCATATAATTGCTTCTCCCTTAAAGTTTGAAGAACCACTCTTAAATGCTTATCATGTCCATCCTCCGATCGAGAGTACACCAATATATATTTTATAACTACCAACCGATCCAAATAGGAATAAAATACATGGTTCATCATGTCTATAAATGCGCAGGTGCATTCGTCAAACCGAATGCAATGACAAGAAAGTCAAAATGCCCATAATGAGTCCTAAACGTCATCTTCATAACATCCACATCCTTCACCTTCAATTGATAATACCCAAATCTCAAATCAGTCTTCGAGAAAACTGAAGCTCCTAAAATTGGTCAAACAAATCATCGATCCTTGGAAGTGGGACTTATTCTTAATGGTAGCGATAATCAATGCACAGCCTTAAAGTCTCATCCTTCTTCTTCACAAATAGAACCGACGCTCCCCACGATGACACACTTGGTCGAATGAAACCTCGGTCCAACAACTCTTGTAACTAAAGCTTCAACTCCTTCAACTCCTTAAGTGCCATACGGTAAGGTGCAATTGACACTGGAGCTATACCAGGATAGAGCTCAATACCAAACTCAACTTCTCTATCTGACGAAATACGAAGCAACTCCTCGGGAAAAAAATCTGAAAAATCACAGACTGCACGAATCTCATCCGACCTCAACTCCCTACTATTATCATTTAGGACATAGGCTAGATAAGCTTCACAACTTTTCGAACTAGATTAACGACTCTAAGCGTAGAAACCGTATTGGAGAGCAACTCATACCTTTCACCAACAATAACAATATTAGAGCCATCAACACAACATAGAGTCACCAACTTCGCCTCACAGTCGACCTTCGTGCAATGCTCGATCAACCAATCCATCCTAAGGATAACATCAAATCCCTAAAATGACAACTCCAAAAGATTTACAGGAAAAGCTTATCCCTGAACCATCAAAGGACGTCGATAAACTTGATCAACTACTACATTATCACCTAGCAGATTCCTCAAAATAACACCCAACCTAGATGTCTCTACAGAAATCCCCAACTCTCTAGCTACATCTCTCAGAATAAACGATCTCGTAGCTCCAAAATCTACTAAATCTAGAAGAGGAAAACACTGTAGTGTGAATGTACCTACGATGACGTTCATGGCCTGTCTAGTCTAAGGCTCTCTAATTGAATATACCATAGTTGGACCTTGAGTCTCAACTCGAGTAACTCATCTCTGACCAAACCTTCTACCACCATCACCTCTGCCACGACCTCTCCCTCGAGTCGAAAGTAGGTGCAGTAGGAATGACAACAGCAACGGGCTAGACTCTAGCAACAACTACCCTCCTAGGGCAATGTCTAATACGGTGCTCCATAGATCCACAAGTAATATAGACATCAGTCACCCTCTAACACTCTCTAGGATGTCTACGGTTACAATGCTCGCACAATGGCAACATAGCACGTCCTTGATCACCCATGTCAATCTCAACTCTTGAGGTAGGCCTAACTAGGTCTTGGCCTGTAACAACTCGTCATCCAGACCTCCCAAAACGACCTCTTTTAGCCTTCTGACTAGATCCACTAGCAAATTCAAATGACCTCTTAACGGTCTAGCAGTAATAGCTCTGGGCTCCTCGCTTAGAGTCTCCTCTAAAGCTCGGGTCTTCTCGACCAACTCGCCGAAGACCTTAGCAGACTACACTACTAAATACAAATTAATATCCCAGTTCAGTCCAAACTTGACCTCTTACAACGACTAGCCTCTTAAGCCATAACCTCAGGTGCATATTGGCTCAAACGTACATACTCTGCCTCGTACTCGTCCACAGATAGAGTAACCTAGACCAAATCCATGAACTCACGTCACCTTGCCTCTAGATATTACTCTCCTATGAACTTCCTCCGAAAGTACTCGAGGAAAAAGTCCCAATCTACTCTCTCGGGTGAAGTACCATGCTCGACTGTCACCCACCAGCGATGAGTCTCAGCATCTAGCAACGACACAGTCCACCTAAGCTTATCCTTGTCAAAACAACCCATCTAACCAAGGATACAGGTAGCTCCCTCCAACCAGTACTCAGTACAAGTAGGGTCTCCTCCCCTATCTCCTCGAAACTCATTACCACCTAGAGCTTGTAGACGCTCTAGTGGTAATCCCTAGTGAACAGTGGCAGCATTGGTACTAGTGATATGCTGTATTGGTTTATATGCTCAAGTGCTTAACACGATCCAAATGAGCATCCTCACGTGGTTACGACGATGCATCTCCATGTGGCTGTGGTACATCTTCATATGGTTGATGTCCTGCCGGTAGTGCATTGTGACCACCTCATCCTCATCGCGGAGACAAAATGTAGATTGAATACTAAAGAAAAGGTAAGGAAAATGTACCAGGAGTGAATAGCGGCAAGTGGTCCAAGGCTTAACTAAGTATAATCCTATAGGGCATTATGTTCCTGATTCCTACCCAAAAAGACAGTTTATAAAACAAAGAGCATGCAGAGGTAAAACAAACAATTTCAAGCAATACTATCAGGTAGGTTAGGCTCCAGGGTTACAAACCCATGACCTTTAATGTTTAACAAACCTAACTTTGATACCACCAAATGTGACACCCCAAACCCAATCGAAACGTATCGTCCCAAATCCAAAACGATACATTAGCCACCGAAGTAACTCTCCAGCATAAAACCATCGAAAACACACCTCAATTCTAACTAATAATTATCTAATCTTATTGCGAAAGCGATTTGTGAACCATTTTAAAACTTTTTTCCTTAATCCAATTATTAATTAAGGCCATATTAGCTAAGTTTTATTGTCTTAATCATACAAAAATTCTAATTAATCTAATTACAACTAATAAACATGTATACATAATTTAAACATTAAAAATCATGCTTAACAAACAAAAATTAAATCATACAATGGACTTACCTTACCCACAAAGCTATCCACTCCTTGACAAGCTACAATTAAAATGTATTAGTGAAAATTTCATGCTTCAATCAGCATGTTTTCAATCACCGTGTTTGCACTTAGAAACATACAGTAATACACTCAAAATTTAACAAATAAATCAAACATGAAAAAAATTATAACATCTCAAAATAAATGTAAAAAAGTCTCAAACATCCATTACAATTGTATCAAATTATCCCAATTGGGTGCCACAATGCCGTCTAATGTATCCATAAAAAAGTCCTTAATCTATACCACCAAGTAGCCTTAAACATGGACTAGCCTTGCCCCTACTCCTCAACTCTCCAAAGCTGGAAAACTTTGAACAAAGCTGTGAGGGTGTAAGCTGAAAAGCTCAACAAATGGGCATAAATTCAATAAGTAAAATACACCAAAAGCATACTTAAACCAAGGTAAATCATGTACTAAATTTCGAGTATATGAGTCACAATTTCAATTATATTTTCATGCTCAATTATGGAATTCAATTTACTGAAATTTCCCGCAACACCACAACATCATAACATCATAACCTCACATGTTATTCCATGAATAAAAATCATATTTATTATGGCATATGAAAACATAATTTAATTAAAAAACAAACACTTATTTTGGAAAATGTCATCCATGGCAAAAAGATAAATATGTGATTATGCATTGGATAAACGGATCTCTGATCTCCCAAATATCGAATATATTACTCCTGTTGAGTGGGGCGTAACCACACACTCCCTTATATCGCCTCGAAATCGCCAATGATTGAGTGGAGAAAAAGCTCAACACTCCCTTATCCACTCTAGCAAAATCAATACTCCTAGAGTTATATACTCACAAATAACACATGTAGTGGTGAGTACTCACTAATCCTATGGCATGCCATCTATATCCAATGGATCCCTATGCAATGTTGCCAATATAACAAATCACACAGGGCATAAACATTGATATATAAACACTTAAATCATGATACAAAAATTCAATTTAAAACATGTCACTTAGCAATTTTAGTATCAATATAGATAAGCACAATAAATGTCTTTGTCCATGGATCTAAAACCAATCATAAAACCATTATCAAGTGCTCTAATATATAGTAATCCATGCTCCAATCATTAGTCAATACAATTCAAATCAATCATACCAAACACAATATTCACAGTTTTCATAAATCATTTATAAATATACTTTTATAAAATTAAAATCAATTTTGAAATCTAAACCACTTGATATACAATTGAATCATTAGAAACATAATTCAAAACCCCAATTCAAAATTTAAATAGGCATGTTTACCAATTGCCTTTAAAACCCATTCGCATTCACACTTTGCTTCTCAAACCAAAGTGTATCAAGTAGCTGTGTTTGGACCTCAATTCTGATTAGCAATGACCTCTCCTCGATGTGGAGCTTAAATAGAGATAAAACACATGTTACAAGCTATCATTAACAACAAGAAAATTGAAAAATCATGAACTGCACAGATCTAAAACGCCTCTCCAACCTACCTTACCGAAAACTCACGATCTAGCCAAAACAAAACTTTCAGCCCCTAAATTACCTTCTCTACACCAAAAACCATTTCTAAACATCATTTCTAATCTATCAACACAAAACCTAAGCATCAATTTCATTAAACAAACCATTTCATAATTTTTCGAAAAATCAACTCAAGTTCTTAGTTAAAAACGGATTTGTCAAAATTGATCAACTCAAAACCATGAATTCACCATTGATGAATCTCATATTCAAGAGCTAAGAGATCAAATTTTGAAAAACCATTTTAATCAATTTAGATCGAAAATAATGATTAAAAATAACCTTAGAATGAATTTAGAGTTGTGAAAATACCTTCAATTGATCTAAAATCACCAATATTGAAGATCGGATCAAGATCTTTGAAGAACTCAGGTGAGTTCTTCTCAACTTTGAAATTCTTTTCTAGACAATTTTGAGAGAATTTGGAGAGAATAAAAGATGGGATCTAATATTTGATATGTGGACTACGAAAATGAAAAACAAAAACAAGAGAAAATGCTTAGAAATCAGGTGAAAATTGTGTGTGAAGTGAGGAGATTCCAGTGTTTTTGAGCTGAAGAACCCCCACCTAATTTTCAAAAATTGGGGAAATTGTCATCAGGTCACTTCCACAATTCCCTTGTTTTACAAAATAATCTTTTCCCTCCAAAATTCTGAAAATATGAGTAATTTGCCACAAAAACACTCAGACATTTCCTTTATTTTGCAAAATGGTCCTATGTAATTAATATTTTAAATTCTCTAAATTAAACCCTTATTTTAATTTTATTTTTTCAATTCAAATTTGACCCAAAATATTTATTTTACCCAAAAATTATTTAAAAATATAAAAATAATTTTTCTAAAAATATTTTTATATTCTGGAATATTAATTCCTGATTTTTAAATGAAATTAAGCTAACTAAAAAATTACTAATAAACCTAGTTAACTCTTAATTTTCACTCAGAACCCGAATAAACTTACCCGAAACTACTAGACCTATTTTTAGGGCCTTATAAGTTCGTTCAATCAATACAATCATATTTTATCTCATTCTCACCAATGTGTCTTCTTAATGATTAATATGATCACTGTCAACAAATGATTGTGATAAATTGCTCGTTCGAGAATGAGCAACTCGTGACCACATTCCATATTTATCAATCCACACAATGCCAATGAGATGATATCATTAACTCTTGGATTCAGTCCAATGTATCATTTTACCAATGAATACATCTATGTCTCTACCCATGGAGTCAACTACTCCGATAGCCAAGACTAGCCATCTCCCCAATTGGATTTATAGACGACATAATAATCCTTCTAATATTTGAATCAAACACTTATTTTGATTGTTTTACGAGATTACGAACTCATTTAGATTAACTAATGAAGTAAGTTGTCTTTTATAATGTAAATGTTCTTACAATGCCACTTATCTTCAATTTCAACTTAGACAATCAATAAGCTAATATTTGTTTGTCACAATTTCGCTATGCATGCAAAATATGAAAGACAAAAAAATACAAAAGACATAATAGTGAATGTGAAATTAATTTTATTTATTTATTCATCGTTCAAATAAATAGAAAATAATTACATGTTTACTACAATCTCTCATAATCTCCCACTTACCCTAGTGAAGTAAATGTGTCATGTTTTGCTTTCCTATATCCTCGACATGTTTGTTAAAACACCTAGTTACAAGAGTCTTAGTAAATGAACCCGCAAGGTTATCTTCAGAATCTACTTTCATCACATCTATAATTCCTTCGGCTATTGCCTCTTGTATAAAGTGATACTTCTGATCAATGTGTTTCGCCCTCTTATGACTTCTCATTTCCTTGCTATTAGCTATTGTTGCAGCATCTCGTTGCATTGAGATATCAATCCAATGCATTGACACTTATCATATTGTTGAACAAAGTTGTGGGCGTCTCGAAACAATGATGCTAATAAAATCCTGATTGAAGGATCTTTACAGCAGTCCTAATACCACCAAAATGACCTTCATATGGAGCATCATGGCAATGCTTCAGGATAGGAAGCATTTCTTTTTCAGGGACACAATGATGAATAATATTGTTGGTGCATACCTTGAATAGGTATGGCTCGTTCCAGTAATACTTTGCAGCATCTCGAAGAAATCTTACCTTTCTATGATTAGTTGCACTCAGTGGTAGTCTTCCACAGACCAAATAATTGACAACATCGGCGTACCATGGGGATGCGTTGACAGAAAAGAGCTTCTCGTCTAAAAATGCATTGACAATTTGTGAGGTATTACCATCTTTACTCCAAAATTCCAGATGTGATAAATGATCTGCTACCTTATTTTCTGATCCTTTTCGATCCTTAATTTCAGTATCAAATTCTTGTAACAGAAGGATCCATCGAATCAGTCTTGGTTTGACATCTTTTTTGGCAAAGAGGTATCTCAATGCAGAGTGATCAATATATACTACACCGACAAGATACGAACGAAACTTGTCGAATGCAAAAACTACTGCCAACAACTCTTTCTTTGTGGTTGTATAATTGACCTGCGCTTCAGTAAGAGTTTTGCTGGCATAATATAGTGTATGAAATACCTTATCTTTATGTTGACCAAGCACTCCACCTACTGCATAGTCGCTTGCATCGCACATAACTTCAAAAGGTTGTGACCAGTCTAGTGTGATGATAATAAGTGTCTGCACTAATTGCTGCTTAATTTTCAAAAATGCTTCCATACACGCAGCATCAAACATTAACTTTTTATTTTGCTCCAATAATGAGAAGAGATGTATTGCAATTTTCAAGAAATCTCGAATAAATCATAGATAGAAACCTGCATGACTGAGAAAACTCCTTATTCCTTTAACATTATTAGGTGGGGGTAACTTCTCAATGATCTCCACTTTTGCCTTGTCCACTTCGATGCCCTGACAAGAGATACGATGTCCAAGGACAATACCTTCAGTTGCAATGAAATGGCATTTCTCCCAGTTTAGTACCAGATTAGTGTCCTCACATGCGTTTGAGGACTGTGGTTGTAGTTTTGCTATTGTTGATTGTAACTCCCCTATCGAAAATTTCCTTGGCTTGAGTAATTTCCATATTGAAATGTGGACGCATTTTGATTCCTCCAAGATTTTTGATACCTAGATGAACTGCTATAGGAGTTATCATATGAGTTTTCTCTAATGTTATAGAAATAAAACGCATTTTCTGCATGCTGTTGGCAATCCTCATAGCTATGATTGTCACCGCAAACTTCACAACAAAATGTTGGGACATCCATTTGCTGGGCAACTTGAACGGGAGCAACTTCACTTGTCCCCTTCATGTTTTTAATCATGTTAGCCAACGAAGATATCTGTGAACTCAAAGCTGATATGGCATCTAATTCAGTAACTCCAAGATTTGTTTTTACTTGAGCAGCTCAAGAAATTGGGTTGATAGTCATTCTGAGCGATTCTTTCCAAAATTCTCACAGATTGATCATAGGTGCAGTCTAACAAAGGTCCGATTGCAGATGCATCAACAAGATTTCTTGTCTGCGTATTAAATCCATTATAGAAAATTTCGATCTTCTTTTCTTGTTGGATTCCATGATAGGACAACGTCGAAGCAAAGTCTTGTATTGCCCCCATGTGGTATGCAGATTCTCATCATCTAGCTAGTGATAAGCAGTACTATCATTCCTTAATCGAGCATTCATCGTGGGTGGATTAAACTGCAAAACAAATTGAGTCTCAAGTGCATTCCATGATGTAATTAATCTAGAAGGTAATCCAAGGAACTAGGTACGAGCTCTTCCTTACAATGAATAAGGAAACAGTTGCATCTTCAAAGTGTCATCAGGAACACCATGCTAACTAAAAGAAGCACAGATTAGTAGAAAATATTTAAGATGTTCTCTCGCATCTTCATGAGGCAAACCTGCATATTGCCCAATCGAATTTAACATTTGAAACATAACCGATTTTAACTCGAAATTTCCAGCTTGGATAGCTGGTCTAACAACCCCTGGCTACAAATCATCTAGCACAGGAACAACAAAGTCTTTAATCATTCTGTTTTGCATTTGTTCTTCTTGTGGCAGCAGTAGGTTGTTTAAATTTTGTGGCTGTATTGGAGGGATAGGATTTTGTGGTATGACATCATTTCCAAGCAAACCCATATTCCTTTGTTCTTGTCTTCTCCTTTGAATGGTTCTCTCTATTTTCGTATCTAAGCCAACAATATTTTCAAGATTTCTCCTTGCGGTCATAAAACACCTAAAAGAAAATTGAAAAAGAGTCAACAAAAATTGAAGCAAATTAGTAACAAATAAAGTTAAGAAATAAAAAATAATTGCAACTACAAAAATAAACATCAAACAAATGCTATCCCCGGTAACGACGCCAAAACTTGACCACGTTATGAACGTCACAGCAATGTGCAAGCGAACACTTGTTGATGCAAGTATAGTTGATAAACTTAAAACTATCAGATATCGATCCCACAGAGATGGCTGTTTATGCTTATAATTGTTTATTCAATTAAAGTTAAAATAAGAGAAACTATATGAATAATGCCAGTCCAAATAAAATAAAGAGTGTAGAAATGAATGAATTAAATTGTCAGAGCAAATATTGCAAGACTGTAATAAAATTAATCGAAGCAAATTAAAAAGAAATGCAGTGAAAGTTTGAAGATAATTTGTTGATGCAATTTCAAAAAATTAAAGAAGTAAAAACAATGATAATGGTATGGGAAATCCTTGACCTGATAAGTCAGCAAACCACTAAATGTGGGCACAAGGTAAATAATAGATAAATTGTCGCCGCAGTTAAGCTTAATGAGATCTTACCAAATTTGACTTTCCTATTTATCAAAGACCTAAATACTTACATTAATCACACCTTCCAGTGCTGGCAATGCTTTGCATTCAAGAACAAGTGGCCAGAATTTCTTCATTCCCCAAGCAACTTTTGTTGTCTTGCTTCTTAATTTAATTTGTCACTGCACTTTCCAGTATCAGTAACTGCAATAGCAATTCTGTGATCAAGTAATTAAATCCAAAGATAAACAGATAAGAGAAAATTGAGCAGAAATAAAATTAGATCTAAAATTCAAAGGTACTTCCATACACATTCAACTTCATCAGAATTTATCAGCGTTTGAGAGGAAATAAATAAAAAGTTGAAGCATTCTATTCCTAGCCTACTAGAACACTTCCCTAATGCTCCTCTTATGTTGCACTTAGGAACACTTCTCATCAGGAGCAGGATTTGCCTTCTCGTCATAGTCAGTTCACCCTCCAAAAAACTTAGCTATCAAGGAGGCAAGCTTAAAGAAAAGATGAAAAATCGAATTAATTTTCATCACCAGCTTTAAGATTCCTCTCCCTCCCTCCT
This sequence comes from Kokia cookei, assembly GCA_039519145.1. Taxonomy (NCBI): domain Eukaryota; kingdom Viridiplantae; phylum Streptophyta; class Magnoliopsida; order Malvales; family Malvaceae; genus Kokia; species Kokia cookei. The sequence continues at coordinate 28,171,709 of CM076909.1, forward strand.
TCCTTTTTTTCTTTTCTTTTTTTATCAATATTTATCTTTAATGTCAACAAAAGGTGCAAAGTCATACTTACTTTCTTCTCTAGTTGGATATTGGATTGGAGATCGAAAACTCTCATTATCTTTTGAATTACACCAATAACATTGCACAAAATGTGAGAGATCACTTGGAATCCTCCTTTCGTTTGGCCATCTCTTCGTAAAGTACTCATCATTTGCACGAGAGACACGTCGAGCATTATTTGCATGAAGAGGAGGCTGATTAACCTTATCTTCCCAATTACAATTTTGATGCTTCATTTCAATACTTAGAAGTTCCAAATTTTTGCAGATCATTTCTAGAATAATGTTTTGTTGCTGAGCTCAAGCATTTTGAATTTGTTTCCATTTCTCAATCGTAGTATTGCTAATCATTATGAATGCCTGAAAAGAACACAACAAGAAAAATAAAATTAAGAAAACCTCACTATAATGCACTCAGAAATAAAAATTGAATTCTCAATGAGGTAAGAATTAATCTTGTGAGTCCTTTGGAAGTATTTATGTCAATCAATCAGGATGTATTAGAATCAAACTAACAAAGTAATCCTAATGGCACTATGAGTCTAAAATTGGCTAGACACCAAATAATTGTGTTTCACGGAGGAAGGAAGGTGCAATGTTCGTTAACCTACTAACACAAGAAACAAGAAAGTGTTAGAATGTGTAAAGAAACAATAAAAAGAAAAAACAAATGAAAACCTAAAACTAAGAATCAATAAAATTACAGAAACCCGAAAACCCAAAAAACTACGAAGTAACTTGACAAACTTTGTTTGAGGCGTTCCAGATTTCCAAAAATCACGATATTTAAACTGGATCCTCTCCAAATAATTTTTATCTGAAAATTTTCAGCACAAAATTCAACCCATGGAATATTTTTTATTTTATTCTTTTTCTCGTATTTTTCTTTTTCTCTACTTTTTTTATCAATTTTTTATGGGAAATATTTTTTATACTATAATATAGTGCCATGAATCAGTATATAAAATTTCAGATCAATTGAAAAACATTTACCCACTCAAAAATATTTTTTTCGAAAAACTACTGGGTAAAAACTTCTTGTTTGTTGCTTGTAATGGAAATCAATGTTGAAAGCAATGAAGAACACCCAAAACGCAATGTTGTCAAGTCGCGGATCTACCCTAAATCTCTAGACAAATGTAATTTGAAACGAGAACAAAGAAAGATAGATTAGTTGACAAGAAGAATAATCAAACAAAATTAAAACAAAAGAAAGATGAATGGCTGGTAAAGGATCCAATAGAGAACGGATTTAGGGTTTCTTGGATGAAAGAAATTGTCCTTGGACCTCAAGAAAACGTCCCACCTAGATCTGGAAAATAAAAACACAAACAGATTCGTTAGAAATGATGTAAAGATGAAAGCAAATTGTTTCGGCAAGAACGATTGCAACGGTAAGAATAGGTTTAATCTCCTAAATTTTGACGTGTTTCTTGATGGATCAAAGTAGGAGAATGTCCCTCTTGAAGCAATTTCAACCTAGAATGAAAATCAACTAAAATCAGTAACCCAAAACAACAAGAAATAAACTAGATCAAACAAAGAACGATAGATTAAAGATAGAAAAGAGAAGATAACGTCCTAAGAAGCCTTGGAAATGATAAGAATCCACAACTCCCTTCAATGGCTCTAATTCCCCCTCCAAGAAAGAGATCTTGGTAAGAAAAAGCTTGAAGATGATTCCCACAACCTAAAGGTTATTGAAAACAACTTCTAATAAAACTCAAGAGCAATTCTTGAAGAAAAACTCAAAGAGAATTATTATTAACTCCAAAGAATCAAAATCCAACTGTGTCTTGTTTACAATTTCAAGGCCTATATATAGGCAAGCTAAATAAATCTAAATAAAACTCTTAATTAAACTAGAACTCTAACTAATCTAAACAAGAAGTAGTTTTAAACTAAACTTTCTTGTTGACATAAAACTCCTAAATAACTTAAAGTACTTAATAATTATTAAAATTCGGAATAAAAATAAAAATAAAATAATAAGAGCTGATAATGAAATATTGGGCTCATATATAATAAAAACTAAACCTAAAACCTGAACCCAATATGATTTAAACTAGAATCAAAAGCCCAAAACTAGTAATTCCTATCATAATCACGTCCAGAAATTCTACCCGCGTAGTCTTTATTAAAACGATCATAACTTGAGCTCACAAACTTGATATCGAGTGATTCAAATTGCGTTTCAAAGATAAGAGCTATATCTTCGAAATCCATGCAGACATCTCAACCCATAAATTCCTAGATCCCATCCAAAAAGTCATTGCAAGCCTTCTTATTTCCCTAACATGAAAATTGGCAGCTTCGGTTTCTTCGACCAAGATTTCCAAGATTTGAAATCATGATTTTCTTGATTCTTGAAATTGTTTGGAATAGAAAAATTGGACCAAGATTCGGTTTCTTGATTTTCTTGAAAACAAGAAAGTGAATCTTGATTTTGTTTTTCAACCTTGTGTGCAACTAGGGCCTTGGTAACAAAGTCTTGGATGGTCCCATCCAATCTTGCTCGAATTTGCTTGGCCTTCGACCTCGTTATTGGGCCTTGAGAAACTTTGATACCATCACATTCATAAGCTTGAATTTGGGCCTTACAACTCGGTATCATATTGACTAACCATTCCTACTGTGAAACAAATATCTAGATGTGTGCAAAGCATCGAATACATAAGGCTTCCAACTTTCGAAGCATATGGAACCTTACTCATATGCTCTCTTTCTTTTGTTGTCTTAGGACAGTTATATTAAAGAAAGATGAAAACCTAATGTAGTCGACTAAGCGCTTAGCTTCGCATCAGTCATTGCAAAATGTTCTAGTACCTTATTGATGTATAAAGCTTGAGATAGAGCTATCATTTTATTCTTTTGATCCCTAAGGATTCGAATTCCATTAATATAACTAGCTTCACCCAAGTCCTTCATGCTAAACTATTGAGCTAACCATAGTTTAAGATGACAATTCTCTTACATCGTTTTGATAAGTAGAATATCATCAACATACAAAATGAGGAAGACCATCTTTTTGTCTTTTATACGCTTGTAAACACAAGGTCCATCATTGTTTTGCTCAAATCCAAAGTTCTTGATCATTTAATCAAATCTTTTATTCCATGAGCGGGATGTCTACTTAATCCATAAATGAATCTTAGCAATTTGAGAACTTTTTGCACCTTCCCTTTGACAACATAACCAATGGGTTGAGCTATGTAAATGATCTAATCAAGATAGTCATTCAAGAATGTCATCTTAACATCCATTTGCTAGATCCCGTAATCGAGAGCAACGAAAATGGATAAGAGTATGCAGATAGACTTGAGCTTGGCTACAGGAGAGAAAGTCTCATCATAATCGATGCCTTCTTTCTGTGTGTAGCCTTTCCTTACAAGTTTAGTTTTGTGCATTTGCACTTTCCCTTTCACATTTCTCTTCTTCTTATAGATCCACTTACAACCTATGGGTTTTATCCCAACCGGTAAGTCTACAAGTTCCCACATCATATTAGATTTCTTAGAATCCATCTCGGCATCCATGGCCTATTTCTAGAGCTTGGAATCAACATCCCACATAGCCTCCTCGTAAGTGAGTGGATCATCATCCTCATAATTGGCTTTCGTATTATAAATACTACCATCATATATGAAGAAGTCTAGTTTCATAGAAACTCACCGAATACGATAGATTCCCTTATGCTATTGATCGTTTGTGGGTCTTTCTACAACTTTCTCGAGAATTAAACTTGGTGATTGTTTTACAACTCCCGAAAGTTCCTCGAGTGCCACTTTACTTTGAGGCTTAAAGTTATCCATGTATCTTTCCTTGAGAAAAGTAACAGGAGTAGAAACTTTAATTGTATTATCTTTCAGATTGTAGAAAAATCCTCCCTTTGTTCCTTTCGGATATCCTACAAACATACACAATTATGTACATGCATCCAACTTCTTTGCATCATTATTTAGAACCTGTGTTGGATAACCCCATATTCTAAAGTGATTTAAAGAGGGTTTCTTTCCATGTCATAGTTCATAAGGTGTCTTACAAGCAGACTTGGTTAGCACATTATTCAAAATATAGCAAGTCATTTGTATCGTATATCCCTAGAAAATAAGTAGGAACTCGTGAATAGCTTAACATTGAACAAACCATGTCAAGCAAGGTTCTATTCCTTCTCTCAGCTGTGTCATTCTACTGTGGAGTGCCTGACACAGTTAATTGGGATAAAATCCCATTCTCTAGAGTTATCCTAAGAACTCATTGGACAAGTATTCCCTACCTCGGTTAGACTAAAGATTCTTTATGGATAAACCTAATTGCTATTCCACTTCCGCACAAAACTTTCAAAATTTATCAAAGGTTTTACTTTTATGATGCATTAGATACATATATCTATATCGAGAACAGTGGTCGATAAAAGTCACGTAATAATCATAACTTCCTAAGGCATTGATGTCATCAGACCACATACATCAATGTGCACAAGTTCTAAAGGTTGGTTGGCCATTGTACCTTTTGCATTAAAAGACCTTTTTGTCATTTACCTTCCAAGAAAGATTCACATTGTGGAAAACTAACTTCCTTAAGCATACTTAAGGGATAATCTTTCACGAGTCTAGTGATTCTTTCTTGGTTAATATGATCAAGTCTTAAGTGCCATAGGTACCCCTCATTAGAGTGAGAAGTTTTAAGCTTTTTATTCACTATTTCAATTTGAAACATCAAGTAGTTATTTGGTTTGATAAAGTAGAGATTGTTTTTCATCCATCTATTACAGATTAAAGAATGATTTCTATGAATAGAAATCCCTTTATTTAATGTCATGGTATAACCTTTATAAAATAAACATGTTACAAAAATTAAATTCCTCTTAAAATGAGGTACATAAAAACGTTCTTTAAAAAAATCTTCCTAAAATTATCAAAGTGTATAATGACTTCTCCCATTGCTTCGGCTGAAACATATCTCCCATCTCTGATTCACAATGAGAGGCTCCTATCACACAGACTTCTCGTTTAGTTGAACCCTTGTAAAGAAACACACACAAGGTTAGTGGCTCCAAAAGCAATAACCTAGTTGTTAATTGATTCTTCCACTAAGCAAGCTTTAATCTAAACATTTGATCCTTTTAGGTTCTTTTGACTTTTTAGCCTTCTTCCAATCCACACGAGGTGGAACCAAAGACTTAGTCTAGTTTTTCTTTCCTTTAGCTTTCTGCTTCCCCTTAGAGGACGAGGGATCCACAAATAAGTTTACTTCAGATTTCTCCTAAACTGACTTACCACAATTTAGCATTAACTCATAGGATTCTAATTCCTTCATGAGTTAAGTCAAGGTAAGCACCTTATTCCCAAGTTGTAAGCGGTCCTAAAACTGACAAACTCCTTGGTTAAGGATTTGAACACTATTTCAAATTATTGTTCATGTCTAGTTCAACCCCATTCCGCTTCGGTAAATAATCCCATAAGCTTAAATATATGTTTTTTGACTGGAGTGTCAGGTTTCTACTGAGAGTTCATCAAATTTGTAAAAGTGGATTATCGAGCCAATGCAACTTGGCCTCCAAGCAAATCCTCCAAATTTTCCATGATCTCTTTGGCGGTACAAAAATTCTCGTGTAACTTGTGCAACACACTACTCATGCTCAGTAACATATAACATCGAGCAATAGAGTCAGAATCTCTCTAGTGATTTCTTGCTTTGGACCGAGCTTCAAGAGGGCACGGTTCGTCAAGAACGAATTAATGTTTCTCACAACTGAGAACTATTAGCAAGTTCCATTTTCATTCTCGAAATTTATCCCCATTTAATTTATTCTTAGTAAGAATGCTAATGAGAGGAGTAGAAGACATATTTGAACTAAAAAAAACAAATATTCACTAATTATTATCTTTGTATTAAGCAAATATCTTCCATTTCAACAACATATCAATAATGTAATATGATGCATGCGTCTCGTATTAAAACCTTGAAAAAACAATTTTCCATTACTACGATCATTCTCATACCCATCAACCATGTTGCCTTGGGGTCCCATGATTAACTAGCAAGAACATGGATTACATCCAATCAGTTCTTGAATCTTAATTCTCAAGACTCCACATGAACTAATGATTGTTTAACGTTTGGCCATCATCTCTAGCTTAAATATCATTTCTTACGAAAGTATTTAATAAGACATGATCTTAAGTGTGTAACCATTGACTCAACATCCATCATGAACATGCTTTCATTTGTGAGTCATCTTGGGACAATCTCTTTGAAATTCATGCATGAATAGTTGTCCTTAAAAAGAAATCCCATCTAGTCAACCCATATGAAAAATTCCTTAGGGTGTGGCCAGGGTAGGAACCGGATTGAAACTTTATCATGCTATCACTTAAGGACCATTAATGGAAGTCGTAGGTCTTGTTTAAGGACCTTCTCCCACTCAATATTTTAAAAACATGTAAGGTTTTTTATCCTAAATTTCAAGAATGATCATACAATAGTCCTAGTGGCATTCTTACCTAATCTAAATGACATGCTTCCAATATATGCATGGTATGCTATGACAATTTTATAATGTCCACTCACAAGAATCAATAAAAAACAAACAATTTTGATTCTTTACAATTTTTCTTTTCAGGGAAAACTGAAAAAGTGAATGTGAACCTTACACCATGTACAGTCCTAGGAAAGGGAGATAAGTTAAATTTTACTACTTAAAACTTAATCATTTCTTAGCTAGAGTCAATTTTAGACATACACCTTCTCCTTACCACACTTCTCACAGTTATCAAATAACCTAAAGAAATGAATAGAACAATACAACACATGTATTTTCTTATTATTACACTTCTTATTATTTTTAATTGATCAATTGTGGATCATCTCATACATATATCACAATTATAACATTACATAATATAAATATTATAAACAATTATAAAATATATATATAAGGAGATAGGTAATTAAAATAAAATTGTCAGCCAAGGTTTCTGTGGTTCTATTTCTAGAAAATAAAATACATAATTATTCACCACAAGGCATTCCTTGGGTCTTCAACTGCCATTGCATATTTTTCTCGTCATGGACTCCTTTTGAAAAAAATTACATTTAAGTCCTATGTTTGTTTCCGGTTCACAAGAATTCTATGAATTTTTTTTAAAAAAAAATAGTCCTACATGGATATGATAGTCAACAGTCTATTTCCTAAGAACCACAACATCAACAATAAAAAAAATTATATAACAAATATATAATATCACATCTATTCCATATATAAATCAAAACAAGCATAAGATCTAAAGAGTGTCACTTTCTATGTAATCAAATCATTCAATAAAAAGAGAAATTTATGTTGATTATCTATTTATACTTATAGATAAATCACAACCTAGCTCTAATACCAATTGTTAGAAAACAGATTTAAAAATACAACGAAAAATAAATTTAGGGAAATAGAGTGTTAAAAATTTTCTAAAATAAGATCTTGATTGTAATATCTAAAGTAATAAAGACTCAATAGAAACTGTTCCTTTTTCGATTCGTCTAGGATGAACGCTTTGACCAAGTTGTCTTCTCCACTATCCTCAAGCTCACGTTTGTTGAGTGTGGGTTCGATTCGGATTAAAAAAAATTTCACAAATATTACCAGTGGGATAATTTCGTAATTTCTCTAAACTTTTTGGGTCAAGTTGTAAATCAAAAAAATATCTCTAGAGATTTTCTGAAATAACCTCTTCAGAGAATTTTCTCTCTACAACTTTCCCTTGAATTCAAGTGTGTGAAAAATAAAGACCCAATGCTCTATTTATATAGGGAGAGTTTAGAGAGTTCAACTATAATTAAACTTAATCACTTTAATATTAAATCTTATTAAAATAATAGAATGTTTATCTACGAGATAAACATTAAATTAAATTTAATATTAAGGTAATCATTTTAATATTAAATTAATAAAATAATATTAAAATAAGTATTAAATTAAATATAATATAATATTAATCTATTAAAATAATATTATTTTTGAAATAGTTAATCTGAAAAGTTCAATTACCCATTGGATCAATTGTCTAACTTGAAAATTAATTTCCAAAAATATCATATTATTTTAATTAATTTGATTAATTTAATTTTAATTGATTAAAATTAATTTTCCAAAAATCACATAGATTTTTCAAATTAATTTTTCAAGAAAATTTTTTAATCAAATTCTCTAATTGAAAAATTCTCACGACCACCTAATTTAATTCCACATCGAATAAATCGACTCAATTAAATTATTTTCAATTGAACTTTTGTTGAGCTAGGGAAGGGACCAATCGAGCTTTTGTTGAGCTAGCGAAGGGACCAATCGGACATATACAATTAGACTATAGTATTTGCAATTATGTCCAGAAGCATCGTTCTGATAATTCGCAATTACTTAACCATGGAGTCAGTCAATAAGAAGTACCATGATTGAAAAAACTCCTTATTGTATACTCTTTACGAAAGCAATTCATCCAACTACTTTGTCTAATGACCTCGTCATGTGTGTGTCACCTTCATATGATATTCTTGATTCCTTTGAATTAAATCCATTCACTCAATACAATCCTATTTTATCTTATTGTCAACATTATGTCTCTTAATGATTAATATGACCACTGTCAAAAAATGACTATAATAAATTTCTCGTTCAAGAACAAACAACCCGTGACCACTTTTCATATTTATCAATCCACACAATGTCAATGAGAGGATATCATTGACTTTTTAATTAAGCTATGAATTCCACTGTTACTAGTAAAGTCTTGCCATACACAAGTCATGTACCCAACATACCGGCTATGGGCTCGATCATCTTTAGAGCATAAGCCCTCCACTTATATCAAATCACATGAGTTGTATACTCATGGTCTGTAACTTACGGATTTTGGTAAATCACACTATAAACATCACAAGTGAATTAATTCACAAACGGATTCATAATTAATTCATCTTGGGTCCAATCTAATGTATCATTCTACCAATGAATACATCTATGTGTCTACCCATGAAGTCAACTACTCTGATAGCCAAGACTAGCCATCTTCCTAATTGGAATTGTAGGCGACATAATAATCCTTCTCAATATTTGAATCAAACACTCACTTTGGTTCTTTTACGAGACTACGGACTCATTTAGATTATCTACTGAAGTAAGTTGTCTTTCTCGCAATGTAAACGTTCTTACAATGCCACTTATCTTTAGTTTGAATTTAGACAATCAATGAACTTATATTTGCTTGTCACAATTTTTCTTTGCATGCAAAATATGAAAGACAAAAAATACAAAAGACATAATAGTGAAATGTGAAATTAACTTTATTTATTTATTCATCGTTTAAATAAATAGAAAATAATTACATGTTTACTACAATATAGGTACATTTCCCAACATGTTCGACATTGCACCACATTTTCAAGTTCTTGTTTTCATTGAGGTACAATTCATTAACAACAACCCTCATTTTTTTATTTTTTCCAGCATTTTCTCGGTGACCAAACAAAATATTGCTTACAGATAACCAAATCGATGCAAAATGAGAGGGAAAGGGATATTTCTTACTTGAGTTGGATTCGAGTTCTCAATCCTGTTACAATAGTGGAAGCAGGAAACAAGAATTAGGGTTGAGGAAATTTGATGGAAGGTCGAGTGAGAAAATCATGTGAGCACGATGAAAGAGAAAACGAGAGTTAGAGTGGAAACGGTTGTCGATGGGAAGTGATGCTGGACAAGTGAAGGTGGTGAGTGGAAGGCACTTAGGGATTTTTGTTTTGGAATTTATTTGGGAATAAGTGGTAGGGGACGAGAGGTAAATGCTAAACCAAAAAATAAAAAATAATTAGTATAGAATTCGGGTCGGGGTCGAGCAAAAAAACCTTACTTGAGCCTTGACCTATTTAGAAAGTAAGCCTCGTTTTTGTCCAATTCTATTTTTCGAGCCAATATTTTTACCTTAACCCTTCCATTTTTCAACGGGCCTTCGAGCCGAGCCACCATGATCAGGTCTATGTATATATGTTTGTTACAAGAATGACATGAATTAAAATATATGAAATTGGAAATGGCAAATGCAATGAGGTCAAATATATATATGAAATTGTTGAGAATTTTTAAACTTATGTACTTATGATATTGAAAATGAAAATGCTTTTGTATGAGTACATGGTAATGGTTTGTTAATTGAAAGTTGTATGGAATGCATGTATTTATTTAAGTTTCTTTTATATTGTATTGATTCATAGATTTACCACTGAGTGTATTTGCTCAACATATGGTTTGCTTTCTCCATGCGTAGGTATAGTTGATTTCCAATAGCATAGCAGTAGATCCAGTATCCCGAAGATAATCCTCAACTCACCAAATTTTCCATAGTTTCTTTTTGAATTAAGTATGGCATGTACATAAATCGAGTCAATTTTCAATTAAGCTAATGATTTTGTTGTGTTGAAGCTTGAATAGATGGTTCGTTAATGGTAAAAGATGAAGATGTATAAAATGAATTGGATTTGCATATTTGATTATATGTTGAAGTTGGTTGTTTGGGAAAAAAATTAAAAATGTCTAAAAAATAAATATATAAATAAATTTCAATTTTATTCATAGTACGTGAGAATTTTTTTCTTTTTTAAAACCTGAATATATCATATTATTTGAACCAAGCTACACATGTATGAAAATAGTTTATACATATTTTTAATTGGATATATTCACATTATTTTAAAAAAATTACATGAATTTATATTTTTATATATTTTTTCTAAAATATTTTTAATTTTATTTATCCTAAAAGTTACTAGTAGAATTAAAACATTTACACACATAGTTGTAAAGCTTCAACTAGTCTTGCTACCCTAGCACGTTTTTGTCGCCATTCTCTAGTGGATTTGTTTAGGTTTTTGTGTAGGGTTTTCTTTTTCTATTTTTTTTGGTTTTTCTTGTGACGATTAGTGTGGTTAGGGCTTCCTCTAGTTTAAACATATTGGTGGCAGAGTAGTTTTTTTGGGGCTCGCTCGTTTCCATATGGAGCGAGATTTGGAGAATTTGTCCCTCAACAAAGAAGATGAGGAGGTAGTTGTGGCCCAAAAGGTTTCTACGGTGACACCTGATCCTATCGAATGGCGGCTTGTGGGTTGTTTCTTAACAGCCAGCATAATCCACTTCCCGACGATGAGGAGAACGATGGCTAATTTGTGGCATCTTGTCAAGGGTGTCCAGATTTCGAATTTGGGAGAGAGAAGGTTCCTTTTTATTTTCTTTCATAGGATGGATATGGAGAGAGTCCTGAAAGGGATTCCTTGGACCTTTAACAATCATTTTCTACTACTTTATCACTTAAAGATAAAGGAAGATCCACTCAAAGTTCCCTCAACACATACTAATATTTGGATCCAAATCCATGGAATTCCTGTGGGTTTTTCACGGAGATGTTAGCAAGACAGATTGGGGATTTCATAGAGCAATTTCTCGAATTTGACGGGTCTAATTTAGGGAAAGGATTATGTGCGTACCTCCGAGTTAGGGTACGAGTGGATGTTTGTGGCCTTTAAAAAGAAAGAGAAAGATGATGTTTTCGAAGGGTTTAATTTCTTATGTCACTTTCAAATATGAAAGATTGACAATGTTCTGTTTTTTCTGCGATCGGTTATGGTACAATTATTCCTTCTATGAAGTAAAAATTGTGCTGGGTCATTAATTTGCTGAGATGGGCAAGGATTTATCCATTCGGGCTCAATCTAGAAGGGGTATTGCCATGAATGGTATTTGGTTACGAGAAGGGGTTGGGGGCGATGTTAAGCTAAATTTGAGAGCTAGGGTTTTGTGAGGAAACATTGATCCTATAATTAGGGTTAATCTAGAAGGTGGGTCATCTAGCAAAGGTGGTGAGTTGACTCATTGCGAGAAAACAGCCATGGATCACGATCTTGAGGATAAATTGTTGGTTGGGGGATGGAAGAAACGACCTAGGAGAACGGATGAAAATTTTTCAAGAGAAAAGGAAAGCAATTTGGTGATTAAGAATGTTTCCAGTTTTAATTTTATTATATTGATGGCTGCCAAAGGGTAAGCCGATTGGTCACAATGAAACTCATTAGTTGGAACGTCCGTGGATGGGGGAGTCTTCGTAATTTTTTGAAGTCTCATAGTCCCCACGTGGTTTCCTCATGGATACCAAACTTTGCTCAATTCAAATGGAACATTTTAGGAGAAGATGCAGTTTTATTCAAGGATTAAGGTCCCAGTAGATGGGACAAGGGAAGGTCTATGTCTCGCATGGAAGGATGTTGTTAAGATCAGTTCGCAAAGTTTTTCAAATAGTCACATAGATGTTGGTGTAAGGGAAGAGGATTCGGGTATACAATGGAGATTAATCGAATTTAATGGCTTGCCATATATGGTCAATAAAGATGACACATGGAGGCTCTTACGTTTGAGGAGTGCCCCATCTTCCCTGTGGCTTGTCTGTGGGGACTTTAACGAGATTCTTTATGCTTCAGAAAAAAATGGAGGAGTTCTCATAAAAGAAAGAAGAATAGAAGCGTTTCGGGAGATACTCAGGGATTATCAATTAGTTTATGTTGGCTACACTAGGTCTTGGTTTACTTGGGAAAGGAGAAATCTTTCAAGAACAAATATTAGAGAAAAATTGGACAAAGGGGTTGCTAATTCCGAATAGATGGAATGCTTCTCGTTTGCAGGTATTCAATATCTCCCTCACTCTTTTTCGGACCATTGTCCACTTCTGATCCATAATGAGGAGTGTAGGGAGGGTCCTAAAAGTTTCAGGTTTCAGTTTGAGGCTTGGTGGGTTTTCAAAGAATCTTTCGTTAGAGAAGTGGACCATCTATGGAAGAGGAACCCTACGTGAGTCTTGGAAAAATTGGAGATTCTAAAGAAAGTGTTGATAAGTTGGGTTGGCAATCTACGGCGTATGAAGAAAGGTGTTAAAGAAAGGATGATGGAGAGTTTGGATGATCTGTAATTATAGGATAGGGATGATGAAAATCTGGCTGATTTAATTGAGATAAAGATCTTACTAATTTTGGATATTGAAAAGGAGGAGGCTTATTGGGAGTAAAGACCTCGTGCAAACTAGTTAAAAACTGGTGATAGAAACATGAGCTTTTTCCACAAGTTTGCTAGTCAGCGAAGATGTTGAAACAGTATTCGATTTTTGTAGTAAGAAGATGGTACTCCCACGAAAGACGAGCATCAAATGGGTGTGAGGACTCTTCCTACATTTTATCAGGGGTTGAAAGGGTCATCTCTAATGATGATAATTTGAAACTTCTAAAGGCTTTCATGGAGAGGGAAGTATTATCAGCATTGAAAGAAATGGAGCCAACTAGGGTCTCTAGCGACAACAGGTTTCCGGCGTTATTTTACTAGCAATGTTGGCACATTATTCGCAAGAATGTGTCAAGCTTCTGCTTGATACTAAATGAAGGAACCAGTTTGGATTTGTTTAATGTGACAAATATAGTTTTAATCCCTAAGGTTACTCACCCTTTGACCTTAAGTAATTTTAGTCTCAATAGCCTTTGCAATGTATTGTATAAGGTGATTACGAAGATGCAAGGTAGTCTTAGATAAATGTATTGATGCAGCACAAAGTGTGTTTATCCCCGGAAGACTTATTATAGACAATATTTTGTTTGCCTATGAGATCTTGCACTCTTTTCGATAAAAAAGAGTAGGGAGAAAGGGTTTTATGGCTGTTAAGCTCGATATGAACATGGCCTATGATAGAGTGGAGTGGAAATTTCTAAATGATATGATGCTTAAAAAGGGGTTTGACGGGCATTAGATTGCTAAAGTAATGAATTGTGTTTCTTCTATCTCATATTTTATCATACTTAATGGGAATGGGAAGGGTGGTCAGCGGTTTCGGCCTACCAGAGGAATCCGACAAGGAGACCCCCTAAGTCCACTCTTATTCTTACTATGTAGTGAGGGCCTGTCAACACTAATGAATATGGGATTGAGAAATGGATCTATTCGAGAGGCAAGGCAAGTTATTGAGGGCCTCAAATCTCTCATTTACTATTTACGGATGATTGCATCCTTTTTGGAGAAGCTAGTGGTAGAGGGGCAGATACGATTAGAGCATTACTAAGGGAATACTAGAGGTGCTCAGGACAGTGTGTTAATTATGAGAAATCTTCCATCTTTTTTAGCTACAAAACTATTAAGGAGCAAAATGGTGTGTTGCTGGGATTCTAGGGGTTAGGAGATCGAATAATCTAGAGAAATGCCTTGGGTTACCCAATGTCGTAGGTAGGAGGAAAAAACTTTCTTTTCAAAACATTAAGGATCGCTTCAAAAAATGTATTGAAGGTTGGAGCATTCATTTTTTAATCTCAAGGTGGTAAAGAAGTTTTTATTAAAGCCGTGTTGCAGGCTATTCCTACTTATGCTATGTCATGTTTTTTTTTACCCAAAACTTTATGTGATGACCTTAAAAATATAATTGTAAGATTTTGGTGGCAAAAAAGTTTAGGAAAAAAAGGTATTCATTGGTGTGCTTGGTAGCACTTATGCGTGGCCAAAGAGTTAGGTGGGATGGGGTTTCATAGTCTTGGAAAATTTAATGTCGCCATTTTAGCAAAACAAGGGTGGCATTTAAGCCATTATCCTAATTCTCTTCTACCGCAGGTGCTTAAAGCTAAGTACTATCCATCCACGGATTTCCTAAATGCTAGTCTCGAGAACTTACCATCTTATACCTATCTGGATAGCTCGAGATACCCTTAAGTAAAGTCTGGGCTGGAGAATTGGATCAGGGTAGGTTGCTATAAAGGAGGATTTATGGATTCCTAAACCAGTAAACTACATATTAGAAGACATTGTTAGCGTTGGGGAGTTGAGTCTTGTGTTTGAACTAATTGAGACAAAACCAAGACAATGGAAAACTGACCTATCTGTAGGATTTTTCCCCGATCATAGCATCAGCAATACTGTAGATACCTTTGGCTCGAGAGGCTCACACTGACTACCAAATTTGGTGAGGTGAACCATTTGGTATGTTCTCTATTCGTTCAACCAATAAATTATTACAAAATGATCCTAGTGCAAATATTATACTTCCCCATCTACAAGCTTTTTATAAAAAATTATTGAACCTAGCCATTCCTCCTAAAGTTAAAACCACTGTTTGGAGATTGTGAACAATGTTGCTTGTCCGAGTTGTCACGTGACCGATGAAAACTCAAAGCACATCTTCCAGTTATGTCCCAAATCTATAGAAACATGGAATATGATTAATCTTGTTTGGATTCTAGCCAAGATAGACTTAGAGATTAGGGATTGGGTTACCTGGGTTTTCCAAATTGGATCTCTCGAACACTGTCGTACGTTCTTCTATGGACTCTAGGCTATTTGTTTGGGTGCAACCAACTCGTATATGAAAGAAAATTAAGTACAAGTATAGAGATTGTAGAATGAGTTTCAGATTCATGAAGGAATTAGATGGGTTAGAGGAAAGAAAACGTACCAAACCCAAAAATACGAAATGCTGGGAGTTCTCCACCGTTCATCAAGATAAATTTCGATGAAGCATTTTGTTCTGAACGTAATCGGTCTGGATCTGAGGTTGTGGCCTGAAATGAAGAGGGCAAGATCCTGGTTTTCGCAGTAGTACTTTATTTCGATGTTGGATCTCCTTTCACCGCGAAAGCATACGCGTGCTCTGTAGTAGTTAACCTCGGGGTCTCCATGGGATATGATTCGGTGATAATCGAAGGTGGATTCCATGATTGTTATCAAGAAATGTCAAAGTGACTCCCTAAATGCTTCAGAAATTGAGGCTGTTATCAAAGATATAAAAGAAAACAAGAACCGATTCAGATCTATTATCTTCCAACATGTCCCTAGATCTGTAAATACACTTGCCCAGAAACTAGCTACGGAGAGCATAAAGAAAGGGGAAGGGTGTTACCTAGTTGGAGGGATCCTTGAGTGTGTACAAAAGGTAACAGAAAGGAGAAGACCAAGAGAGCCTAATTAAGGGTGCTATTGGATATCTTCTAGGAGATGAATGGATAGTAAGAAAGAATCATTTGTTTTTTTTGGAAATTTCTATATGATGCTTAAAGATGGCTAGGGTTTTGTCATGTGGCACAAAAGTCGATACCAGTGGAAGCCAGCTATTTTGAATAGGACTAGAGTGTTTTTTATTTTTCTTTTATTTCTCTTGTTTATTTTGTTGGTTTTCTTAGGCAACAGTCTTTCGTTTTTTTGGTTTTTCTTTGCTAAGTCCACTTTTCCTTTGTATCATACTATTTTTTCAATCTAATCCAAGTAATTTTTTTTCAAAAAAAAAAAAATTACACACATATTATATTTTTAAAAAAGAATATTTTTTAAATATTTTTAAACTTTATTTAATTTAGAAAAATTTTCTTGAATGAATCTAGACATATGGTTGTCCAAATTCATTATAGACTTAACTTTTAAATGTTTTCATTAATTTTTAATTATTTTTGTATTTTCTTTATTTTTTATAAATTTGTAAAATTTATAAAAAATTAAAAATATTTTCTAAAAAATATTTTTTTGTTATGATTTTTTTTATTTTTTAATGACGTAGATAAAATGCGCATATGTTACAATGCAATTTGAGAGTTTGATGGCTTAATTAAGTGCTTTTTTTACAAATGGGCTTAATTGATTTTTTCACCTTGGTTTAGGGGATTATAAACCCTTTTAGCCTAAAATATTCCTTGAAATATTTTAATGACAAACACTTAAACAAGAGCATTGAATTTCACTAAGGGATATGTGTTAGGATCTAGTGCCTTTAGTGGATATCTATTCTTAATTTTCAGCTTATTCAATTTTCGATAGTCGATAGTCGATACAAAGTCTTAATGTTTCATCTTTTTTTTTTTGTGAACAAAACTAGAGCACTCTAAGGCGATATAATAGGGCATATAAAGCTTAGATTCAGAAGATCTTATAGTTGAACTTTTAGTTCCTTGGGTTTCGTTGTTGCCATGCGATAAGGATCGATTGACATCAGAGTGGTACTAGGGAAAACTGCAATTCCAAACTCTTCCTCACGGTCAAGAGCTAATCTTGGTAACTTTTCCAAGAATACATCCAAAAACGCGCATATTGTTCGAATCTTTTCTAACTTGCATTCTTTTGAAGTTGAATTTATCACTTAGGCTAGATATGTTTCATAGCCTCGATTGAAAGGCTTGCTAGCTTGAACTAATGAAATAATACAAATAGAATCACTCAATCTCATGCCTTTTACCTCAATGGTCTCGCCTACAAGACTTTACATCAAGAACTTCTTTTTATGAGAATCCAAAATCATGCTATGCTTGATTAGCTAATCTATTCCCCAAATCACATCGAAATCGCCAAATGACATTATCAACAGGTCAACTGGGAATGGCTTATACTAAATCTCTAATGGACAACGCTTTCATGTGCATACTTGGATAACAATCACAAATTGGCCTAAGGGACTTGCTACGACTATCGCTACGTTCGACGACTTAGATTTCAAATTACCTAAATTCACAAAGCTAGAGTTAACATATGAGGTGTTGAAAAAGGGTCTATTAAATTACGAACGAGTGTGAAACATAAAATAAATATACCTGCAACAACACTACTAACATCTCCTCATTTATGGTTCGGACTACATAGGCTTGAGCAAGAGCCCTAGTTTCAAACTAATATGTTATAGAACAACTTCTTTCCTTTGATTACCTATCGCAACTAAACCACCACGAGGAGTACGTCGACCTCGAAGTGTAAGAGTAGATCTCTAAGTTAGTGCAAGTGCATCACTCGTATTTTTTGGGCAATCTTGAGCTAAATGCTTCAAAGATCCATATTCAAAACATGCTCCCTTTTTTTCTAACAGTCACTTATATGTCTTCTTCCACTATGTTCAAAGTTAGGAAGGCTTGTAGTAACACCCAAAACCCAAAACCGTCGTCAGTCAAGGTCTTGGTGTATTTCTATTCATTTATCACTGTCCATCTTTTAATATCATGTCATACATCATCAATTAATTATAATCATAACTCAACAAGGGAAAAAATGTCATTTTCATGATTTTTTTGGAGACCTCTACCGGTACCTATTGGACAAGTATCGGTAGTTGTCAAGTCAGAAAACAGTTCAGAAATGGTGCAAAGTTCTACCGATACTCAAGATGGTTCTACCGATACTTGCAACATAGCTATCAAAACAAATCATGCTTCTACCGATACTAAAAACTCCAGAGAGTTAAGAAGTTTTATCCTACAACTTCTACCGATACAAGTTCGTAGACTACCGATACTTCTATAAGTAGAACTATCGACACTTATCTTGCATATACCGAAACAACACAAGTCAGTAACCTACATCTCACTTCCTCTGTACTTCTACCGATACAAGAAAGAATACTACAAAAACAAGTATGCAGATGTTAAATATATACATAAATTTCCAAGTTTTCACTCTACTCCACAACATTTACCAATTTCTCAAAATCATACCTACATAAACATTTCATATTGGTATTTAATGCTTCACATAACAACAAAGAATATCTATCAAAATATTCATCAAAATGTTACCATGCTATTTAACCATTACACATAAACAACTTAAGTAACACGATCCTTATACATCACATTGCTTAAAGTCTATATTTCACATTGAACAAGCATACAATATTTCATTAAGAACATATCAAGGAATCCAACAATCTCAAATAAGTAATATAAAGGACAACACCATCCTAGTACATTCCATAAAACCAAGTGATTTAAAGTTTACCGAACAAGCTCCCGAGCTAGTGTGATTTCTTTGAGATGATCCGATCTTCAAGCAGTAAAATAGAATCTACAAAACAATAACAATTTCACAGGTAAGCTTTTCATAGCTTAGCAAGTTCATAGAGTTAAATAGGTTTACCAAACTTCAAAGTTGTACAATCGAAAATTTAACCAAGAGGAGTAAGCTGTATTCATCTGAGGTTGGTTTCAATTCGCATTTGGTAACTCACGATGACACGGAGTCATCGAACTTTTAATCTGTAATAGGATTCATTTCTTTTTTAATACTCACGATGACACATAGTCATCGGACCTCATAATCCGTAAAGGATTCATATACTCACGATGACACGTAGTTATCAGACCTCATAATCCGTAAAGGATTCATATACTCATGATGACACATAGTCATCGGACCTCATAATCCGTAAAGGATTCATATGCTCACGATGAGACATAGTCATTGAACCTCATAATCCGTAAAGGATTCATATACTCATGATGACACATAGTCATCGAACCTCAAAATCTGTTCATCATTCCAAATTTACAGCAATTGCATACAAGTACAAAATATGCAATTTAAATTGGAATTTAACAATACGAACTTACCAGACTGATTTGTAGTATCGACTCAAGTACAAGGACTTTTCGCCAGTAAGTCATCCAAGACTAGCTCTCGATTCTATATAGCCCTTAATGACATGTCCTTTATGTCTCAATTGTTTACGAGGTTCATATGTGTCATATACTATGTTCATTGTAATTAACTTTCATCTTGTTATACCATTTCAAGCAAACATCCATAAAATCCTTATTTACCAAACATAATATCGAATTAACTAACAATGTCATTTAATTTGATTTACTATTTGTCATATACCAATCAAATTAATTCATTCGTAACATGAATAATAACTAACACAACACTTAATCATTTAAGTGTTTTGTTGTCACCTGATTTCAACTATATCATTTTGTTACTTTCAATCATGCTCATCAATACCATTTCATTTCAATTTCATTTCATTCCTCAATTGAATATTTACTAAGAAAACAAATTTAAATACAACATACTTAAATTATTTCAATAATTTAAAAAAAAATTAAATCAAATATTTACTATACGAACTTACCATACGAAATTGCAGTTAAAGTGAACTTCAGGGGCAAATCTGTAATTTTTCCTTTTTCACGATCGAAATACAATCCTGATCTATTACAATAATTTCATTTCATTATTTAAATCAACATGAATTTTTAATCATTTGATGTAATTAAGTATTTTTTGTATTTTTACAAAATTACCCTTAACAAAATTAACCATTTTTTTTTTAAATTTCAAGCTTGCCGAATGTTTATAAGCATTTCTACAGCCTAATTTTTGCAATATTTCACCTCAAGTCCTTACAAATTTATTCCTTTAACATTTTAGTTGTTTAACATTAAAATCATCAAAAACCTCTTTACAAAATAATCAAATCCAACAACCAAGCTTAATAAACTTAAACAAAATTTCAAGAAACAACACATTCATCAATGAAAAAATTTAAAACCTTTAACAAATTCACAAATTAGTCATCGGGTTAGCTAGATTAAGCTAATACGAACTCAAAAACATAAAAATTACCAAAAACAAGCAAGATTTACATACCAAACCCATGAACTAAAGTTGGTCGAAGCTCCCTCCCATGGTTTTTAGGGTTTCGATTCTATTTTGGAGAAGAAGATGAAGAAAAAAATTTGTTTCTTTCTTAATTTGGTTTAAAAACCATTTATCTAGTAATTTACTATTTTACCCTTAATTAATTTACATGAAATTAGCCATTTAAAAAGCCAAAACCGTCCATATACATAGTAGGTGGTTTAATTACCATTTAGGTGCTTTAAATAAACCTCTAATTGACACCTAATACTTTTAATTCAACTTTTGCACCTTTTACGATTTAATCCTTTTTATTTAATTGGCTATCTAAACGATTAAATTTCATTACCAAATTTTAATACAATACTAATGACCTCGTAAATATTAATAATTAATATTTATGACCTGACATATCAAAGTCATGAACTCTAAATCACCATTCCCGATCATATTACAAAATAGACTAGTTAGTAAATCCTCATTTAATTAGGATTTAATAGCAATTTACCAAAATCTAAAGAATTTCACTTCATTTCTATTATTAAGCCATTTAAGGAGGGTCAATTACACAATTGGTCCTTCAATTATTTTAAATTCAAACTAAATAAACTTTATTTCAATTTAACCTTAAACTATTTAGGACTAAAGGAATAAATATTCCAAAAGTTAGTGGAAGGTAATCATATCCTCCACCGCTTGGACTTTTTGACCATGGTGTAATTACCACTTTGGTCCATTTTATTTTTAATCAATAGCAATTAACTTTTACCCCTTTTACAATTTACTTCTTTTTCCTTAATTAAGCAATTAACCATCAAAATTACTCAACCAAACTTCAATTCACATATAATAAGACTTTGTAAATATTTAATAAAAATATTTACGGTCCTTAATTTCAAAAATAAGGTTCTGATACCTCATTTTCTAAAATCACTTGACTTTTGAACCAAACCACTTACTAACTTTTAATTCAATAATTAAAATTCATCAATTCAAAATTTCATATAAAATTATTATTGACTTATTTAATTTAAACACTCATTACAAAAATTTTCTCGTTGGGTTTTGTGGTTCCCAAAACCACTGTTTCTAACACCACTGAAAAACGGGTTGTTACACTTGTGTCGCACGCTGACCTTTTAATACTAGCTATAGATACAGATGGTTGTTTAAATCGATGCCAAGGCTACGCTAAAGGGTGGCAGATTTGGCTGTTATGAATACAGAGAAAGATATGTGGAGAAGTTATGACCCATACAGAGAAAGTTGAAAGAGAAGTTATAGTCCATACTGAAAAAACTATATAAGTCTAAGCCATACTGAGAACTATGTGGCGAAACTAAAGCCTTTGTATAAGGTCATCAAGTAACGTTTCGACTATGTACTAAGCCTGACAAGAGATTAGATGACGATTGTCATATTTTTGTTGTTTCAGAATGAATATGTAGATAAACTCTGTACAAGAAGATTACTCACAGTAAATATTCTAGAGGTATTTCAGATCAAAAAGTTGAAAACTTTAATAGTCATCACTAGAATTGTTACAAGGAAAATTTTGTAAGAGTCTAAGTACAATAGTTCTTAGATGTAACACCTAATACTTGGATCCAGTCAATCGGGTAGGATGGAGGGCGTTACATTGTATGAGTGCATGAATAGTAAAATGAAGTAGTAAGGCTTTGCATAAGGATTGTCTGGGTTTGAGATGATGGTAAAGGTATTACAAATGAGTTTTAATAGTGTTCCTATATTTTATAACCAGTGGTGTCGCAGTTCTTGTTGGATGTTAGGTCTGGAGTTCAAACTGCTATTTGTAGTTATTAGGTGAGTCTCTAAGTTGAATCATGCATGTATATTGTTTATATGAGCTATTTCTATGGAAATTGATCGAACTATGAAACTGAAACTAGAAAAGTATAGTATGACGGTTATGCTATTGTATGAATGCTTGTTGGGGGTATGTTTTAGTTTTGGTGTATGTTAGTGAATTAAAGTAATGAGGATTAAATGATGTCAATGCATGAAGAATCTATCGAGTAAGTTTGTGTCAGGTCACCATGGTGGAGTCTAAAGGGGTTTGTCGGGACTAAAAATACGATCTCTAATATGAACCTTTGAAGGAAAAGCCACGAATGGGGTTCTCTACGTGTCCCAGGACGATGATGGGCAAACCTCACGCAATGTGAGATTATGCATATCCATATCATAAACACGTCAGGAAAGGAAATGCCTTTGTGGCAAACTCTATAAGGAATGCCTTCGTGGTGCACCCTTAAGAATTTGCATTGTGGCGAACTTTGAAGGAATAACCTTTACGGAAAATTCTAATCTGGATGTTGAAAGCCAGATGCTAGAGGGATATTGGGGATTGGAGGGGGAAGAGAAGCTGAGAGAGTTAGAGAGGTCGGATGAATGAGTGACAAGAGTGGTGGCTACTTCAATGGGAGGTGGGTCTTGAGTTTTTTTTTCTGGCTTGCCAAGACTGAAGAAGCTCAAATTTTTAAAAAAGGGTCTGATCGACTTTTTTTTCGTTTTTTTGGTTAAATTTAGTGGTGTTAATGAGTCGGGTCAAGCTAAGTTCAGGCCGAGTATATTAACATATGTCGAGTATATTGAAATACTTTATATTTGTTTGGTCCAAAATTTGAGATTAAAATTTTACTTAAATCCGTTCATATTTATAAAAAAAAAGTAATTCAAACTCATTTTAGGTTCCATCCATTTTAATTTTTAATTTTTTTTAAAAATTTTAAAAATTTTTATTTTATTATTTAATAATTTTTTTATTTACTAAAACTTTTATATACTAATCTTAATATTATTTTGATGTTTACATTAAAATAATATTACATATTTAGTGTAAATTTATTTTTTAATGTATTTTAAAATACATAATATATAAAAATAATATAATATAAAATATTATAGCTTAAAACGAGTCAGATCGAGTTCGGACCTTGAATGTTTAAGCTTGAGCCCGACTCATATTTTAAACGAGTCGAATTTTTTGTCCAATTCCATTTTTTGGACTTAGTATTTTTGTCTAAATCTTCTCAAATTTCCAACGGGCCTTTGAGTTTGGATAAGTAACCCGACCCATGAACAGCTCTAATTCAACTGCACTTTTTATTGATTCTCGATTCATACTATATTTTGTTAGTATTCAGACTGATTACCCAATCAATTTCGGATCGAAATGATCCGGTCTAATTTAATCATCATTAATTCAAACTCTATTATCTAAGGAAATGATCACTAAATATTAGGCGTAATAGTAAAAAAACCATAGTAAAAAATAAATTAAGTTCTTAAAAAATTTATCTTATCAAACCCTCAATCATTAAAAAATTTCTATCTTATTAAACTCTCAATCACTAAAAAAATCAATTAGGTTTTTTTGTTAATGGAAACAATTAGTTGATCGGTTTGATCATTAAGGATTGTTGCATGACAAATGCTATTGATGTGAAATTTTTTTAAAAGAAATATTTTTTAAAAAATTTTAATACATTATGTTAAATTTAATAAAAAATATATATCTAAAAAGAATCCAGGCAAATAATTATGTAGATTATATCGAAATTCATTCTAATTGAATCTAAAATTATAAAAATTCTGGACCAATGTTTTCGTAATTTTTTATAAAAGTTTTTTTTTTTGAAAAATCAAAGTACTTTGAATAATAGGCTTTTAGAGGTTGAGTGTTATTATTCGAGTTTGAAAGCATGAAAAAAACACAAATTGATCCTCACTTTAAAATTTAGAAATGAAGTAATGGTGATGAATGGACTGTACATTTAATTATAATTATTGTAAAAATAGTGATAATAGTAAAATTTAATATTGTAATAATATAAAAATAAAAATAAAAATATCGTATTACACCCAATCGTCCATTCAAATTCACCTTTTAAATTCTAAAACAATGTAAATATATATTCTCATTTCAAAAAGATAAACATGCCATCGGTACTTATTATAGAAATTAATTGCGTGTTTTGTTCTTTTTGGGTTGTATATGCACTAGATGGTGTTTAACTTTTTTTTTTGTGAAGGGTTTAAAAAATAAATTTGCTTTCACATTTTTAAAAAAAGAAATATGTATAACCTTCGAACACTATTTTCACATGTTAATCATACCTTCGTTATATGTTTGAAATTTTATTTTTAGGTTATATAAAAAAATTAAAAATGTTTAGAAAATAAATATATAAATAAATTTCAATTTTATTCATAGTACGTGTGAATTTTTTTCTTTTTTAAAGCTTGAATATATCATATTATTTGAACCAAGCTACGCATGTATGAAAATAGTTTATACATATTTTTAATTGGATATATTCACATTATTTTAAAAAAATTACATGAATTTATATTTTTTATATATTTTTTCTAAAATATTTTTAATTTTATTTATTGCAAAATTTACTAGTAGAATTTGCACACATAGTTATAAAGCTTTCACTATTCTTGCTACCCTAGCACATTTTTATCGCCGTTCTCTAGTGGATTTTTTTAAGGTTTTTGTGTAGGGTTTTCTTGTTCTATTTTTTGGGTTTTTCTTGTGACTAGTTAGGGCTTCCTCTAGTTTAAACATATTGGTGAAGGAGTAGTTGTTTTGGGGCTTGCTCGTTTCTTCATGGAACGAGATTTGGAGAATTTGTCCCTCGACGAAGAAGATGAGGAGGTTGTTGTGGCCCAAAAGGTTTCTACGGTGACACCTGATCCTATCAAATGGCAGCTTGTGGGTTGTTTCTTAACAGCCAACATAATCCACTTCCCGACGATGAGGAGCACGATGGCTAATTTGTGGCATCCTGTCAAGGGTGTCCAGAATTTCGGATCTGGGAGATAGAAGGTTCCTTTTTGTTTTCTTTCATACGATGGATACAGAGAGAGTCTTGAAAGGGATTCCTTAGACCTTTAACAATCAGTTGCTACTGCTACGTCACCTAAAGATAGGGGAAGATCCACTCAAAGTTCCCTTAACACATATCAATTTTTGGATCCAGATCCATGGAATTCTTACGGGTTTTTTTACGGTGATGTTAGCACGATAGATTGTGGATTTCATAGAGCAATTTCTCAAATTTGACGGGTCTAATTCAGGGAAAGGATTGTGTGTGTACCTCTAAGTTAGGGTATGGGTGGATGTTCATCGGTCACTAAAAAGAAAGAAAAAGATGATGTTTTCGGAGGGTTTAATTTCTTATGTCACTTTCAAATATGAAAGATTGACGATGTTTTGTTTTTTCTATGGTCGGTTAGGGCACAATGATTCCTTTTGTGAAGCAAAAATGGCGCTGGGTTATGAAGTTGCTGAGATGGGCTGGTATTTATCCATTCGGGCTCAATCTAGAAGTGGTATTGCCATGAATAGTATTTGGTTACTAGAAGGGGGTGAGGGTGACGTTGGGCTGAATTCAAGATCTAAGGTTTCGTGGGGGAACATTGATCCTATGATTGGAGTTAATCTAGAAGATGGATCATCTTGCAAAGGTGGTGAGTTGACTCCTTACGAGAAAATAGCCATGGATCACGATCTTTAAGATGAATTGTTTGTTGGGGGATGGGAAGAAATGACCTAGGAGAATGGATGAGAATTTTTCAAGAGAAAAGGAAAGCAATTTGGTGATTAAGAATATTTCCAGTTTTAATTCTATTATATCGACGGCTGCCAAAGGGCAAGCAGATTGGTCGCAATGAAACTCATCAGTTGGAACGTCCGTGGATGAGGGAGTCTACGGATGATTTAGAGGCTTTGTAATTTTTTGGAGTCTCATAGTCCCCACGTGGTCTTCCTCATGGAGACCAAACTTTGCTCGATTCGAATGGAACATTTTAGGAAAAGATGCAAGTTTTATTTAGGCATTGATGTCCAAATAGATGGGACAAGGGGAGGCCTATGTCTCACATGGAAGGATGTTGTTAAGATCAAATTGCAAAGTTTTTCAAATAGTCACATAGATGTTGATGTAAGGGAGGAGGTTTTGGGTATACAATGGAGATTAATCAGGTCTTATGGCTCGTCATTTGTAGTTGATAAAGATGACACATGGAGGCTTTTACGTAGTTTGAGGAGTGCCCTAGCTTCCCCGTGGCTTGTTTGTAGGGGCTTTAACGAGATTCTTTATGCTTCAGAAAAAAAGGGAGGAGTTCTCACAGAAGAAAGAAGAATGGAAGCATTTCGAGAGATACTCAAGGATTGTCAATTGGTTGATGTTGGCTACACTAGGTCTTGGTTTACTTGGTTAAGGGGAAATCTTCCATGAACAAATATTAGAGAAAGATTGGACAGAGGGGATGCCAATTCCAAATAGATGGAGTGCTTCCCATTTTCAGGTATTCAACATCTCCCTCACTCTTTTTCGAACCATTGTCCACTTCTGATTCATAATGAGGAGTGTAGGGAGGGTCTTAAAAGTTTTAGGTTTCGGCTTGAGGCTTGGTGGGTCTTGGAAAAATTAGAGACTCTAAAGAAAGGGTTGATAGGTTGGGCTGGCAATCTACGGCGTATGAAAAAAGGTGTTCAAGAAAGGCTGATGGTGAGTTTGGATGATCTGCAATTATGGGATAGGGATGATGAAAACCTAGCTAATTTAATTAAGACAAAGATCTTACTAAATTGGGAGATTGAAAGGAGGAGGCTTATTGAGAGCAAAGAGCTCGTGCAAACTGGTTAAAAGCTGGTGATAGAAGAACGAGCTTTTTTCATAAGTTTGCTAGTCAGTGAAGATGTTCAAACATTATTCAATTTTTGCAAGAGGAAGATGGTACTCCCACGGAAGACGAGCATCAAATGGGTGTGGGGACTCTTCCCACATTTTATGGAGGTTGAAAGGGTCATCTCTAATGATGATAATTCAAAACTTCTAGAGGCTTTCATGGAGAGGGAAGTATGGTCAACATTGAAAGATATGGAGCCAACTAGGTCTTTTGGCGACGATAGGCTTCCGACGTTATTTTACTAGTAATGTTAGAACATTATTGGCAGGAATGTGTCAAGCTTCTACATGATACTAAATGAAGGTACCAGTTTGGATTTGTTTAATGTGACTAATACAGTTTTAATCCCTAAGGTTACTCGCCCTTCGACCTTAAGTAATTTTAGGCCTATTAGCCATTGTAATGTGTTGTATAAGGTGATTATGAAGATGCATCTTAGATAAATGTATTGATGCAATACAAAGTGCATTTATCCCCAGAAGACTCATTACAGACAATATTTTGCTTGCCTGTGGGATCTTGCACTCTTTTCAACAAAAAAGAGTAGGGAGAAAGGGTTTTGTGGCTGTTAAGCTTGATATGAGCAAGACCTATGATAGGGTAGAGTGGAAATTTTTGAATGATATGATGCTTAAAAAGGGGTTTGACGGGCATTGGATTGCTAAAGTAATGAATTGTGTTTCTTCTGTCTCATATATTGTCATACTTAATGGGAATAGGAAGGGTGGTCAGTGATTTTGGCCTACTAGAGGGATCCAGCAAGGAGACTATCTAAGTCCATTCTTATTCTTACTATGTCATCTCTGATGATGATAATTCAAAACTTCTGGAGGCTTTCATGGAGAGGGAAGTGTGGTTAGCATTGAAAGATACGGGGCCAATTAGTGCCACTGGCGACAACAAGTTTCCGACGTTATTTTACCAGCAATGTTGGCACATTATTGGCAGGGATGTGTCAAGCTTCTGCCTGATACTAAATAAAGGTACCAGTTTGGATTTGTTTAATGTGACTAATATAGTTTTAATCCTTAAGGTTAATCTCCCTTCGACCTTAAGTAATTTTAGGCCCTTTATCCTTTGCAGTGTGTTGTATAAGGTGATTGCAAAGATGCAAGGTAGTCTTCAATAAATGTATTGATGCAGCATAAAGTGCATTTATCCCCGAAAGACTTATTACAGGCAATATTCTGCTTGCCTATGAGATCTTGCACTCTTTTTGACAAAAAAGAGTGAGGAGAAAGGGTTTTATGGCTGTTAAGCTTGATATGAGCAAGACCTATGATAGGGTAGAGTGGAAATTTTTGAATGATATGATGCTTAAAAAGAGGTTTGATGGGCATTGGATTGCTAAAGTAATGAATTATGCTTCTTCTGTCTCATATTTTGTCATCCTTAATGGGAATGGAAGGGTGGTCAGCGATTTCGGCCTACCAGAGGGATCCAACAAGGAGAACCCCTAAGTCCACTCCTATTCTTACTATGTAGTGAGGGCCTGTCAACACTAATGAATATGGGATTGAGAAATGGATCTATTCGAGGGGCAAGGGCAACTTATCGATGGCCTCAAATATCCCATTTACTATTTACGGATGATTTCATCCTTTTTGGAGAAGCTAGTGGTAGAGGGGCATATACAATTAGAGCATTACTAAGGGAATACGAGAGGTGCTCAGGACAGTGTGTTAATTATGAGAAATCTTCCATCTTTTTTAGCTCCAATACTATTGAGGAGCAAAAATGGTGCGTTTTTGGGATTTTAAGGGTTAGGAGATCAAATAATCTAGAGGAATGCCTTGGGTTACCCAATGTGGTAGGTAGGAGGAAAAAACATTCTTTTCAAAACATTAAGGACCACTTCAAAAAACGTATTGAAGGTTGGAGCATTCGTTTTTTTATCTCAAGGTGGTAAAGAGGTTTTTATTAAATTTGTGTTGCAGGCTATTCCTACTTATGCTATGTCATGTTTTTTATTACCCAAAACTTTATGTGATGATCTTAAAAATATAATTGCCAGATTTTGGTGGCAAAAAAGTTTCGAAAAAAAAGGTATTCATTGGTGTGCTTGGTAGCACTTATGCGTGGCCAAAGAGTTAGGTGGGATGGGGTTTCATAGTCTTGGAAAATTTAATGTCGCCATTTTAGCAAAACAAGGGTGGCATTTAAGCCATTATCCTAATTCTCTTCTACCGCAGGTGCTTAAAGCTAAGTACTATCCATCCACGGATTTCCTAAATGCTAGTCTCGAGAACTTACCATCCCATACCTAGAAGAGCGTCTGGACAGTTCAGGATACCCTTCGGCAAAGTCTGGGCTGGAGAATTGGATCAGGGTAGGCTGTTACTATAAAAGAGGATTTATGGATTCCTAAACTAGTAAACAATAAATTAGAAGACAGTGTTAGCATTAGGGAGTTGCGTCTTGTGTCCGAACTAATTGAGACAGAACTAAGACAATGGAAAACTGACCTTATTCATAGGATTTTTCCCCCGATCATAGCATCAGCAATACTGCAGATACCTTTGGCACGAAAGGCTCACACTGACTAGTAAATTTGGTGGGGTGAACCGTCTGGTATGTTCTCTATTCGTTCAGCCTATAAACTATTACAAAATGATCCTAGTGCAAATATTATGCTTCCCCATCTACAAGCTTTTTATAAAAAATTATGGAACCTAGCCATTCCGCCTAAAGTTAAAACTACTATCTGGAGAATCTCCTGGAACTATTTCTCACACCTAGTTAATCTGCAGGCTAAGTAGATTATGAACGATGCTGCTTGTCCAAGATGCCACGGGGCCGATGAAAACTCAAAGCACATCTTCCAGTTATATCCCAAATTTGTAGAAACATGGAATATGCTTAATCTTGGTTGGATTCTAGCCAAGATAGACTTATAGATTAAGGCCTGGGTTACTTGGGTTTTCCAAATCTGATCTTTTAAACACTACCGTACGTTCTTCTATGGACTCTGGGCCATCTGTCTGGGTGAAACCAACTCGTATACGAAAGAAAGTTAAGTACAGGTTTAGAGATTGCAAAACGATTTTTTAGATTATGAAAGAATTAGATAGGTTAGAGGAAAGAAAATGTACCAAACCCGAAAATACGAAATGTTGGGAGTCACCTTCTCTACTGTTCGTCACGATAAATTTCGATGAAGCATTTTGTTCTGAACGTAATCGATCTGGATCTAGGGTTGTGGCCTAAAACGAAGAGGGCAAGATCTTGGTTTCCCCAATAGTACTTCATTCAGATGTTGGATCTCCTTTCGTCGCTGAAGCATACGCGTGTTCTGTAGAAGTTTACCTCAGGATCTCCTTGGGATATGATTCAGTGATGATCGAAGGTGGATTCCATGATTGTTATCAAGAAATGTCAAAGTGACTCACTAGATGCTTCAGAAATCGGGGCTATTATCAATGATATAAAAGAAAACAAGAACCGATTTAGATTTGTTATCTTCCAACATGTCCCTAGATCTGTAAATACACTTGCCCACAAACTAGCTACGGAGAGCATAAACAAAGGGGAAGGGTGATACCTGGTTGGAGGGATCCTTGAGTTTGTACAAAGGGAGGCAGAAAAGAGAAGACCAAGAGAGCTTGATTAAGGGTGTTTTTGGATATCTTCTAGGAGATGAATGGATGGTAGGAAAGAATCATTTCTTCTTTTATGGAAACTACTATCTGATGCCTAAAGTTTGTTAGGGTTTTGTCATCTGGCACAAAAGTCGAAACCAGTGGAGGCTTGCTATTCTAAATAGGACTGGAGTGTTTTTTTATTTTTCTTTTATTTCTCTTGTTTATTTTGTTGGTTTTCTTAGGCAACGGTCTTTGATTTTTTTGGTTTTTCTTTACTAAGCCCACTTTTCCTTTGTATCGTACTATTTGTTTCAATCCAGTCCAAGTAATTCTTTTTCAAAAAAAAAACATTTACACACATATTATATTTTTAAAGTATATTTTTTAAATATTTTTAAACTTTATTTAAATTAGAAATTTTTTCTTGAATGAATCTAGACGGATGATTGTCCAAAATCATCTTAGTATGTCCAAATTCATTATAGACTTATCTTTTAAATGTTTTCATTTATTTTTAATTATTTTTTTATTTTTCTTTAATTTTTTTTATAAATTTTACAAATTTATAAAAAATTAAAAATACTTTCTAAAAAATATTTTTAAAAATATTTTTTTGTTATGAACTTTTTTTTATTTTTTATTAACTTAGATAAAATGCGCATATGTTACAATGTAATTTGAGAGTTTGATGGCTTAATTAAGTCTTTTTTCACAAATTGGCTTAATTCATTTTTTCGCGATGGTTTAGGGAATTATATACCCTTTTAGCCTAAAATATTCCTTGAAATATTTTAATGACAAACACTTAAACAAGAGCATTGAATTTCAATAAGGGATATGTGTTGGGATCTAGTGCCTTTAGTGGATATCTATTCTTAATTGTCAGCTTATTCAATTTTCGATAGTCGATACAAAGTTATAATGTTTCATCTTTCTTTTTTATGAACAAAACTAGAGCACTCCAAGGTGATATAATAGGGAATATAAAGCCTAGATCCAAAAGATCTTATAGTTGAACTTTTAGTTCTTTGGGTTTCATTGATGTCATTCGATGGTGCCAAGCATTAAGGATCGAATGACATCAGAGTGGTACTAGGAAAAATTGAAATTCCAAACTCTACCTCACGGTCAAGAGGTAATCTTGGTAACTTTTCAAAGAATACATCCAGAAACGGTCATATTGTTCGAATCTTGTCTAACTTGCATTCTTTTGAAGTTGAATTTATCACTTAGGCCAGATATGTTTCATAGCCTCGATTCAAAGGCTTGCCAGCTTGAACTGATGAAATAATAGAAATTGAATCACTCAATCTCATGCCTTTTACCTCAATGGTCTCGCCTAGAAGACTTTACTTCAAGAACTTTTTATGAGAATCCAAAATCACACTATGCTCGGTTAGCTAATCTATTCCCAAAATCACATCGAAATCGCCAAATAACATTATCAACAGGCCAATTGGGAATGGCTTATACTAAATCTCTATTGGACAACGCTTTCATACTTGGTTAACAATCACAAATTGGACTAAAGGACTTGGTACAACTATCACTACGTTCAATGACTTAGATTTTAAATTTCCTAAATTCACAAAGCTAGAGTTAACATACAAGGCTTGGAAAAATGGTCTATTAAAGTATGAACGAGTGTGAAACAACACTGCTAACATCTCCTCATTTATGGTTTGGACTACATAGGCTTGAGCAAGAGCCCTAGTTTCAGACTAATGTGTTGTAGAACAACTTCTTTCCTCTGATTACCCGTCGCAACTAAACCACCATGAGGAGTACCTCAACCTCAAAGTGCAAGAGTAGATCTCTAAGTTAGTGCAATTGCATCACTCGTAGTTTTTGGGCAATATCGAGCTAAATGCTTCAAGGATCCATATTGAAACAATGCTCCCGTCTTTTTCTAACATTCACTTATATGTCTTCTTCCACTATGTTCAAAGTTTGGAAGGCTTGTGTCTCATGCTGACCTTTTAATACTAGCTATAGATACAGATGGTTGTTTAAACCGATGCTAAGGATACGCTAAAGGGCAGCGGATTGGGCTTTTATGAATACAGAGAAAGATATGTAGAAGTTATGACCTATATAGAGAAAGTTGAAAGAGAAGTTATAGTCCATACTGAAAAAACTATATAAGTCTAAGCCATACTAAGAACTATGTGGTGAAACTAAAGCCTTTGTATAAGGTCATCAAGTAACGTTTCAACTATGTACTAAGCTTTACAAGAGATTAGATGACGATTATCATATTTTTGTTGTTTAAGAATGAATATGTAAATAAACTCTGTACAAGAAGATTATTCACAGTAAATATTCTAGAGGTATTTCAAATCGAAAAGTAGAAAATTGTAATAGTCATCACTAAAATTGTTACACAGGAAAATTTTGTAAGAGTCTAAGTACAACAGTTCTTAGACGTAACACCTAGTACTTGAATCCAATCAATCGAGTAAGATGGAGGGCGTTACACTATGTGAGTGCATGAATAGTAAAATGAAGCATTAAGGCTTTACATAAAGGATTATCTGAGATAAAGATGATGTTAAAGGTATTACAAATGAGTTTTAATAGTGTTCCTATATTTTCTAACCAGTGGTTGTCATAGTTCTTGGTGGATGTTAGGTTTGGAGTTCAAACTGCTATTTATAGTTGTTAGGTGAGTCTCTAAGTTGAATCTTGCATGTATATTGTTTATATGAGCTATTTCTGCGGAAATTGATCGAACTATGAAACTGAAACTGGAAAAGTATAGTATGATGGTTATGCTATTGTATGAGTGCTTGTTGGGGTGTGTATTAGTTTGGGTGTATGTTAGTGAATTAAAGCATCGAGGATTAAATGATGTCAATGCATGAAGAATCTATCGAGTAAGTTTATGTCTGTTCACCGTGATGGAGTCTAAAGGGGTCTGTTGGGACAAAAAATACGATCTCTAATATGAACCTCTGAAGGAAAAGCCCATGGCTATGGCACCCTCTGAAAAGGAACTAAAGGATGGTGATTACCTAATGGGGTTTTTACGTGTCCCAGGACGATGATGGGCAAACCTCACGCAATGTGAAATTAGGCAAATCCATATCATAAACACCTTAGGAAAGGAAATGCCTTTGTGGCAAACTCTATAAGGAATGCCTTTGTGGTGCACCCTTAAGAACCGCCTTGTGGCGAACTCTGAAGGAATAACCTTTATGGAAAATTCTAACATGATAGCCTTTGTGGAAAAAATCCAAAAGATTACCCTTTGTGGTAATCTCTAAAGGAATAGCCCTTTTAGTGATAATCTAAAAGAAATGCCTTTGTGGTGCACTTTGAAGGAACGACTTTCATGGCGAATTCTGAAAGAAGTTTCCTCGTGGCATCATAATAAGACTCTCAGTGGCGTACCGTAAAGAATGGTCTTTCTGGCGAGTTTTGTGTTAAATTGATTTGGTGCGTTCGATATGGCTCTTAGATCAAATCAATAAAGTCAATAAGGAATAAGGTGACTATGGTGTAACACCCCTTACCCGACCTAGTCGCCAAACCTAGGTAACAAGATGCTACATCAAACATCAAAATTACATACGTGCATACAAAGCTTCAATCAAGAATAATAACTACCACATTAAAACATTTAAATGCAAGTGTTCGTGTTTTATTTACATTATTCGATATTAAAAATCGTTTAATTCATAATTAGGGTCCATTTATTAAAACTCTAAAGAAATCAACGTAGGTATCGATACAAAATCGCAAGTGTTGATATTCAGTAAATTAGGTATCAATACTAATAAGAAAATCAATACCATATTAGCATCTTGCCAAATTTTTACTCAAAACATTTTATCAATACTTTGACAAAGGTATCGATGTTTTTACCTCGAGTATCGATACTTGTGATTGGGTACCAAAATAAGCTATTATTTTTCTGTAAAAATGTTCCAACACCGAGGTATCGGTATTTATGTCCCGAGTATCAATACCTCTGCTCAAATTTGCAAAAACGCATCAAAACAGAGAAATACATTATCAACCACAATATCAACCATCAAGTTGTCCAAAAACAAAGTTCCAAACATCGTTAACACCCCATTAGTCCAAACCATAATTGAATCAACTAAATAATGATAACAATCAACCAAAATTCTATCCCACATTGCCTTTATTCAAAATACCCAAAGTTTTAGTAGCGCGCGTGTGATGATTTCTCTCTAAGATTTGTGCGATTTTTTTCTTACTTTTGAGGTGTCCATTCTCTATTTACGATTGAATGGTGGGGTTGCGAGGTCCATCGTGGAGCCGTGGTTGTGTTTTGTGTTCTTGTTTTACATTTTCTTATTATACTATCTATCAATATTGTTTCTATCGCACTTTCTTGCTCATGAACGTCTTCGAAATTGGTGGAGGATTGCTGGTTTTTGTCTTGATCTTAGTGAGGGGTTTTGATTGCAAGGCTTTTGGGTGCTTGCTGGAGATGGCCAGATTTTCTTGGTCAATTTTTCATGGTTATAGGTGTTTTTGTTATCTTTTTACATAAATTTCGAGTTTCATATTTCCTTTATCTTTTTAAGATATAATTGATTTGTGGATAATCTTGATCCCCTTGATTTTCTCTGTTACGGGTTCTGTTGCTGTTTTGTTTTTAAGTTTTTACTTTTCTTGTGTTTGGTGGAAAGGTTTCTTTCTAGACGTGACATTTTTTGTTTCTTTTTCTTCATTCTTAACTATGTAGGGATAGGCGCTTTGTTTGAAGGTTCTGTCTTTGCTGACTTGGGCATTTGGGTTTGTCCATGTCAGACGTTCGTTCGGCGATGTTAAGATCGACCATGCTTTTTGTCAGGGATGTACTTTAAAACCCTATTTTGACTTTATTTTTTAATAATAATAATATTTTCCTATGTCTTTTTGCATGATATGCATGGTTTTTTGTAACGCGTAGGTTTGTGCAAGTCTACACAGTCGTTATCAAGTAATAAGTAGGTATAGAGTTATCGTCTCCATAGGGAATTTATATATGTTAAGTCTACATAGTTGTTTACTAAAAATAGAGAAGTTTAATCTCTTCATGCTTCTTCAATGGGTGGTCGGCCATTACTCAAGGATTTTGAGTGATTTTTGCTTGATTTTTAAGCAATTTTCATGCCATATCAACCAAGGACTGAGACTTGGTCAACAGTAAATCTTCGGGCCAATCTCAAATTTCTTCAATATTGCAAGGACCTTGTGCAATTAAACCAAAAAGTGGTTTATTTTGGTAGCCATGTGTAGCAAAAATTGGGTTGACTTGGTCTTCAATTTGGACGGTTTTGTGATCCAACAAAATTATTAGACCTATTCAAAACAAATTAATTAATTAAAAGACCAAAGAATAAAATTAACCCAATTTAAATAATTAATTAAACCCAAATTATTAATGAAATATTTTATAATACATTATTAAATATAATTTTATATTTTATTATTTAATTTAATCATGTTTGGCCCACTTTATGTCTTAAAAATATAATATGTTCAAATAGTTATAAAATAAGTCATTTTATGCATGAAAACTATATAATAAAGCATAAAATCACATTTTAATAATTTTATGTCCTAATTTCATATTTTTACTTATTTCATTAATTTATTAAATTTTCTATTAAACATTTACTTAGTTTTAACAATGAATTCAAGTAAAAAGGTGATAAATTATATAGGAAAAACCTATATATTTTGCAATTTACACACTCTCAAACTTAAATCATTGCTCGTCTCGAGCAATGTTCATGCACAGCAAAAGGTCTTATTAAGGCAAAATTGCTAGATGTGTAAGCAGCATAAATCTTTTTCTCATAATCATGCATCAATAAATTCATGTTCATAAATCTTCTTTATTAATAAGTAATTCACATGCAAACATTTATTTTTTATTTTTTACTAAGTTTCAAAAATATGTCGACATGAATCATGGTTTGTATGTAAGTCACACTCATAGATAACATTCTTCATTCATCATAATTTCTTATCAATCTAAACAAATTAATCATAAGGCTTATTTATGATCTTCATATGTTGAACTTAGTACTCCCTCTCCACTAATGTAGATGACATAATCATCAAATCAATAGGTCTTTGAAATGGTTGTAATGGGGCTCAGTTAAAGGTAAGGATTTTAAGAGATGGAAAATTTCGTTTCAAAATCTTAACCTTTAACTTTGTCTTGGATTTCTCGAAATACAACCTTCTTCTTTAAGTGAACCTTTAGAACACCCCCAAACTTATTTTCAACTCATGCTCATGCATTTTACTTTTCAAAGACTGAGCAAACTTTTCTTCGCTCTTTTCTTCCTCTTTTTTTTAAGCATGAGCACTACATCTTTTTGAAACTTTCTTCAAATGCTGATCACCAAGACAACTTTAGTTAAGATGGGTGCGCAAAAATAGGATAACTTAAAAAGATAGTAATGTGGATTATAACGTAGGTATATTGTAATAAACAGGCCTTTAAGCTCAAAATCACATTTTCAAGGGTCTAATATCATAAGGTTGGCTTGAAAGGTTCAAACAATCCAAAGAAATAGTGCCTAAATCATTTTAGATTTTTATGTCTCCTAGGATTTCACCTCA
Source organism: Kokia cookei (assembly GCA_039519145.1). Lineage (NCBI taxonomy): Eukaryota > Viridiplantae > Streptophyta > Magnoliopsida > Malvales > Malvaceae > Kokia > Kokia cookei. Next base: position 28,209,113 of record CM076909.1, read on the forward strand.
AGAAAGTTACTAAGTCAATTCTAAAGATATAAACCTTCATGCATGTCTAATCTCAAGAGAAACTAAGTTTTCATGACAAACATTACCTGAGATTAAGATCAAACAAGCATTCCATTATACATGATAGCATACATTCACTCAAATAGAATCATCATTCATGCTTGCATAAAAACTATCTTATTAACAAAAATTTTCTCTAAACATTCATTTATTAAAACATACTTATGAAAAAAATGATTAAAACCTACTTGAAAATTTTAAAAATTTGAGTAATTTATTTGCCTTACCCCCCTTTAAAAAAGCAATGTCCTCATTGCAAGAACAAAGTAATGAATGAAAACTGAACACTAGGTAGGGTTGTAAGAAAAGAGAGGTGAGTCATTAAGATTACTTAAATACCAAGTCTTTCTTAACAATCCAATCCTAGACATGTTCATTCCTATTATCACACCACTTTGTCTTTTTCTTTCCTATTATCACACCACTTTGTCTTTTTCTTTCTAAAGAGGTGTTAAGTTTATTCATGCTTGCTATGTTTTATTCTGCAGAAATAAAATCCTAATTACGAAAGAAATAAATTCCTAAGGACTTAAAAACAAACAAATACATAAACAAGATAAGAATTCCCCCTTTTATTTTTCTGACTCATTCCCCTTGTCTTCTTCAGCTTCATCTTTGCTTTCATAGTCGTTATCTTCCTTCCATGTCTCAAAGATAGCATCTGGGAACTCAGGAACAAAAGTGTTAGAGATATTCTTAAAAGTATTTCGAATTGAGTCATCTCTAATATTTGCGTATTTCCAGTAAGTTTATTGCTGATTATACATGAACTTGCACATATCCATCATGATTGACAACTTCGATTTATTTAAAGTACTTGCAAAAGTCAACATTGGACTTGTAAATTCATGTTCAACACTTAGCTTGACTGTTTCTCCATCTGGCTCGACTTTTGGTTCAAGGTTTGAAGATCCTTTAACTGGTTTAGGACTGTTTGGTTCCTTATCAGATTCTTGTTCTTCAGTGTCAGCTACTGAATCAGCTTTAGTTCTAATTTCATTTGTTGACTCCTCGGTATTTGGCTCAGTTGGTTCTTCTTGCTCACCTTGATTCAGTTCATGAACCTTCTCTACTAACCTTTCAAGATCATGATTTGTAATGCACCCTTGAAAATTTTTCCCCTTCAAATTTGCTTATGCTTTAACACGGGCCCTTAATCAAAGTGAAGTGATTAATGATGGGAAATAAGCATTTCTTGTCTTCTTTTTAGCACAATCATGAATCTCCTTGAGAATAATTTTCCCAACATTAATGGAAACCAGAGCATCCGTTCCATTGAGATGGTGGAACTATGTTAGATAGGCATGAAACTGTAGTGAACTAAATAAAACCATACCTTTGCTACCAGTTTTAGGTATTCCCTTCCGTAAGAATGACTCCCATACTTTCTTATAAAATCTCGGATTTGTCACAACATCAAGCACTTGTTGAAGAAAATCCCAATTGATATTGTTCATCATAGGGTAGTACTCATCTTCTTCAACGTAAGGTAAGTTAAACAAATCATTGATGGACTTAGAAGTAAGAGGTACCCTTTTCATTCGAACAATGACATCAATGGCATCTTGTAGAGTCAAACTAGCATAGAACTCTCGAACGAGTTCATCATCGAGAAGTGAACGAGCATCATAAAATTGTTCCCAATTGAGAGCATTGATTTTCTTTCTGATCGGCACAGGAACAACCATCAAATCATGACTCTTCAAGTAAAAACCTTTTTCCGGCATCATATGTTGATGCTTGAAGATTAAATCAAATCTCTCTTTCACTTCTTCATCGATCAAAATAGGTCTTTGAAGATCTAGTTCTTTTGCAAGACATGATATTTTTCCTGAAAATTCGACAAAGTTTCAACACAAAGGAAAGAAGAGAAATTGGCAAGGTGGTGTAGGGACTTGCTATGACGACAACCTTATGATGGTAAGGATGGTGAGACGACGATAATGTGCGACAGTAACAACAATGTGCGGCGGTAGCGTTGGTGCTTCAGCAAACTTCTTACGGCGGCACTAGGTAGTTTCGACAACAAGGGAAGAAAAACTAAGGTTTCCTTCGGGATTTGAGGTTAGCGACATAAGGAGGAAAATTTAGGGATTTTTAAGGTTTGAGCAAATTACTTTGAGGGATATGAAAAATAGTGGAATGAAGAGGAGTTTATATAGGGAAAAATTAGGGCAACATGTAGCAAAAATTTAGCTACATTAGGGTTACTTGGGCGGCAAGCAATGGAAGCAGTGGGAAAGCATGGGTATTTTCCCTTCTTTTTGTTGTCTTGGGCCTGAGACTCAAACTGTATTTACAGACTCACTAAAAAAACAACTGCTTAGTACTTGGGCCAAATTTGATCCCATTTATTAACATAAAAATTAAAATTAAAATTTTAAGCAACAAAAAAAAAAAAAAAACTTAAAAATTTTAAAACTTAATTAGAAAATTTCTTCTCAACAAATTACATTAAATTAATTCCCAAGAAAGGTTGGAGGGGTCACAACGGTCCCGCTTAAGTTCTAATCTCCTTGGACAGAATTAAATGTACTAAGTTAAGAAAATAAGTTTCAATTATTTATTTATTTACAAATGGGTTCATGAAAAATAAAGGGTTTGTTAATTTGAATGAGGATTCAACTCGCTCAACTTCACCATCCTAATAGTGTTTGAGACGTTCACCATTAACTTTAAACGTACCTCCAAAATTGTTGTATAATTCAATGGCTCCATAAGGATAAACTCGGTAGATGGTATAGGGTCTTTTCCATCGGGATTTAAGCTTCCCAGGAAATAACCTCAGCCTTGAATTAAACAACAAAACCTTCTAACCTTCTTTAAACTCATGAGGTTGTATATGACTATCATGTCATCTCATTAATCTTTCTTTACATGTCTTGGCATTCTCATAGGAAAACAGCCTCAGCTCTTCCAACTCATCAAGTGGTAACATCCTTCTCTCACCGGCTTGCTTAAGATCAAAGTTCAACTGCTTCAAAGCCTAGTGAGCTCTATTCTCCAGTTCTAATGGCAAATGACAGGCCTTTCCAAAGACTAACCAATAAGGAGTCATTTCTAACGGTGTCTTAAATGTTGTTCGATAGGCCCATAATGCATCATCGAGCCTTTGAGACCAATCTTTTCTACTAGGGCATACTACTCTTTCAAGGATACCTTTGATTTCACAGATCACTATTTCAACATGCCCATTCGACTAGGGGTGATAAGTAGTAGTAATCTTGTGCTTCACAAAGTGAGAACCTTCATCACTAATAATAGCTCTTGGTGTCCCTAATCGTTTAAGCACATGCTTATGTAGGAATCACATGACTACCTTAGCATCATTTATAGGGTATGCTTCGGCTTCAACCCACTTGGATACATAGTCCATGGCAACTAAGATGTATTTGTTCCCTTATGAAGAAGGAAACTGGCCTAAGAAGTCAATGCCCCATACATCAAATAATTCAATCTCCAAAATGTTTGTCAAGGGCATCTCATTCCTCCTTAATGTATTTTTAGTCCTTTGGCATCTATCACAGTTCTTCACATAAGCATAAGCATCCTTAAACAATGTAGGCCAAAAGAAACCTGCTCGCAAAATATTTGCTGCAGTACATGAACCACCAAAGTGTCCCCCACTTGTAGATGAATGGTAATGATACAAGATCTCAACAATCACTTTCAGCTACACACTTTTATATTATATTATCTACACACAGTTTAAACAAAAATAGATCCTCTCAAAAATAATACTGACTATCATGAAGGAATTTCTTCCTTTGTTGGTATGTCATTTCTCGAAGAATTATTCCACATGCAAGATAATTAGCAAAATCAACAAACCAAGGTGTTTCATGAATTCGACTTACCTCAAATAGGTATTCATCTGGGAAATTCTCATTGATAGGCACAGATGATTGAGTTACTTCATCTTGCTCCAACCTCGACAGATGATCAGCTACTTGATTCTCGACACCTTTTTCTCTCTTGGATCTCTAGGTCAAATTCTTGGAGTAAGAGTATCCAATGAATTAGCCTTGATTTTGCATTTTTCTTCGTGAGCAAGTATTTAATGGTCGCATGGTCAGTAAATACTATAACTTTGGTTCCTATAAGATATGAACGGAACTTGTCAAAAGCAAAAACTATAGCAAAGAGTTCTTTTTCAGTTACCGTGTAACTGAGTTGGGCTCCTATCAAAGTTCTGCTTGCATAGTAAATAGAGTGAAACACTTTGTTTCTTCTTTGACCCATCATAGCTCCAACAGCATAATTACTTACATTGTACATCAACTCAAAAGGTGAGTTCCAATCAGGTGTAACAATTATTGGGGCTAAGATTAACTATCTTTTCAAATCTTCAAAAGCTACCAAACATGCTTTGTTAAAATCAAACACTGTATCTTTCTCTAACAACAAACACAGAGGTTTAGAAATTTTTGAAAAATCCTTGATAAATTTTCTATAAAAAGGGGCATGGCCTAAGAAACTTCTAACTCCTTTCACATTAATTGGGGCCAGTAATCTTTCAATTACGTCCACCTTTGCTTTATCGACTTCAATTCCTCTCTTTAAGATTTTATGCCCTAAGACAATCCCTTCATTAACCATAAAGTGACATTTCTCCCAATTAAGGACAATATTCGTCTCTTCGCATATCTTTAGTACCTTAACCAAATTACTCAAACAAATATCGTAAGTGTTACCAAAAATAGAAAAAATCATCCATGAAAGCCTCAACAAAATTTTCAACCATATCAGTGAATATTGCCATCATGCATCATTGAAATGTTGCAGGTGCATTGCATAAACCAAAAGGCATTCACTTAAAAGAAAATGTACCGTACGAACAAGTAAAAGTTGTTTTATGTTGGTCCTCCGGAGCTACGACTATTTGGTTATATCCCGAATAGCTATCTAAAAAATAATAAAATTAATTAATTACCAATCGATCTAACATCTGATCCATAAAAGGTAACGAAAAATGGTCTTTTCGAGTGACTTTATTCAACTTTCTGTAGTCAATATAGATCCTCCAACCAGTAATAGTTCTTGTTGGAATCAACTCGTTACGCACATTTTCAACAATCGTGATTCCACCTTTCTTCAGCACATATTGTACCGAACTTACCCACGAACTATCTGAAATAGGGTAGATGATTCCCGCATCTAGCCATTTGATCACTTCCTTTCTCACAACTTCTTTCATAATAAGATTGAGCCTCATTTTCTCATCAATTCGAGCTCTCTTGCCTTCCTCTAAAATAATTTTATGCATGCAAAAAGAAGGGCTTGTGCCTCGAATATCAGCTATGGTCCAACAGATTGCTTTCTTAAATTTCTTTAGAACAACAATTAGTTGCTTCTCTTGATCTTTCGTCAGTTCTGCTGAAATAATCACAAGCAAAGTAGAACAGTCACCTAAATAAATGTATTTTAAATAGGAAGGAAGTACCTTTAGTTCGAGTTTAGGCGGTTCTTCGATTGACAACTTTGGTTGCACAAATTCTCTAGCTTCTAACTCCTACAGTTCAAATTGTGTGGATTGAATAAAATTTCTCGGATTGGCTTCCATCAAAGCAATGTTTTCTTCACCTTCTTCATCCTCCAAAGGGTCAAACTCTGAAGTTCCCTCCAATGGATCTTCAAAATTGCTCTCCATAGAAACTAAGGTTTTTATCTCTTCCATAACTGAACACTCTTCTGTTAGATTGAGAAATTTCATAGTTTTAAGAATGTTAAAGGTTACTGATCGTCTTGAACTCGCATGGTGAGCTCACCTTCCTGTACATCAATTAACGTTCTTCTCATGGATAAAAAAGGTCTCCCATGGATGATCGACACTTTCTTATCTGCTTCAAAATCTAAGATAATGAAATTAGCAGGAAAAATAAATTTATCGACTCTTACCAAAACATCCTTGATCTTTCCCACGAGATATGCTAAATATCGATCCGCTAGTTGAAGCGTCATAATCGTAATTCTTACTTCTCCTATCCCTTACATCTTGAAAATGGACTTAGGCATCAGGTTGATACTCACTCCTAAGTCGCACAAAGCTTTACCACATTAAGATTCACCAATGTTACAGGGTATAGTAAAGATTCCTAGGTCTTTCAATTTTGACAGTAGCTTGTTTTGTAGGAACACACTGCACTCCTTAGTCAAAGCAACAGTCTCGTACTCACTAAGTCGTTTCTTCTTAGATAGTATATCCTTCATAAACTTCACATAGTTCGACATTTGTTCTAAAGCCTCCACCAACGGAATATTGATGTGTAATTGCTTTAGAACATCCAAAAACTTCTTGAATTGCACCTATTGTTTTTGCTTGTGTCACTACAATCTTTGCGGATATGGAGGTGATGGAACTTTCGGTTGAATCGGACAACTGTTCTGAGGAAGTAAATCTGTATCTAAAGAAGATGTTAAATTATCAGAATTCACTAAGTTAGAATTTACCTTGTCAGACTTTGTAGATTCTGACTCTTTTGATGTAGGAACTTGAATAGTTGGTTGAAATTCTTCCTTCTCAATAGGATCATCTTCAACATCAATCATTCGGGGTTCCAAAATCTTACCACTTCGCAATGCCATTGCCTTGATATGTTCTTTACCCAAATTTCTTGGATTCTCAGTATCGCTTTGCAAAGTTCCTTGCGGTCTATTATGAAGCTCCATAGCTAACTGACCTATTTGGTTTTCCAAATTTTTTAGTGTTTTTACTTGGCTCTAGATCAAAGCGTCATTCTCTACCATGTACGCTTTTAACAAGTTCTCCAAACTATTCGATGACTCAGCTTGAGGTGGTTTTGGAGCTTGCTGATTGAACTCTTAAGATTGGTTGGGTCTATGCTGTATAAAGTTATTGTTCGGTCCATTTCCTTAGTTACTCCAAGAAAAGTTAGGATGATTACGCCATGAAGGATTGTAGAAGTTGGATTGGGGTCCTTGTCCACTCCTATTTTGATGTTGTTTCCTCACATAGTATACTAACTTGGGATTTGATGGATAATTCTTGAAAGAATGACCTTCCCCACAGTACACGCAGGAAACTACTTCAAACGGACTTGGTGGCTGAGCTGCAAAACTATTAGCACTATTAGCGATAAACTGTTTTAACATAGAGGAAATAGACGATGCCTGAGCTGATAATGAAGTAAGTGTGTCAACTTTATGAACTCCGGCTACACGTCTTCTTGAACCTGCTCGATTTGTTGGCCATTAATAGTTGTTGCTAGCGATCCTCTCGATGATCTCATAAGCCTCATTATAAGACTTAGACAAAATTGCACCATTCGCAGAAGCATCTACCATCAATCTTGTATGTGCATTGAGACCATTATAGAATGTCTCCAACTAGATACAATGAGGAATCCCATGATGAGGACACTTACGAAGTAATTCCTTGAATCGCTCCCATGCCTCGTACAAAGACTCGTCATCAAATTGCTAGAAAGTTGTGATCTCGTTCCTAAACTTAACATTTTTTCTAGGCGAGAAATACTTAACCAAAAATCTCTCTACTAATTCTTGCCATGTAGATATGGAACTTGATGGCAATGAATTAAGCCATGCTCATGCTTGATCTCATAACGAGTATGGAAACAACTTCAACCTCAATACGTCTTCAGTTACATCGACTATCTTGAATGAATCACTCACCTCCATAAACAATCGAAGTTAGAGATGTGGATCTTCCGTGGGCATACCACTGAATAGGCCCACTATTTGCAGCATTTGAAACATCACTGGTTTCAACTCAAATTGGGGTGCCTCAATATCTCGCCTTCTAATTCACGGATTTAATTCACTGAAAAGTGGCACAGCATATTGTCTGATGCATCGATCCCTATCATCGGCAATGAGGATAGGATTTCGTACACAATCAACTTCATTACCTTGGCCATGATTCTAATTCCCAAGGTCCATCTCAGCTTGTCTTTAAGCTGTTCGTTCACGTCTTCTTTGTCTAAAAGTTCGCTCAATTTCAGGGTCTACAGGGAGTAAATCGATAATCCGATCTATGCTCATAAACACCTGAAAAGAAAATCACAAAATTAAAAAAAATAAGTTAGTAATGTTTGAAATAAAAAAACCAAATTGAAAATAAATAATTTCAAAAAAATGACTATGGCAACAGTTAAGAATCCCAGGCAACGATGCCAGAAACTTGTAAAGCGTAGGTTTGTGAAAATGTACATGGTCATTATCAAGTATAAGTAAGTATAGAGTTATGGTCTCCACAGGGTTTGTATATGTGTTAAGTCAATTAATTGTAAAATTATATTAACAACTTGGTGAATTAAAAAAAACACAATATGATTTGATAAGTGATGATTAAAATTAAATATATTAAACTAAATGCAAATGATCCCTAATGCAAATTATCCTAAGTATGCAAACTAAATGTATAAAATAGATTTTAGTGAGATTAAACACAATTCACAACAATTATAAAATAAATAAACTAAGACAATTACTTTAATTAAATGTAATTTATTATCAACATCCTTAATAATGTTCAGAAAAATATTCCATGACAACTCGATCTTTCATGAGTTTTGAAACCAAATTAGGTCCTTTTAGAATCCTTTACTTAGTAAATATGCATTTTACTGATCCTTATTTACTAAGGGTTTCTTAATATTCATGTGAGGTAATAGGGACGTGTCAGGTTTGAAACAGTTTAATCACACGAATCTAAAAACTATGCAGATAACAGAGCTTGGTCAAAGTTGTTATGAACCTACAATTTAATCGGGTCAGGATCTAAATTGAGCATGCACATTTCAATTATGTGTCTACTAGCCATCGTCTGGTCAAGATCGCTTAGCTAGTTTTGCTGCATTTCAATCGCGTGTGAACGAAATACAGACTTGATATTAATTGAAAACATGATCGATTGAGGCACAAATATCATAAGCATGAATCAAACAAATATTATTTAATCAAATCAATTATCCTAGCTTAAATAAAATTAAGCTAACATTGTTGTAATCAAGAACAAAGAACACATAGTAAACATTTTTAAATGAAATTAAAGAAAAGAAAGAATAAATCCAAATCAAAGTGGCTGTCACCCAAAACTCTAATCGAAGAAGAATCCTTCGTTCCTTTGCTTTGCTCCTTTGCTAATGGCTCTCTAAGATGGCCGACAAAGGGCTCTTTAAGAGGCTTAAGAAGCTAAAATGTCTATGAAGAGATGATGTTAGGCATGGGGAATAGGGAATGCTAGAGAGAATTGAGAGAGAAGAGAGAATGTTGGGTGAAGGGATGATTTGAAATGGTGAAAATGGGGTCTTATTTATAGGTGAGGAGAGGAGAGCTGTTTACTAAAAATAGAGAAGTTTAATCTCTTCATGCTTCTTCAATGGGTGGCCAGCCATCACCCAAGGATTTTGAGTAACTTTTGCTTGATTTTTAAGCAATTTTCATGCCATATCAACTAAGGACTGAGACTCGGTCAACAATAAATCTTCGGGCCAATCTCAGATTTCTTCAATATTGAAAGGACCTTGTGCAATTAAACCAAAAAGTGGTTTATTTAGGCAGCCATGAGCCGAAATTGGGTTGACTTCGTCTTCAATTTGGACGGTTTTGTGATCTAGCAAAGTTATTAGACCTATCCAAAACAAATTAATTAATTAAAGGACCAAATAATAAAATTAACCCAATTTAAATAATTAATTAAACCCAAATTATTAATGAAATATTTTATAATAAATTATTAAATATAATTTTATATTTTATTATTTAATTTAATCATGCTTGGCCCACTTTATGTCTTAAAAATATAATATGTTCAAATAGTTATAAAATAAGCCATTTTATGCATGAAAATTATATAATTAAGCATAAAATCACATTTTAATAATTTCTATGTCCTAATTTCATATTTTCACATATTTCATTAATTTATTAAACATTTACTTAGTTTTAACATTGAATTCAAGTGAAAAGGTGATAAATTATATAGGAAAAACATATATATTTTTCAGTTTACTTTTTTCCATAACACTCACGCGTTAATATTTATTTTTTCTAGATTGTCTCTTCTCTTGTTTTTCTTTTAGTGTTTTTGCTATCATATTTTGGTTTTATTTCGTGACAATTTTTTAGCTCTTGGTAGTTTTCTTGATCGCTTCTTGTTTTTCTCTTTTTATTTTATCACGTTCTCTCTTTGGTTTCCTCTGTTCACTCTTCTTGATCTCATAGGTCTAGGATTGTGGCTGTTGGGGGTGTTTTCTAAGTCTATTCTCTGTTCTGTTTGGGGAACTACTTTGTTAGATCTCTCATTGTCTTAAGAGGGGTGGCTCATTGTCAACATGGATGAGGAAGTTCGAGAGATGTTGGCAAAGATGAAGTTCTCTTAGGAAGAGTCGAAAAATCTTTAGTCATAATACGACTAACTTTGAGATGAAGGAATGGGAGGCATGGGCTGTGGGGAAACTTTTGATGAAGAAAAATATTAATAAAAAAGCTATGTATAGGGTTCTACAATCCCTCTAGTATACTAAAGAGTAGGTGAATTTTGTGGAGGTGGGAAGGGTGTTACTTGGTTAGATTTGGGATGGTGAAAGACTGTGAGCTCATATTGAACCTTGCACCCTGATAGTACTAGAAAGAACATATATTTTCTCCCTACTTATTGGTTAATTTGTCCCTATTTAGTTATCTTTAGCACATATTTTAGCATTTTCAATTCAGTAAGCTGCATTTTATAACTCAATGGCCCTTAGCCTATTTATCATTAATTTTGTCATGTTTTGGTACTAATATCATTGCATGAGTATTTCTAGATTGTGCCCAGGACTGTCGCCGTACCCGACAATTGTTAAAGAAGCTTCCAATATGGATAAGAACAAAAATGTGTAAGCTGTCTAGTCTGGTATAACCAACTTGTACGGACAAAGGCAGCAAGATTCTTATGAAAGGACACCTATACTATTTGGAAGGATATAAATATTCACGAGAAAAGAGAAAAGAGGGCATTTTTAGGCATTATCTTCTTCAACTTATCTTTTGAAGCTTTTCGTCTATGGTGGCTTAAGTCTCTTACGGGTGAGTCCATGTGAAAGGGATACAGATCAGCTCTTGACGAGGAGCCCTGAGTACGACACAAGAGGGAATTGAGAGATCAAGTCAAGATTGTCTAGGAATAGTATTCTCCACTTGTTTCTTTTATATTTATTTTCTAAACGTTGGTGATTACTTTCTATTTCATGTTTGTATGTAAGTACATATGACTTTTGCGTTAAATGTTATTTTATTCAACTTTGCTTCTACTGTTTAATCTTTGGGTTTGAATGTTTTAGCATGGAAATGTCATTGCGGTCACTACCACTGGAAAGCGTAGCGATAGTTCAAGCTAACAAGCATGACAATGGAAGTTTCTTGAAGATTAGAGAGATTTAAACCACTTGTTCTTAATTTTGTTCCATTACCATCATCGGAAGGTGTGGTTAACGTGCATGTTTAAGTCTTAGATCAAATATAGAAGTTAAGCTTGGTAAGATATTCAGTGCAAATTATTACATCGACAATTACTTATCCTTTTATATCTTGTGAGCACTTAGTATTCTGTTGAAGATTCACTTTGAGAATCCCATTTTATCATTATCATAGTTCATCTTTATTTTTAAGTTATTGCTCCGATAACTATTCTCACAATTTATCTCGTTTTTATCTGTTTATTGCACTGACATTGATAGACAAAAGACAACCATCCTCGTGGGATCGATATCCGATAGACTCATATCTGTCTACTATACTTGCATCGACAGTGTACGCTTGTACAATATTACTGTGACGTTAAACAACCGATCACACCCTAACTGTTTAATCAGCATATTATATCGTTGGTGCCGTATGTGAAGGAAAAAGACTTGAGTTTGTATGACTTTTCCTTGGTTCCCTTTTGGATTCACATTCTCAGTGTCCCTCTGGAGCTCATATATAGACAGCTGGCCATGGAGGCTGGAGGGGCTGTAGGAGAGGTTTTGGCTATTGATTGGAGGGATAAGGGAGGCTGTTGGGTTGAGTTATTTAGGGTCCATGTAATGCTGGATACGTTGAAGCCATTTTGGAGGGTGGTTTGTGTTATGGATAAAGATGGGAAAGAGATAACCTGTGTGGTTAAATATGAATAGTTACCAGTGTTCTACTATATTTGTGGGTGTATTGGCCATGGCACTAAGAAGTGTGCTTCGTTCGCACAATCTGTTAATTCGATGAAGTACTAGTATGACAATTAGCTGAGGGTGCAGGTGCCTTAACAAGGGAAAGGGGGAAGAAGATGGTGTAATGGTGTGGAATTGATTACTAACTATGACGGTAAGAAGGGTGAAGCGATCTAGCTAGCTCCGAGGGTTGTAAGGATGTTCCCAACTTAATACAAAGGGGACGGGAGATTGTCGGAGGAAGCTTCTGTTTTGTGCTCACCATCGAACAAACGATCTCTTATGCTTTTCAAAGATAAACAGGGTAAAAATAAGGAAAAAGAAAGAAGTGTAGAGGCAGTTGATGGTATTACAAAATACATAGATTTTCTCCTTAATTTAGTGTCTTAATTTTCATATTTTCCAACTCATTGTTAGTTTAAATTCTTGTTATTTTTATCATTTTGTGTACTAATGTCGACGAAAGCAATCGATATATTGCGTCTTAATATTGTTAGCGCAGGAACTCAGTCTAAAAACTTAATACTAGACGAATGCAGCCACAAGATCAGCTGGTAATTGCGACCAAGAGATGTCGTCGCATTACAACAAAACTTAGAATGAGTAAAATCAAGCTGAATCCGCAGCTGGAAGCACCAATGCAGGAATTTCACAAATGTCGCTGCGATTATGATTTCAAAATGCGTCTAGTGATACAGCGACAATTTGCAAATCTCTGAAGAACATACTAGAACTATGTGAGTGCACAGCTGTACTCTAACTAATTTTGACAACTGCAAAAATCTAGATTTGGATCTCAAAATGAAGGCTAAAACTTGTAACATTTTGGAGGTTATAAATAGACGAACAAAAAATAAAGAAATCATCGAGAGCTAAGGGATTAAATTCTATAATTTTTGTGTGATTTTGGACATTTAAGCTGGGAATTGGGTAGCTGATGAAGCAAGTCTACAATCACTTCTGACAAGAAGGTGTTTGATGCAAGGCAAGAGGAACAATTAGGGAGTAGGCCTAATAGTCTAAAGATAGTAAGCTTCGTTGAACTCTTTAATTCTTCTTAAATGATGATGGATTTTGATGATATTAAATGAATACGAGAGTGTCTTTTAATATTATATCATTTTGATTCTTATTATACACTGCTTCTCTGTTTATTCTTGGATTTAACCGCTTTAAGTAACAAAGTGAAATTACAGTACGCCACACCAAGAGATATGGTGACAAGTTAAGTTAACAAGTGGGTTAGGCAAGAGCTGCTCAGGATTGGGATACGAAACCAGTTACTTGTTCTTGGATACACATCATTGCTTGCACCGAGAGGTGGAGTGATTGTGGGTATTTAAGTCGGGATTAAGTAGGGAGCTGTTATTGGTAAGAACTTAAAGGGACTTCATTGCAGCAACAATTCATCTATACTTTACCTTGTCGATGCATCCAGCATTTCAACTTAGCAGAACCAGTGAACCATTTCTACCCTTTACACTTTATCACTTTTACATCTTATGAAATTTAAATATTCAGCACTTAACACTTAACACATTTGATTTACTTTCAATACATTGACCTTTTACACCTTATATTTAACTATGATTGCGTTGATATTGATATCTAATTTTAATGTGCAGATTTGACATATTGGACTAACATCAGTACTCACATTATACTTAAATTTTGTATTGATTGCTCCGACATTTAGACATCAAGAACCCATTCCTCGAGGAATAGCTATCCGATAGATTTATCTATCAACTATACTTGCATCAGCGTGTGTATGGTTGCATAATCGTTGTGCCGTAAAAACATTGATCAGTAGCATTGAGGGTGGTGATGTCAGTCCAGTTCGTTCGGTTAGAAGGAATTTAGCGCAAGGCATGTCCCCTTCCAAGGCAGTGGCCGACGATCAGTGCCATCGTGAGCCATGAAGCTCATTTGTTGGAACTGTCGTAGGTAAGGAAACCCTATGATAGTGGCTGAGTTACGATAGCTCCTCACTACCAACGCCTCCGATATTATCTACGTAAGGTGCCATTCTTGGCTACGGGTGTTATTCGCCAAGCAAATTCTAATCATGACATGGTACTATTGCACACGATGGAGAGGAAGCCGAGAGATGGCGAGAGGGATCCCAAGTTTTACTTTTATTATGAGGCTTGCTAGGCAAAAAGAGGGTAAGGCAAAGAAGATAATTGAGGATGCGTGGAAGAACATACAGAGTGACGTCCTGAAGGGTTGTGACAAAGTTTGGTGTTCTCTTGGGAAGTGGCAGTATAGTAGGTATAATAATAGGAGGTGTCAGATAAATTCTCTGTTAAAAGAGATCGATAGTATTGTTGATATGCATGGAAATTACTCTAATACCGAAAGAATACGACGTGCCTGTGAGGAGTTGGTTGGTCTTTATACTTTTGAGGTCTATTGGGCCCAAAGATCCCGTATTAGATGGTTATGCGAGGGGGATAAAAACACAAGATTCTTCCATGTGCACTCTACTCATAGAGCGAGGAAAAACCACATTGATGGTATGCTAGACAGTGATGGTAGATGGACGAGTGATAGTCGGGGTATTTGTAAGGTGGCTCAAAGGCATTTTATGGACTTGTTCATGATTGAGTGTAGCAACAAGGCTGAGCAGGTGTTGAGTTTGACCCCGAGCTGCATGACGGTGGATATGAATGAGGTGCTTATGGAACTTAGGAAGACTCCTGGCAGTGATGATTTGTCGGGCATGTTTTTTAAGGAAATTTTAGGTGTAGTGGGCACGAATGTCTTGTGCTATTCTAATAAGATGATTAATAGTAATAGGAGCATTAGGGAGGTTAATGACACTATTATTGTTTTGATCCCTAAAATGGCTGAGCCTAAAGACATGATCCACTATCGTCCTATCAGTCTTTGTCGAGTCATTTATAAATGAAAGTCTGGGCTAATCATTTAAAAATTTTTCTTCCCAAGTGCATCTGTCAAAGCCAAAGTGCCTTCGGACCTAACCGTATGATCCACAACAACGTCCTTATAGCCCATGAGCTGATGCACTATCTCTAAAGTGCTAAAAATGGCCCTAATAAAGGCTTCGTGACTAAGCTCGATATGAGCAAGACCTACGACCACGTGGAGTGGAGTTTCCTCAAGAAAGTTCTTTTGCAGATGAGTTTTGTGGAGAGTTGGGTTTCCAAGATTATAGATTATGTTCGCTCGGTTAAGTGTAATTTGTATCTCTCTAACATTATTTACCAGGAAAAAGGTTTACGTAAGGGGGACCCACTCTCACCTTATCTCTTTTTATTTTGTATGGATGCATTATCTAGGATGTTTATCAAAGCTCAAAATAATGGTTTGATGCGTGGAATTCGAGTTTGTCAGAATAGTCCACACATCAACCACCTCTTTTTTGCTAATAATGCTCTTTTATTTATTAGGAATAAAAATGTAAATACGGAGCTTGCCCGAACTATCTTACATGACTTTGAAACAGCTTCGAGTCAGAAGGTTAATTTGACTAAGTCTTCATTATTTTTCAACTCAAACACACCTAGGGAGCAGATATAAGTGCTTGGCAATATTTTGGGAATGCGTGTCGTGGATGACATGGAAAATTATCTTGATTTACCTTTGAGTGTGGGAAAAAATAAAACTAATGCATTTCGTTTTATTATTGATAGGTTTTCCAATCGCATCAAGGGATGGTCTAAGAGACTTCTTTCTTTTGGAGGAATGGAGGTTTTTTCAAAAGCCATATTACAATCTCTTTCGACTTACATGTTTTTTTTATTTTCCATCTACCTTGGGCTACTATCGAGGTAATTGAGGTTAAGATGAAGAACGTGGGAAAGCAAGAGAAGGGGTCATGGTTGGGCCATGCTTAATTGGGAGAAATTGTGTACTCCTAAGGGGATGGAGGTATTGGCTTTAACGATTTGAGGTTATTTAATATAGCACTTCTTGGTACGCAGATTTGGAGACTTGTTAACAACAAGGAAACTCTTCGTTATAGTGTGTTGTTTGCTAAATAATTTCCCAATAGTGATCCTTTTAACCTTAAGAAGTTAGTCAAGCCTTCCTACGCGTGGACCAACTTTTATGATGCTACTATGATGATTGCAGATGGCTTTGGTTGGCAGGTTAGAGATGGCAGGACCATTAGTATCAAAGACCATAATTGGGGCTTCAAAGGGCTATGTAGGAGATCCTTAGTGCGCAACTTTTCTAATGAGTAGAGGCCTGTGGTCCGGGACTTATAGGTGCAAGATGATTTCTTATGGAATAGAGATTGTGTGCTATGACTATTATGGGGAGGAGATGGGAACAGGATTTCTGAGTTACCTATCCTTTGAAATGGCCATGTATATAGGATTATCTGGTACCACTCTCCTAATGGTGTTTACTTTATGAAATTTGGCTATTCTTGGCTTATTCTTAAGAAAGTGGGTTACGGTCCTCATAGACTTTTTTGGAGGTTCATTTGGAAATTAAATGTCCCTCTTAAGATCTGTATTTTTGTGTGGAGGTTCGGCCATAACCTTCTGCTTACAAACATTAAGATCGTGTCTATTAACCACTCTTTTAACCGTGTTTTCGACATTGTAATGTTGTTGAGGAAATGTTGGTTCATGCGCTTAGGGACTGTGTTAGGTCTTGGGAGGTTCTGTTGCTTGGGGGGATCAATGATCATTTGTTGAATTTCAAATGAAATACGGGGATTGATTGGTTGGAGAGCACAATGCAGTTTGTGGATGGTAAAGCTTTTGAGTGCTTGATTATGCTATTATGGAACCTTTGGAACTCAAGGAACAATTTTATTTTCAGAGGCATGGTTTAGGATTCTAAGTTAGTTTGGGAGCGTGCTTTGAAATTTTGTAGGGACTTGTGTATCCATAACCTAAATAATATGGTAATGGTTCCTAAGATTGTAACACAGAGTAGGTGGTCTAAACCTCCTTTTGGTACCCTCAAAATTAATTTTGATGCTGCATGGGAGGATTGTAAAGCTGGCATTGACTTTCTTACACATGATTCAGATAGCTTTGTGCATGGGGGCAACTTGTGCTTTAAGGATGACGTGGCATGTGTTGCTTGGGCAAAAGTTGGAGCTTTTATTCAAAGCATTCTTTGGGAAATGAATAATAGTTTGACCAACCTTATTATTGAAGGTGACTATGCGGACATCATCAACCGTATCCTTAATCCGCGCGAAGACGTCACTCTTACTGGCCACTTGCTCCATGTATGCAATGACTACTTGGCTGACTTTGACAGATGTTCATTTATATGGTGTTTGCGTAATTATAATAGAGATGCAGACACTTTAAGTAAAATGGCGTTTGATAATAGTTATAATTTCTCTTTTGATATGAATTTTCCAAGTGAAATCCAAAATATTTTAATTTCTGATTCATATTAATAATATGAGGTTGTGGCCTTCGAGCCATTTTATGTCAAAAAATACCTAAAGTTTATAACACTACCTACTCAAATGTTTATTTCCTAGCTTGGATCACTTCCTTGGCCGCACCGCTCACACCGAAAATGCTAACTATTTGCAAGGATTTAGTGAGGAGTGTGTGAGCTTAAACAAGCTCAATGAATGTATTAGAATTTACCACAAGCATGCATATCAACATAGGTTAAATCAAGGACATTTACAAGCACATTGGTAACAAGAAATCTACCATGTTTCATTAACTCAATTAAATTTTCTTTCCTTTCTCATGCTTTTACACACAACATTTATATATAAGAATCATTTACGCTAATTTTGCCACTTCAAACCATGAAACACAAAAGTGGGCTCTATTACCACCATTAGATACATGGATCTCCGACATACCAATGACTCAAAGAGTTCAACATAACCCATAGGTGTAGCATCAAAAAATCACTCTCTAACACACCAACATATCCCGGTGAATAGAACTTAGCTCACATTCCCTTATTTCTCTAATCTGTCTTGGGCCTCAATGCCCCAAATCATAACACAAAGGTGAGTACTCACAAATCCTATGGTATGCCATCTATATCCAATGGTTTCAAGAGATTACAAGGCCAAAATATTCACTGTTACACACATTTTAACTTACCGTTTTAATGCACACAACCTCTATTATTGATCATCAAATACATAACACTATTACTTTCACATAGCATGCTTATCATACTCACAATTGATGCACTTACAAGTACTACCACAATGCTCAATGAGCCATAATCTTATTAGATCACATACAAGTACAATAAAACTAACAAATCACATAACGCATACTGAAATAATTCACATATTGCATATTGTTTTGTTATATTGACCGCCCCTAAACGTACTCTTGTTCAGTATAGATTTAGGATTTTCACAAGTATATAGGTCAGGTTGTAAATAAGTGTGTACAACGAAAAACTTGGCAGTATTCTGAGGATCATACCCAGAAGAGGCGTAAAGCTATAGTAAATTAGATGCTACAAAGAATAAAATTAATTAGTACTTACTTTAGGGATTATAGTATGAAGAGTATTAAAAGAGTTGGTTTTAAAAAGCATAAAATAAAATAGAAAATAAGATAGAGATTTGAGATGTAAAAATTCTTATAAACGACTTTGGGGATATTAGATTGTTTCCGTATGAGTTCTACAATCGTAAGGTTTTGGGGATTTTCCTCCAATCAACTAGTCACTACCCCAGTTAAATCTCTCGATCTTCTGCCGATATAACAAGTCGATAGAGACCACTTCTCGCTAGATGTCACAATTTAAATCGATTTAGGGAAAAGATGTTCATAGATAGGCAATACCAATTTTGGGTTCATTCCCACCTAAATGACGCTTTAGGGTTGTCAAGCCAAGTGTTTGTTTGATGTTCATCCTTTCCCAAGCAGCTGATCCGAAAGGTAAAATCTCTATTAAACAACAATTAATTTTTCATACTTCCACTCCCTAATTCCCCAAAATGGAATTAGTTCCTCATGGCTTTCTTGATCATCATAAACACAATAATATATAAACACATCTAATTGAAGAAGAGAATGAAAAAGAAACTAGAATTGTATTGGCTATTGATAGCATTAGAAATGACACTCAATTTCTCCTTAAATTAATGTATACTTTGTTCCTTTTGTATCATATTTAGCATGCATTATTAGCATTCCATACTTAGTATTTACATTTTCTAACTCAGTGTTGTTGGATCTTATTTTCGTTCATTTTATCCTTTTGTGCTACTAATGTCGCTGTATTTAGTACTAGTTTTGCATCCAAAGTTGTTAGCATAGAAATCTACTTGGGAAGATTAGAGTAAGAAAGTATTCAAAGTTGCGGTCACAAGTTGATCCAGAATTGCGGCTAAAAATGTCATCACATGAATGCTTCTACACTTCTATCAGGAAATTCACGCTGTTAACATATCCAGAAGCACCAGCGCAGGAGAAGGACAAATTGTCACAGCAAATTAAAATTGTAATTTGCGTCTAGAAATGTCGTGACAATCTGTAACTGATCAATGAACAAACCAGATCTGTGTGAGCGCATAGCTGGTAATAACAACTTTTACAGCTGCATCAAGGAGTTAGATCTAAAAAGGGAGAAAGATTAGGAATGACCAGTGATTATAAATAGAAGGATGAAGAGAAGATGGATCATCAAGGTGTGAAGAATTCAACTCTAAAATTTCTCTCATTTATAGTTGCCATGGAAGCTTAGATTCTGGAGGAAGGTGATCTGATGCCATAAGGATGCAATAGCTTCTGACGAGAAGTGCTCAAAATGACGCAAGAGGAGCGATTAAGGAAGAATTCTAGTAGACTAGGAATAGGATGCTTTAATTCATTTGTTAATCCCTCTTAAATGCCGATGAATACTATTGATAATTAATTGAATATGGAAGTATCTTTTAATATTAGATTTGCTTTGAGTTCTATTCAATTCTTCTCATTTGTTTATCTTTGGATTTAACTGTTTTGAACACGGAAGTGTGATTGCAATCACAATCATTAGAAGGTGCAATGACAAGTTAGATTAACAAGCAAGACAGCTGAAGTTGCTTGAGACTAGGAGGAATTCTAGTCACTTGTTCTTGACTGCTTAGCATTACTAGCACTGGAAGGTGTGGTAGTCGTGGGTACTTAAGTCTTTCTTAAACAGAGAGTTGATATTAATACGATCTCATTGGAATATAATTGCGGCAGCAAATTCATCTATAAGTTACCTTGTAGTCACATTTAGCGTTGTAACTTGTGAAGTCAGTGATCCTCTCCACTTCTTTACACTTAATTTATTTCTTCTATATTTCTGAATTTACATTACAACATCTCAACCATCAATTTATCTTTTATTAATTTGCGCTGACATTTTGTATTACAATTGCACTGACAATTTTTACTCTTGACCTGTGTAGTTTTAACCAGTTTGCATTGTCATTATTATTAACATTTCTTGCCATTTTAATTCAATTTGCTTCGAAAAATTTAAGCATAGACAGTCATCTCTGTGGGATCGATATCTGATAGCTTTACACCTATCAACTATACTTGCATCGACAAGTGTTCGCTTGCACAATTGCTGTGACATTCATAGCCACGATCAAGTTTTGGCGCCGTTGTCGAGGATGGCGTTTGTTTGATGTTTATTTTTGTAGTTGCATTTTTTGTTTCTTTTCTAACTTTTATGGATTATTGATTTTTTTGTTAATTCTTTTCAATGTTCTTTATTAGTTGTTTATGTCCACAAGGAGAAATCCTAACTACATTGTTAGTTTTGATTCAGAACTTGAAAGGACAATTCGGAGAAGAAGATAAGAGCAAAGAAAAATGGCTGGAAATAACAACGATCTACCACCATTGCTGCCATAAAATGTTGTTCCTCTAGTGCTGCCACAAGTAGTCAATAATATACCACCACTAACACTAAGAGAGCAAATTCTTGACAGGATAATTAGAGATTTCGTTGTTCCTGTGCTCGAAGATTTACAACAAAGGGTTATTAGATCAGCAATACAAGCGGGTAATTTCGAATTAAAACCGCTGATTTTTCAAATGCTTAATTCGAATAGACAATATGCAAGTTTACCTCATGAAGACGTAAGAGAGCATCTTAAATCTTTTTACTTATATGTGCTTCTTTCAGTCAACACGGTGTTCCTGATGATGCCTTAAAGATGCAATTGTTTCCTTACTCTTTACAAGGAAGGGCATGAACATGGTTTCTTAGTTTACCGGCTGGATCTATTACTTCATGGAATGCGCTAGCAACTTAGTTTGTTTTGTGATTCAATCCACCAACAATGAATGCTAGATTACAGAATTATATCACGGCATATCATCAACTAGATGATAAGAATTTACACACTATATGGGAACATTACAAAACTCTGCTGAGATGTTGCCCCATGAATGGAATCCAACAAGAGACACAAATCGAGATCTTCTACAATAGACTAAATGCACAGATAAGAAATCTTGTCGATGCATCTGCTAATGGTCCTTTGTTGGATTGCACTCATACTGAAGTCGTGCAAATATTAGAGAGGATTACATAAAATGACTATTAATACCCAATATCTAGTTCTACTCAGATGAAAACAAATCTTGGAGTTATGGAGTTAGATGTTCAGCCCTAAGTGCAGAGGTATCCCCATTAACAAATATGATAAAAAACATGAAGGGAACGAGTGATGTTTCCCCTATTCAAGTAGCTCAACAGATGGATGTCCCGACATTTTCCTGTGAAATTTACAGCGACAACCATAGTTACAAGGATTACCCACAGCATGCTAAAAATGAATTCTATGTTAATAACTTCCGTGGAAATTCCTATGGTAACTCATACAACAGTTCAAGTAAAGCTTAACAACCTTGGGGGAGTCAAATGCATCCACATATATGGAAAGTCCTCAAATCAAGGTAATTTTAGACAAGGGAGTTACAGTCAACAGTAGTAGAATTATAATCATCTGTAAGTGTATGTGTCACAGGCCAAAGTTTAGAGCTTGTGACCATCACACACAATGAGTCCCATGAAGGTCTGTCATTGACGTTAGGATCATTTAGCCTACACGAGTTGTCTCGATTTAGAGAGTTATTGGTCAAGCCTATCAGATTGAAGCCTTGATGGCCCAATAATGAAGATATGGCAACATAAGGCATCTTGGCAAATATGGGAACTAATCCTAGAAGATAATGAAGAATCATATCTTTAGGATCAAATAAGATTTATAATATTGTAAATTCCATGAATTAAGGGATAGGCTAATCTTGATCGTTGGTTTAGTTTAATCTTGATCGTTGGTTGTTGGGAGCTCAACTACAAATAGGAGTCTCTCCTCATTTTGTAACTCACTCATTCATGATTTCATTCTTTGTATTCTTGAAAGAAAGTAATACAAGTTGAGAGCATTTACTCAAACATCTCTCGTGCTTAGTTTTATGTTGTTTTCTATTGTCTTTTGAGCCATCTTTTAGCTAGTCGCTTTCGTTATACAAATTGGTGCCTTGGAGGAATTCCCTTGAGAGTCCTCAAACCGTGGTGGTTAGGCTAACTTAGGTGTGTTTGCAAGAAAGGATCGCATAAGGCCGCACAGATTGCGAGACTAAAGATCTAGCCCCGTGACAAGTTGTATCCGAGCTAAAGGTTATGAAGGCACCGTCCGTGATGTCAAAAGAAGTTGTTGAACAGACTGAGCCAATAAAGACCCATGGGAGGGCCAAGCATAAGAGTCGTTTGAGGGATATACTATCGACTTTGGAAAATCGAGTGGTCACTCTCGAAGAGTCCATGAGGGACGTCAAGGAGAGGTTCGATGAAGTTGAGGGACTCTCAAGTGGGTTGCAATCCATGAAGGAACAACTAAGAGAGTATGTATGGGATACTCTTGGTTCCTTGGAGAATAAGATGACGAGGAAAGATGATGCTCTTGAGGCAATAGTGGTAGGCTTGAAGGAAGAAATCACCAAGCTTAAGGAGGAGCTCAGGATTTTCAAGGCTGCCTTGGGTAATGTAATGTTGGCTTTAACGTCAAAGCAACAGGTGATGGATGTGCCCAAACCAAAAGGGTTTAAAAGGGCAAGGTTTACAAGTGAAGTGGAAAACTTTCTTTGGGCAAGGGAGCAATACTTCTGAGCGATGAGCATCGAGGATGACGCTACTAAGGTAAATACTGTTGCTATGTATTTTATTGACGTTGCTTTGTTATGGTGGCGACGTAGGTCCACAGATGTGAAATGTGGTGGGATCAAGATTGGGACTTGGGTAGAGTTCCAACAGGCCAAGGTGCAGTTTTACCCAAAGTATGTCGAGAATGAAGCTTAATCAAAGTTGCAGCAGCTTACGCAACGAGGATCAATTAGGGAGTATGTGCGGGAGTTTAGTGAACTCATGCTTCAAATTTCAGATTTGAGCGAGAAGGAAGCATTTTTCTCCTTTACAGAAGGGTTGAAACCATGGGCGAAGTAAGAATTACAATGTCAAGGAGTAAAAGAACTTACCAAAGCCATGATGGTTGTAGAGTCCATAGTGGAACTTGATCTGAGCAGAGACAGGTTCAAACCTTCCAAGCCCAGTGGGAAGGGCGATGGTGGGGGAGACCATGATAAGAATGTAGAGGGACATAGCAATTATGGTAGTGGTAGTAGTAGCGATGGTGGGAAACCACAACGTGAGAAGTGGAGACCCAATAACCTAAAAGAGAAGAGGAGCAAGATTAGATGCTACCTTTGTAAGGAACTACATATGAAGAAGAATTGCCTAAAGGTATCTTCATTTTCGGCTATCAAGATGAAGGATGAGATGGAGGAAGGGAAGCCTATTAAGAAGAAAGCATTGATGGTTAATGCGATGGTGCTCACTCCTTCCAAAAGAGATGGCAAGGAAGGGTTGATGTTTGTAGACATCAACATTGCAGGCCAAAGGAAGAGTACTCTTGTTGACACGGGAGCATCTAACTTGTTGATATCGAAAAAATTACTAAAAAGCTTGGTCTCTCGATTTAGAAATCGAATAAGAAGATCAAGATGGTAAATTTTGAGGAGGCCCCAACTGTTGGCATAGCTTGAACCGTGCAGCTACAAATCGGTGAATGGAAAGGCAAGGAAGACTTTAAGGTAATCAAATTAGACGATTACGATTTTGTGCTTGGCTTAAACTTACTTGATAGGATTCAAGCTATTATGTCCCCATGGGCCGATCAAATTCATATTGTTACCGGTGCAATATCACATATCATTTTGTCGGTATATCGAGATATAAAGGTTGGGACCAAGGTGTTGTCATCAATCCAGCTAGTCAAGGATGTTTCGTATGGGAAGAACATCTACTCGATGGAATAGAGTGTTGTGGAAGCCCTTTTGGGAAAGTTAGTAGAGCTTGGGATCAATATGAGGCCTAATGAGTCATCTGTGGAGATATCACCTTTGGGTAAGGTAAAGTGTGCATCGGACTTCGAGGGAAAAGAAGTGATGCAAACGGGACAGACGGGTCGAGTAAATGCTATGAGTAAGGTACTTTGTGAACACTTTTAGTGTTGTGAATTCTGATTTGTCGATTTGGCAAGATCGTAGGGACCCTTTCAAAGTTCTTGAGCAAAGAGGTCGAGGGGCTATGGGAATTACGAAGCCAACTGGTGTGAATCAAGAAGATTCCAAACGAGGCAAGTCAAAATTAGGGCAAGTTGGAGTGGAAACTTCTTGCTAGTGAGATGTACCAACGAGTGCAATGGTTCAAGATAAGAGGTAATGGAAGTCGAGGCAAAAGATCCAAAATAAGGGATAACCCGATAATAAGACTAGTCAAAAAAAAGCCGAGGCAACAAGATGAGATCAAGGTAAATCAAATCAGTACCATTCTAAAGTCGCAACGAGGGCATTGTGAGAATGGGTGGGGGAGAATACCACGTGCCAGAGTTTAGAGCCCATGACCATCTCACACAATGAGTCCTATGGAGATCTATCACTGACATTGGGATCATTTAGCCCACACCAGTTGGCCTGATTTAGAGAACTATTGGTCAAGCCTATCAGATTAAAGCTTGGGTGGCCCAATAATGAAGATATGACAACATAAGGCATCTTGGCAAATATGGGAACTAATCCAAGAAGATAAGGAAGAATCATATCTTTAGGATTAGATAAGATTTGTAATCTTGTAAATCCCATGAATTAAGAGATAGACTAATCTTGGTCGTTGGTTTAGTTTGATCTTGACCGTTGGTTATGGGGGAAGAGTCTCTTCTCATTTGTAACTCACTCATTCATTCTTTCATTCTTTGTATTCTTGAAAGAAAGTAATACAAGTTGAGAGTATTTACTCAAACACCTCTCATGCTTAGTTTTCTGATGCTTTCTGTTGTCTTTTGAGCCTTCTTTTGGCTAGTCACTTCCACTATACAAATTAGTGCCTATTCCATTAAGACTCCTCAAATCGTGGTGGTTAGGCTGACATAAGCGTGTCTACAAGAAAGGATTGCCTAAAGCCTCACGAAATGCGAGACTAAAGATCTAGCCCCGTGACATATGCATAGTTTGACCAAATGCGATCACAGAATCAGATGCAGTCACATACTCAGATGCAGCCACAGGTTTGAATGCAACCACAACAAACTGTGCTACCAAATATGCAAGGATAGCATCAGCAACAACAACAATAGTATTCTCAATCAAGAGCGAATTCATTGGCTACTCTTGAAGCTTTGATGCGTGAGCATATTACCAGAAAGAAACCAATTGTACAAGGAAATTCATCTTCCATCCGAGCATTGGAAACACAACTAGGACAACTGGCTTCTAACATGAGCACACCACCAGGTGCTTTGCCAAGTGATACTGAGAATCCAAATCAAAAAGTAAAGGAGCATTGCAAGACTATCACATTACGATGTGGAAAGCCAATTGCAGAGCAAAGTAGCAACTCCAACCAAGCACCTGTCATTACAAACGAACCAAAGCAACAAAGAGAAGTTGCACTTGAATAAGACACGGCAGAAGTAGATGAGGAGGAACCACCAATAGTCATACCGATGTCGACCATTCATTCTCAAAAGTTGTCGATGCAACTGCCCATGTCGACATAACCAGTTATAACAAAACAACCCACTATGAACATACCTTTACGATTTCCATAGAGATTCAAGGAGAAAGAACATGACAGAGATTATCACTAGTTTGTATCTACCTTTGAAATAATTACATATTAATATACCTCTAGTTGATGCTTTGGTGCAGATCCCCAGCTGTGGGAAATTTATGAATGAGCTATTATCGAAGAAGAAAAAGCTATTCGATATTGAGACAATTACACTCACAAAAGGGTGTAGCACTGTGCTAACAAATAAATTACCACTAAAGATGAAAGATCCTTGTAGTTTTACGATCCCATGCTATATTGGAAATCATTATTTAGGTAAAGCTCTATATGACATAAGGGCTAGCATTAATCTTATGCCACTGTCAACTTTCAGGAAATTGGGGATTGGTTATTTGAAGCCCACTACGGTGACATTACAACTTGCGGACACATCTTTGGCATAACCTGAAGGACAAATTAAAGACGTTCTTGTCCGTGTCGACAAGTTTGTGTTCCCGTCCGACTTTATCATACTTGATTGTGAAGCTGATAAAGAGGTGCCTATTATTCTAGGACACCCATTTCTCACAACGGGATGCACTCTTAACGATGTTTTCAAGGCTGAGCTGATTATGCATCATAATGATGAGCATATAACCTTCAGAATTTTTGAAGCATCTCCATCACACAATAAGGAACAATGTCTTCACAATGATGTTCTGGATGAGCTAATTATAGAGGAATTTAATGAACAAAGCTTAGCAGTGCCAGAAGAATATGTAGTGACATCTGACGACAATATCCTACTTGAATGTGACCACACATTTGAGGCTAATGTCTGTGAGCTGAAACATGGCTGGCAATTGGAATCTTTGGATTTGACTAATTGGACGATCCCTGTTTTTAAACCATCAATTGAAGAAGCTCCAACTCTGGGGTTAAAGCCATTGCCAACATATCTGAAATATGTTTTCTTACATGACAATGATACATTGTCAGTGATTGTCAACATAAGTCTTGACGCGAGCCAAGAAAAAAATTAATTGGAATATTGAAGCGACATAAAAGAGCCATCTCCTAGAGCATAGCGGACATTTGAGGCATTAGTCTCTCTTTCTGCATGCATAAAATTAGGCTGGAAGATGAAGACAAACAGTCAATTGAGTAACAATGGAGACTAAATGAGAAAATGAAGGAAGTAGTGAAGAAGGAGATTATCAAATGGTTAGACGCGGGAATAATCTACCCTATTTTAGACAACACATGGGTGAGCCCGATCTAATGTGTGCTAAAAAAGAGTAGCATCACAGTAGTAAGTAACAATAAAAATGAGCTAATCTCTACTCGCATTGCTACAGGTTGGCGAGTCTGTATGGACTACCGTCGTTTAAATGTGGCCACAAAGAAGGATCACTTCCCACTTCCATTCATTGATCAAATGTTGGATAGGCTAGCTGGTAAGGCCTATTACTATTTCCTTAATGACTACTCTAGATACAACCAGATCACAATCACGCGAAGGATCCAGCAAAGACGAGTTTTACATGCCTATTTGGAACCTTTGTTTTCCAATGAATGCCATTTGCTTTGTGTAATGCCTCAGCCACATTTTAGAGGTGTATGATGGCCATCTTCTCCGATATGATCAATGATTCATTAGAGGTATTTATGGATGATTTCTTTGTGTATGGGCAAAATTTTGATACGTGGGCTAATAATTTAACAAAACTGTTGAAAAGATGCGAGCACACCAACTTTGTTTTAAACTGAGAAAAATGCCACTTCATGACAACCGAAGGAATTGTCCTTGGTCATTGAATATCTTGTCAGGGTATTGAAGTGGATAAAGCGAAGGGGGAAATCATTGAAAAGTTAACCCCACCGAATAATGTGAAGGGAATAAGGAGTTTTCTTGGCCATGCCGGATTTTATAGAAGATTCATTCGAGACTTCTCCAAAATAGCAAAGCCACTCTTCTCCTTGTTGGAACAAAATAAAAAGTTTTTGTTCGATGAAGCTTGCTTAGAAGCATCTGTAAAGATTAAACAGCAGTTAGTACAAGTACCCATTATCGTTGCATAAAATTGGACACAATTGTTTGAGGTAATGTGAGATGCAAGCGACTTTACTGTAGGTGTTCTGCTTGGACAAAGGAAAGATAAGCTATTTCATTCAATATATTATGCTAGTAAAACTCTGACTGAAGCGCAGGTGAATTATACGACCACTGAGAAAGAGTTGATGGCAGTAGTTTTTTCATTTGACAAGTTTCGTTCATATCTTGTCGGTGCAAAAATTACAATATACACTGGTCACTCTGCTTTGAGATACCTTTTTGGTAAGAAAGATGCCAAGCCCAGGCTAATTAGATGGATCATTTTATTGCAAGAATTTGATTTCGAAATTAAGGACAAGAAAGGATCGAAAAACCAAGTAGCAGACCACTTATCTCATTTAGAAGCTGGAAGCAAGGATGAAAATAAATCACAAATTGTTAACGTATTTCCAGATGAGTAATTATTTTTTGTTGACGCATCTCCATGGTATGAAAATGTAGTCAATTACCTAGTCTGTGGAAAGCTACCACTGAGTGCAACAGGTCATAGGAAGGTCAAATTTCTAAGGGATGCTTCTAAGTATCATTGGAATGAACCATACCTGTTTAAGGTATGTGCTGACAACATCATTTGTCGATGTGTTCCTAAGGAGAAAATGTTATCTATCCCAAAGCATTGTCATGATGCTCCCTATGGAGGCCATTTTGGAGGTGTTAAGACCGCTACAAAGGTCTTGCAATCAGGATTTTAATGGCTTACATTGTTTCGAGATGCACACAATTTTCCTCAACAGTGTGACAAATGTCAGCGCACCGGTTCTATATCTCGATGCAACGAGATGCTTCAACAACCTATCATGGAGGTTGAACTCTTTGATGTGCAGGGTATAGATTTCATGGGACCATTTCCAAATTCCTTTGGGAATGTGTATATCCTGGTAGCTATTGACTATGTCTCCAAGTGGATCACAGTAATTGTTGTTCCAAAGGATGATGCTCGGACGGTGTTAAAGTTCTTTCACACATATATCCTTATATGATTCGGAACACCTCGAGCATTAATAAGCAACCAAGGCACTTATTTCCATTGCAATTAGGTGGCAACAGCTTTGAAACAGTATGGTGTGAAGCATCGCATGACAACCACGTATCATCCACAATCGAATGGACAAAAGGAGGTCTCCAATCGACAAATTAAAAGTATTCTTGAGAAGGTGGTTAACCCATCTAGACGAGATTGGTCCTCACGGTTACATGATGCGCTGTGGGCGCTTCGCACTGCTTATAAAACTCCATTAGGGATGTCGCCATATCAACTGGTGTTTGGAAAGTCATGTCACTTGCCTGTCGAACTTGAACATAAGGCCATGTGGGTAATAAAGCAAGTGAATATGGACTATGATGTTGTTGGACAGAAAAGATTGTTAGAGCTGGAAGAAATTCGGCGTAATGCTTATGAAAATGCAGCCATTTATAAAGAAAAAACTAAAAGATGACACGATAACATCATTTTGCGATGATAAGTTTCTCCTGGTCAGTTAGTGCTTTTATTTAACTCACGTTTAAAATTACATCCAGGGAAATTACGCTCAAGATGGTCAGGACCTTTTGAAGTTGTCGAAGCATTTTCACATGATGCGGTGACAATTAAAAATTTGAACGATGGGCACCAATTTAAAGTAAATGGCCAATGATTGAAGCATTACTGCAACCCAGGCATCAACGAACAAAATGAGACCATTAACTTGGTCACATTTACTTAATAATGTCATTGCAATTTTTTATATTTACTTTTTGTCTTTTGTTTACTTTTAATTTGTTTTCTTTAGTTTTATGCAGGAATAAAAGATCTCTTTTTTGTTGACGCACACAAAAGCACGACTTCTCGACATATTTCTTTGATGATAGCAAAACTTTTTAGGCAAGAATCGCATCGATTTATTCACTCCAATCCCCAACCATTGGATCGTCCTGAAAAGTACGATCTGTGTCCTAGCATTTATTGGCTATAGGCATAGTGTACTTTCTGATATTTGACGTCTCTTCACCTCCATCGTCTATAAAACATCCTTTTTGTGCTGACTGCTCTCTCATAATCACAACCTCAATTGTTACTGTATTTTCATCATCTTCAACCTTCTATTTTTTCTGCTAGATACTTCACTCTCTCTATTTCAACACTCATGGCAAGAACTCGTGGAGCAAAAATCCATCTAAATCAATGGTTGAATCCTCGACTACTAAGGTCAGGAATGTCGACCAACCACAACCCAAAGAGCCTATTCTCTTCCTGTCAAAAGTGGCGAAAGACCGCTATCATGAAGTTATGCTGAAGAGGAACTGTCATCCTAAACAAGGATTTTAGTTGTTCTCGCATCTAACTCTGGAGAAGCAAGTCACTAGAACAATCTCTCGTTTAGGATGGGAGCAATTTTATGACCATCCGATCCGGTACTCTCCCTCTTTGGTAAGGGAATTTTACGCTAACCTGGTGAACTCTGAACAGGAATCCATATTTGTTCGTGAAGGGTTGGTGCCCTAGAGCATCGACCACATAAACGCTCTCTTCCATATTACTGAGGGAGAGGATGAACACATTGAGTTCTTGGAAAATCTGACTGAAGAAGGTACCGAGCTTTTACTGAATGATTTATGCGTCGACGATGCAGTTTGGACTAGCAACAATCGAAACAACTACACCATGCACCATCGCTTTCTCACTGTTCAAAGTAAAGTATGGTTCCATTTTATAAACTGCCGCCTACTACCATTACCCATAGCACCACTGCAACACTAAATAGAATGCGCCTGTTGCATTCTATACTGAAGGGATGAAAAATTGATGTCGATGCAATCCTTCATCAAGAAATTGCTGAGGTCGCAACCAAACAAATAGGTATCCTATCCTTCCCTTCTTTGATAATGTTGTTGTGTAAAAAAGAGGCATTGTGCCTCGCGAAGGGGAGGAAACTTTGGAAAATAAAAGCCTAATCAACGATATTTTGGTGAAAAGGATGACAAGGGGGCAAGAAACCCCTATGGTGAAGGATTATTTTCCAGTGATAAATTATCACGGGTCAACAAGTTTTATTATTCAGTTCTAAGTTGAAACTACATCCAAGTAAATTGCGCTCACGTTGGTCTGAACCTTTCGAAGTTGTCGAAACATTTCCTCATGGTGCAATCACAATTAAGGATTTACATGATGGACACCAATTCAAAGTGAACGGATAGCGACTGAAGCATTATTTTGGGCATAGTGATCAAAAGTAGGAAGAGACCATTAAATTGGTCGAAATTTTTTAATTTTTATTGAATTTATTATTACGTAATTTTATGTTATTTTATTTTTGCTTTTATTTAAGTTTGTTTTATTTCTAATTTGTTTTTACAGAATAAATAGGTAACATTGTCGACACATTTGGAATTCATTGTCAATGCAATTCGTACTATAATACTAAAACTACTGACTCATAAAAAATCAGAGCATATCAAGGATTTAGATCCCACCGTTTCATCAACAGTCACCCAGACGTTAGATCTGTCTGAGCAGGCATAATTCTCATTGGACGCATTTATTCTCGCTAGAATTTATGTCCTTTCACTTAATCACATAAAAATCACAACTTTCCATCTTCCTCTTTCGCGTGCTATAAACCCCCTCCTCTGTGCAAATTGTAAAAACCACAAAGAAACCATTTTTTATTCACACTGTTTCTCCAAGCTCGTACCTTTACACCTTAAAACCTCCTTTACTCACAAAAATATGGAAAGAACCAGAGGAGCAATCAAGAAAGCAACCAAATCTGTAGAAGAACACTCATCCTCTACAACTGCATTTCGTGAAGTAGAGCCCTCCATGCCAAGAGATCCGGTGATATTCTTAACAAAAGCGACCAAAGATCGGTTTTGGGACAACATGTTGAAGTGAAATTGTCACCCAGAACAAGGCTTTCTCCTGTCACGATAGCAAGACTTGGGAAAGCAAGTCTACAAGACCACTCAAGGCTGAAGTGGGAAACCTTCAGTATTCACCCTGGCAACTACTCTCTATCACTGGTACGTGAGTTTTATGCTAACCTTCTTGACCATGAGTTAGAGTTTCTCTTTGTTCACGAAGGATTAATCCCATGGGATGCGGAATGAATCAATGAGCTGTGTAACACCAAGGTGGATAAGGATGAACACTCTGCGTTCATTAAAGATATAACTGATGACAAGATAGACCTCTTGGTGAAAGATCTTTGTGTCGAAAGAGCAACGTGGATGGGTTCAAATCATAAAACTATACCATGCACAGACGCTTCTTAATGTTGCAAAGCAAAATCTGGTTCCATTTTATAAACTGCAGACTGAAGCCCTCTACGCACAGCACCACAGTCACCCTTAACAGAATATGTCTGATACATTCTATTATCAAGGGTAGGAAGATCAATGTTGAGGTTATACTCCATCAAGAAATCATTGAATGCGCTGCAAGATAAATGGGCATCTTGGTTTTCCCATCGTTGGTGATGCAACTATGCCAGTAGAAGAGAATCGTGCCCCGAGATGATGAATAAACTTGAAGAATAAGGGCCTAATCAATAAAGCTTGATTGAGAGAATGACTCGAGGTAAGGATACACCCACAGTGAAAAAGACAGAAGCAAGTAAAAGGAAGGTCAAAGAAAAAGCAAAAACAAAGGAGCAATTCTACTTGTAGAGACATCCTTATTGCGCAAAATGAAGGATGTCGAGAAGTTAGCCACTTCCACTAGCAATAAGCAGATCAAGCTATTGTAAGACATGGAAAGATCGTAAAATTTGTTCTGTGCCTATACTAAGGCGTGAAACAATTTCGTTGTAGCCACATTAAGGTAGCTGAGCAAAGCCTCACTCCTAGAATTCCCAGTGTTTCCACCAATCATCCGAGAGTATGAACCCTCATCAAAGGAGGCTGACTTAGGGGACCAAGACCGATCGATGGCTTCCCCTCCCATTGTGCACATCTCTGATGATGAGAAGGAAGCGAAATTAAGGGACATTGAGGAGTGCTTACGAAAAATTGAGAGCTTGTTCGAAGATGATTTCAGTGTTAGTCACGAGGAACATGTTGCTGAGGAGGAAATTCCCGTTGGAGAGGAAGAAACCCATGTTGAGGATGAAAAAGAGAAGGATGAAGAAAAATATGCTGAGAAATAATCAGCTGAAGATACAGTCACTGCACCCGAAGTTGTTGGTGCAACGATTGAGGACTTGGAGAAGATGAATCGAGTCAGGCAGAAGCTACAGAGGAAACCAATAAGGAACACCACAATCCTTTGGCAATAGTGGTCTACACCAGACCAATTAAGGTGATCCATTCGACACAAGACACAATCGATGATGCCGGGTCAAAGCCAAATACTGAGGAGCAATTTGAGGACCATGCAAAGCCCAAAAAAAAAGAAGAGGAAGCACTCCAAGGACAAAAAGCACTAGAAGGAAGAGAAAAAGAGGAGGAAGAAGAAGCGTCGTGCAGTCACATCTATGGCTGAGGAAAACTAAGTTAGTTTATTTTAAGTTTGTAGTTGTAATGTTCATGCATTGCATATAGCTATAATTTTTATTTTTTAGTGCCCATTGTCATTGCATTTTAATGTTAATGCATTGGGGACAATGCCGAATTTAAGTTTGGGGGAATGCATTTGGGGTTTGGAACTGAATTGTACCCACATTTCAAAAAATTTTCTTTTTGAATTTAATGAAGCATGCAAGGTTTATGAATGGTTAATGCAAATGTGTTTGAAAATTTTTGCTACATTCGATGCTTAATTCTTGAATCATGTGAACTGTCAATGAATGAGTTGGATAAATTTGACTGAACGTTGTATCTTCATTCTTTGATGAATGACTTAGATTACATTAGTAATGGACCACTAGTATCATTCGTTAGATCTTGAATGAATCTGCCTTTTACTGCTTATATATTTATAGTTATAAATAATAGACACTACAATGTGGGTGTATTATGAACTGTTTCACGGGGAACACTCCAATGCAAGTGTTAGAAAAATGAATCTGACCAAAGGCTCTTACTGTAAGAGTGTGTGCTGGAGCAATTACATACTCTTGAGGGTTTGTTACACTCCATCGTTATTGCTCAAGAACAAAGGGTATAGTAATACAACGACATCCCTCAATCACATAAAAAAGAAAAAAAGGAAAAGAAAAAGATATATGTATACATTATTATACAATAAATGTTGTATGGTAGATGGAATTTGTGATTTGAAGTATGATGTTGGCTTTGATGAAGTTGCAATCTTAGTTATTCATACTTATGTATTGTCGATGAAATATTCTATCATTTGAATTTGATTCATTCATTAGGATTTTAGATGATTCAAGTTGCTAGAATGATCATTTGCCTTGGTGAATTCTTGTGTAGCCTTGCTAGTTTCTATTTTACTTGAGGACAACTAAAAACTCAAGTTTGAGGGTGTGATAGTGCTAGAAAGAACATATGTTTTCTCCTTACTTTTTGGTTAAGTTGTTCCCATTTAGTCATCCTTAGAACATGTTTTAGCATTTTATAGTTTAGTTAATTTCATTTTCTAACTCAATGAACCTTAGCCTAGTTGCCCTTAATTTTGTCATATTTTGGTACTGATGTCATTGCATTAGTATTTCTAGATTACGTTCAGGATTGTCGTCGTATCTGACAGCTGTCCGAATAAGAACAAAAATGTGTGAGCTATCCAGTCTGGTATAACCAATTTCTACAACCAGAGACAGCTTGATTCTGATGAAAAGACACCTGCACAATTTGGCTAAATATAAATACTCACAAGGAAAGAGAAAAACAAGTCCTTTTTTTGGTGGATAGTCTTCTTCAACCTACCTTTTGAAGCTTTCGACTATGAAGGCTTAAGCTCCCACGAGTGAACTAATGTGAAGAGATGCAGACCAGCTCCTAACGAGATCCTAAGTGCGATACAAGAGGGAAGTGAGAGATCAAGTCAAGTTCTTTTAAGAATAGTATTCTCCACTTGTTTCTTTTACATTTCTTCTATAAACGCTGGTGATTACTGTTTATTTCATGTTTATGTGGAAGTACACATGATTTCTAGACTAAATGTTATTTTACTCAATCTTGCTTCTATTGTTTAATCCTTGGGTTTAAATGTGTTTAGCACAGAAGTGTTATTGCAGTCATTGTCACTGGAAGGTGCATCAACAGTTTAAGCTAACAAGCATGACAACGAAAGTTGCTTAGGGATTAGAGGAATTGAATCCACTTTTTCTTCTTAACTGTGTTCCATTTCCATCATCGGAAGGTGTGGTTAATGTGGATGTTTAAGTCTTAGGTTAAATATAGAAGTTAAGCTTGGTAAAATATACATTGCACTTTATTGCATCGATAATCACCAATCCTTTTGTACCTTGTGAGCACTTAGCATTTTATTGAACATTCACGTTGGGGACCTCATTTTATCATTATCATATTTTATCTTTATTTTCAAGTTATTGCTTCGATAACCATTCTCACAATTTATCACATTTTTACTTATTCATTGCACTGACTAGACAAAAGACAACCATCCTCGTGGGATCGATATCCGACAGACTCAAATCTATCTACTATACTTGCATCGATAGTGTACGCTTGTACATTATTACTGTGATGTTAAACAGCCGATCACTATTGCAATCCTAGTGGCCAAGAATTGCATCCACGTTTTCTTGATAAGGAACATGGTGGCTTAGTTAAAATTAGAAGGTGAACCAATATCTGGTCTATAGTTCCAATTACCACTTCCCTCTGTTAAAAATCTAACAATTTCTTCCATGTCAATATTTCAAAACATGGCTAAATCAATATCATTAATATAATCCTTTTCATAGTATGAAACATTGTAAAACTCACAAATTTCCTTAAGGGTAATCAGAACCTCTTCCCCTTTTACAATCACTTCTTCGATAGTTACTCCATTCCCCCTCTAATTAATTCATCCTTCAAAGAGGTATAAAATTCTTGAACTATGGAGACAATAGCATTAACTGTAGGGGTGACACAAAACTGTTCCCATTATTGATATCTTACCAATGTCCAAATCTCCTCGCAATGCATCATAGAGGGCTCAAATCCTCATTCTTGAATCAACAACCTCCCTTGTATAGCTAGGAAGTACCTTTCATTTTCGATATTCTCAAATAGACCAGGATTTGAAACTGCTCAAGCTTGTTGAGCCGAAGTTTTCTTGCTCTTTCTTAGAGGCATTTTAGTCTCTCAATGGAAAAATGAATAGTAATAAATCGAATAGTGAAAGAGTAAGAAATACCTTTGCTTTTGAATATTTGCCTTGTTGATGGAATACCCTTGCACCTTAAAATGGAGTATTGCCCTTGAAGGAATGAGGTTTTAAGTTTTGAATGTAAATAGAGGGATGAGAAATTCAAAGGGTTTAGGAATGATTTGAGAGTGTTTAAGTAAAGAAAATAGTTTTTGTTTTAAGTTAGTATATATAGGGGTAGGGATTTTTAGGGTTTTAGAGTTTAAAAATCAAGTAACATAGGTGTTTTGTCCGTCGGATTGCACAATTGGGTCAGGTCAACCCTGTAAAAATTGTAGACGATGTCATTATGTAGCCTAAGTATGTTACAACCAACCCACCAGTATTGTGTTTGTCGCGACGTAGCTTACACTGTGTCACGACAAACCCACAAGCCCTGAAGTTTCAGTAGTCTGCCCCTTACGTCACAACATATCCATCCCAGTGTCTGGAAAAATCTCTTAATTATCACTTTTTAACACACCGACCTCTTAGTCGCAACACACACAAGGGGTATGTTGCGTCATAGCAGGTTTGGGCATACTTGAAGCAGTCTGGTTACTTCATCGCGACGTCAAGAAGCTGTGTCACGAAAAACCTATCAAATCCGAATGAATTACCTTAAAACGAAAAAAATGTTACTGAGTTAGTATGTTAGTGACTATAAATTAAAATTGAGTGTTAGTACTTGTCAGAATTATCTGACAAGAGTGTTAGTGTGCACTTCGGCACCCACGAATAGTTTATTCTATCGCTGTTCATTCAACAATTATCGTGCCGGGTTACTCTTTGGAGATTATCTCTTTCTCAAAATTTTCCTTTTCTTCCTGCGTAGATGATAGTACTAGAAAGAACCATTGATTTCTCCCTACTTATTGTTTAAGTTGTTCTCATATAGTTATCCTTAGCACATATTTTAATAATTTTTAATTTAGTTCATTACATTTCCTAACTCAATGGACCTTAGCTTATTTGCCTTTAATTTTGTAATATTTTACTACTAATTTTCACTGCAATAACATGTATAGAATTGTCACTGCATGAGCATGTCCAAAATTATGCCCAGATATGTCGCTGCATCTGACAGTTGTCCAGATAAAACCAAAATTGTGTGAGCCGTTCAGTCTGGTGTAACTAAATGGTACGGCCATAAACTGCTAGATTTTCAGGAAAGGACACCTGTACAACTCAGTTGAAGATAAATACTCATGAGGAGAGAGAGAAAGGGGTCTTCTTCGGGGGGATTATTCTTCTTGAATCCATTTTTTAAGCTTGTCGGGGATGGCGTTAGTTTGATGTTTTTTTTTTTTTGCATTTTATTTTTATTATCTATCCTTTAGTTGTTACTAACTTGTTTTCTTTTTGTTGCTATTATCACGTTTTATTTTAGTTGTTTTATGACCTGAAGCAATTTGGAATTTATATTGGACCCAAAAATTGAAAAACTATTCGAAGAAGGCATCAAGAACAAAGAAATATGGCTTTACCGTGAATTGATGATGCATTGACAAGATCCTACTAGACCTTCAATACAGCCACAAAATGTTAATAATCCACCATTGTCGTAAGATGATCAAATACCAAATAGGACTATACGAGATTTTGTCATACCTGTTTTGGATTATTTGCAACCTAGAGTTGTTAAGCCAGCAATCCAAGCTGGAAATTTCGAACTCAAACCAGTAATGTTCCAATTGTTGTTTTCTAATGGGCAATATGTTGGATTGTCATATGAAGACGCTCGAGAACATTTAAAATCATTTCTATTGATTTCTGCATCATTCAGTCAGTAAGACGTTCCTGATGACGCTTTGAAAATGCAATTATTTCCTTATTCATTGCAAGGAGTACCTGGTTCCTTGGGCTACCTACAGGCTCAATTACTTCGTGGAACGCACTCGTTACACAGTTTGTTTAACTGTTCGAATTCTTGAGAGAATTGCTCAGAATGATTATCAATATCCTATTTATAGAGCTAAACAAGCAAAACCTACTCCGGGAGTTATTGAATTGGACACAATATCTACACTTAGTGCTCAAGTTTCTTCTCTCGTGAATATGATAAAAAATATGAAAGGGACAAGTGACATTGCGCCTATACAAGTCACTCAACAAGTTGATGTGTCTACCTTTTGTTGTGAGATTTGTGGTGACAACCATAGCTATTAAGACTGTCCACAACATGTAGAGAATGCATTCTATGTCAATAATATCCGCAGTAATTCCTATGGTAACACTTACAATAATTCTGCAGGCAATCAACAATCTTGAGGAAAGCAAAATGTTGGACAAAATGATGTAACATTCCGATATGTGAATTCATCTAATCAGGGTAGTTATAACTCAAGACAAGGGAATTACAGTCAACAACAGTAGAATTACAATCAGCAAACTCAGATGCATCCACAACAAAGTCAGATGCAGCCACACCAGAATTGGATGTAGCCACAACAATCTTCAATCCAAAATCAAAATATTCAAGGACATTGGCAACAACAGTACATGCAAGCCTCCCCGTCTGATTCGTTAATAGCACTTGAAGCTTTAATGCGAGAGCATATCACTCACGTGGAAGCTATTGTGCAAGGGAATTCTTCCTCTATTCGGGCATTGGAAGCATAATTGGGACAAATTGCTTCAAATCTAAATACTCGACCGCTAGGCACACTCCCTAGTGACACGAAAAATCCCAATCTGAAAGGGAAAGAGCATTGCAAAGTTATCACTCTTAGTAGTGGTAAACAAACTGGCAAGCCAACCATTGACTCTCCTGTAGCACCTCCAACCACTAATGATGTGACCCATGGTGAGAAGGTAGAATTTGATTAAGGATTTGTTTATGCAACAGACAAGGAAGTTCCACAAATTGTCACTCCTATGCCTCATGTTGACCTTCGAAAATGTTGACGCAACCAAAGATGTCGGCACAATCTTATGTATCTCCACCTTTGCCTTTTCCACAAAGATTTAGAGAAAATGAGCATGATAAGCAGTATCAGTAGTTTTTGAACAACTGAAGCAATGTCATGTTAATATTCCTTTAGCGGACACTTTTGTGCAAATTCATAATTATGGAAAATTTATGAATGAGCTATTGTCCAAGAAAAACAAGCTTATTGATATTGAAACTATTGCACTTACAGAAGGCTGTAGTGATGTCATAAGTTATCGCCCAAAATGAAAGATCTTGGAAGCTTTACAATTCCCTGCTCAATTGGCAGCCACTATTTGGGTAAAGCTTTATGCCATTTGGGAGTTAGCATCAACCTTATGCCACTGTCCACCTTCAGAAAGTTGGGAATTGGCAACATGAAACCCACTGCAGTGACATTACAGTTAGGGAATCAATCTTTGGCTCAACCTGAAGGGCAGATCAAAAACATCTTAGTTTGAGTGGATAAATTTGTTTTTTCGGTTGATTTTATTATACTTGACTACGAGGCAGACAAGGAGGTTCCCATAATCTTGGGATGACCATTTTTAACTACCGGACGCACTCTCATTGATGTTTACAAAGGTGAACTAACCATGTGACATAATGATGAGCTTGTTACCTTTAGTGTTTTTGAATCTTTTCCATGCAAGGATAAAGAAGAATGTCACATTGTTGATGTGCTAGTTGATTTAATTGCTGAAGAATTCAATGACCAAAGCACATTACTTTCTGAATAATTTACGGTGACATCAGATGATAAATTTTTAGCTGATTGTGACAGCATGGCTGAAGCTAATAACATTGACTTAAGACACTAATGGCAAATTGAATCTTTGGATTTAGCCAAAAGAACGACTCCAGTTTTTAAGCCGTCTATTGAAGAATCTCCTATTGTATAATTGAAGCCATTGCCTACTCATCTGAAATATGTCTTTCTTAGCGACAATAGTACTCTTTCAGTTATTGTCTCTACAACACTAGGTGCAACTCAAGAGGAGAAATTGATCCATATTCTTAAGAAGCATAAATGAGCTATTGCTTGGAGTATTACCGATATTAGAGGCATTAGTCCATCTTTTTTAATGCACAAAATCAAGTTGAAAGACGAAGAAAACCAATCGATTGAACAACAAAGATGATTGAGCGAGAAAATGAAGGAAGTTGTTAAAAAGGAGATTATAAAGTGGCTTGACGCAGGCATTATTTACCCAATCTTTTATAGCAATTAGGTAAGCCTAGTGCAATGCGTTCCTAAGAAGAGTGGTATCACTGTGGTACGCAACAACAAAGATGAGATAATTCCTACACGAGTTCCTATGGGTTGGCAAGTATGTATGGAGTACCACAAACATAATGCAGCCACAATGAAGGACCACTTTCCACTTCTCTTCATTAATCAGATGTTGGATAAGCTTGCTAGAAAAGTCTACTATTGCTTCCTAGATGGTTATCCTGGCTATAATCAAATTGCTATTACGTCGGAGGATCAAGTGAAAATAACTTTTACTTGTCCCTTTGGCACTTTTGCTTTTCACCGTATGTTGTTTGGTCTTTGCAATACACCAACCACATTTTAAAGATGCATGATGGCAATATTTTCATATATGATTGAGGACTCTTCAGTCTATTGGGATAATTTTGACCAATGTGCTGACAATCTGGATAAAGTTTTGAAGCGATGTGAAGACACACATCTCGTGCTAAATTGGGAAAAATTTCACTTCATGGCAACTGAAGGCATTGTCTTAGGCATTAAAGTTTTCTTGGGCATGCGAGGTTTTATCGCTTATTATTTCTAGATTTCTCCAAAATTACAAAACCCCTATGCTCATTGTTGGAACAAAATAAAAAATTCCTCTTTGGCAATGCATGTTTGGATTCATTCAGTCAAATAAAGAAGGAGCTTGTTAATGCACCCATTGTCATGGCACCAAATTGGCCTTAATCATTTGAAGTTATGTGTGATGGCCAGCG
Source organism: Kokia cookei (assembly GCA_039519145.1). NCBI lineage: Eukaryota > Viridiplantae > Streptophyta > Magnoliopsida > Malvales > Malvaceae > Kokia > Kokia cookei. The sequence goes on from CM076909.1 coordinate 28,250,635, forward strand.
ACTTTGCTATGGGTGCTATCCAAGGACAACGCAAGAAAAAATATTTCTCTCATCTATTACGCCAGCAAGACTCTTATGAGACTCAAATTAATTACACAACTACAGAGAAAGAATTGTTGGCTGTAGTCTATGCTTTTGATAAATTTCGCTCATACCTTGTCAGCGCAAAGGTTACTATATTTACTGATCACTCGGCATTAAGATATCTTTTCACGAAGAAGGATGCAAAACCACGACTAATACGTTGGATTCTATTATTGCAAGAATTTGATATAGAGATCAAAGATCGCAAGGGTTCAAAAAACCAAGCTATAGACCACCTTTCTCGTTTGGAAGTTGGCAGCAAAGATGGAAACATACTTTAGATTGTCGACGCATTTCTAGATGAGAAGTTGTTTGCTTTCGACATAACCCCTTGGTATGTGGATGTAGTTAATTATCTTGTATGTGGAAAACTACCCTTGGGTGTCACAGGCCACAAGAAAGAAAGATTTCTTCGAGAAGTAGAGAAATATCATTAGAACGAGCGATGCTTATTCAAGGTATGCAATGACAATATCATTCGGCGTTGTGTCCCGGAAGAAGAAATGCTTTCAATCCTTAAGCATTGTCATGATGCTCCTTATAGAGGTAATTTCGGTGAAATGAGAACTGCTGCTAAGGTTCTTCAATCAGGATTCTACTGGCCTTCATTATTAAAGGATGCCCAAAATTTTGTGAATCAATGCGATCGTTGTCAACGCACTGGTTCTATATCTCAATGTAATGAAATGTTACAGCAGTCAATTATGGAGGTTGAACTTTTAGATGTTTAGGTATGGATTTCATGGGACCATTTCCAAGTTCATTTGGAAATGTCTACATTCTAGTTGCTGTTGACTATGTCTCGAACTGGATTGAAGTGGTTGTAGTCCCAAAGGATGATGCAAGTACGGTACTTAAATTTTTCCACAAGCACATACTCACCTACTTTGGCACACCAAAAGCATTGATCAGCGATCAGGGTACTCACTTCTATTTCAACCAGGTGACAGCCGCATTGAAGATATATGGCATTAATCATCAAATGGCTACCACTTATCATCCGCAAACCAACAGACAAGCTGAGGTGTCGAATCGATAAATAAAAAGTATTCTCGAGAAGGTGGTGAACCCTTCAAGAAAAGATTGGTCTTCTAGACTTGATGATGCTTTGTGGGCATTGAGGACAGCATTCAAAACCCCACTAGGAATGTCACCGTACCAGGTTATTTTTGGAAAAGCATGTCACTTGCCAGTTAAATTGGAGCACAAGGCAATGTGGGTGATTAAGCAAGTGAACATGGATTACGAAGCTGCTGGAAAGAAGAGGCTGTTAGACATCACTAAAATCGAGGAAATTAGACGGAATGCCTATGAGAATGCAATAATTTACAAGGAAAAGACCAAACGATGGCACGATAAAATCATTTTGTAGCGACAATTTATTACAGGTCAACAAGTGCTATTATTCAATTCTAGATTTAAATTGTACCTAGGTAAATTGCGCTCACATTGGTTTAGACCTTTTGAAGTTGTCAAAGCATTTCCTCTTGATGTAGTTACAATTAAGGATCTACATGATGGGCACCAGTTTAAAGTGAATGGACAACGACTAAAATATTATTTTGGGTATAGTGATCACAAACAGGAAAAGACCATTAAATTGGTCAAATATTTCTAACCTTTCTTGAAATTTTTATCATGCAATTTTATTTTCTTTTGTTGTTGTTTAAGTTTATTGCATTTCCTATTTCTTGCAGAATAAATTTGATTCTTTTGTCGACGCATTTGGATCTCCTTATCGATGCAACTCATATGACTGTACCAAAATTGTTGATTCATCAGAAAATCAAAGTATATTAGGAAACAGATCCCGCCGTTTCATCGATAAACACCCAGCCTTTGGATTGGTCTAAACGAGTGCCATTCCCATTGGATGCATTTATTTTGCCAGACGTTATGTCCTTTCCTTTGTTACATAAAAAACACGCCTTTCCATCTTCACTTTTCACTCCCTATAAACAACCTTCTCTGTGTCGACTGTGATATTCACAAAGACGCCATTTTTATTCACAACCTTTCTTAAAGCTTGCACCTTTCTACCTTACAAAAAATATGGCCAGAACTCGTGGAGCAGTGAAGAAAATAACTAAATCTGTTGCAGAACCTTCATCCTCTTCAATAGTCATTCACGAAACAAAGCCACCCATGTCCAAAGATCCTGTTACATTCCTCACGAAAGCAGCCAAAGACCGTTTTCAAGAGAACATGCTGAAAAGGAATTGTCACCCAAAACAGGGCATTCTCCTGTCACGACAACACCCTGAAAGCTATTCTCCGTCTCTGGTACATGAGTTATATGCTAATCTTACTGACCATGAGTCAGAATTTATTTTTGTCTGAGAAGAATTAATCCCTTGGGATGCTACACACATTAACAAGCTCTATAACATCAAAGTAGACAAGGACGAACATGCTGAGTTTATTGAAGAACTCACTGATGACACAATAGATCTTTTGGTGAAGAATCTCTATGTTGAAGGAGCCATATGGACGGGTTCGAATCCCAACAACTACTCCATGAACAGATACTTTTTAACATTGCAAAGAAAATTTTGGTTCCATTTTGTGAATTGCAGATTGAGACCTTCTACACACAGCACCACTGTCACCCTTGACAGGATGTGTCTGATACATTCCATCATCAAGGGAAGGAAATAGATGTTAGGGCAATATTATATCAAGAAATTGTTGACTGTGCTGCCATGCAAATAGCAATCTTGGTTTTCCCCTTACTGGTGATGTAGCTGTGCCAGCAAAGAGGAGTTGTGCCCCGAGATGAAGAAGAGATTCTGAAGAACAAAGGCTCAATCAATGAAGCATCAATCGAGAGAATGACTCGTGGGAAAGATACACCCACAGTAAAGGAAGCAGAAGCAAGAAAAAAGAAGGGAAAACCAAAAGTAAATGTGACTATAGAGACTCATTTGTGACGCAAAATGAAGGAGGTCGAAAAGATAGCAGATTCCATAAGCATTAGCCAAATCAAGCTTGTCACCATAGTGGAAGACATGGACAGAGCACAGAATCTATTCTACGCCTACGCTAGGGCCTGAAACAGTGCTGTTGTGACCACACTGAAGTAGTTGAGCAAAACCCCACTCCCAAAATTCCTAATATTTCCTCAAATCATCAGAGAGTATGAGCCCTCAACCGAGGAGCCCTCTAATGGTGCACATCTTTGATGATGAGAAAGAGGCAAAATCCAGGGATATTAAGGAATGTTTGAGGAAAACTGAAAGCCTGTTTGAACGTGAGTTCTTTGTTGGTCAAGATGCAAATGTTGATAAAGGGGAAATCCCTGCTGAAAGGGAAATCCCTACTGAAGGGGAAGAAACCCAAGTTGAGGAAGAGGAAGAGAAAGATGAAGCCAAAGAAGCCGAGGAAGATTCAGTTGAAGAAATTGTCACCGCACCCGAAGTTATGGGTGCAACGATCGAGGGCTTAGAGCAAGATGGAGCGAGATGTGCAGAAACTGCAGAGGAAATTAATGAGGACCACAGTAATCCTTTGGCAATAGTGGTATACACTAGACCACTTGAACTGATCCATCTGACACACAATGTAGCTGATGACGTCGTGGCATAATTAGATGTTAGGAGCAATCCAAGGATGTGGCACAGCCTAAAGAATGAAAGCGAAAGCGCTCCAAGGACAAGAAGCTCAAAAAGAAGGAAAAGAAGAGAAGGAAGAAAAAGTACCATGTAGCCACATCGACTGTTGTGAAAAATTGAGTTTGTTTTATTTAAGTTTTTTTTTAGCTGTAGTTTTCATGCATTGCATGTAGCTGTAATTTTTAGTCTGTTAGTAAGCATTGTCATCGCACTCCCATTGTCATTACATTTTAACTATCATTGCATTTGCATTGACATTGTCTTTCCATTTGTCATGGTATTTTAGTGTCAATGCATTGGGGATAATGCAGACTTTAAGTTTGGGGGAACGTATAGGGGATTTGAAAATGCAATCGCACCCATATTTCAAAAATTTTTCTTTTCGAGTTAAATGAAGCATGCAAGGTTATGAATGGTTATTGAATGTGTTTAAATTTTATTCGATGCTTAATTCTTGAATCATGTGAACTGTCAATGAATGTGTTGGATAAATTTTACTGAATTTTGTATCTTCAATTCTTTGATGAATGATTTAGATTGAATTAGTAATGGATGACTAGCATCATTCCTTGAATTTTGAATGAATCTGACGTTTACAGCTGCTTGTATATGTATATAGTTATAAATAAAAGACACTTCACTATGGGTGTATTGTGAACTGTTCAAGGGGGAACACTCCAATGCAAGTGTTAGAAAAAGTAATCTAGCCAAAGGTTGTCACTGCAAGAGTATGTGTCGGCATAATTACATACTCCTTGGGGGTTTGTTGCACTCCATTGTTACTTCTCAAGAACAAGGGTATAGTAATGCAACGACATCCCTCAGTCACATAAAGAAAAGAGAAGAAAAAAAGGAAAAAAATATGTATATATTACTGTACAATAAATGTTGTATTGGCAGATAGAATTTAAGATTTGAAGCATGATGCTAGCATTGATGAAGTTGCAATATTAGTTATTCATGCTTATGAATTGTCGGCACAATATTCTGTTATTTGAATGTGATTCATTCATTGGGATTTTAGATGATTCAAGTTGCTAGAATGATCATTTGCCTTGATAAATGTTTTGTTTAGCCTTGCTGGTTTCTATTTTACTTGAGGACAAGTAAAAACTCAAGTTTGGGGGTGTGATAGTACTAGAAAGAACCATTGATTTCTTCCTACTTATTGTTTAAGTTGATCCCATTTAATTAACACATATTTTAGCAATTTTTAATTTAGTTCATTACATTTTCTAACTCAATGAACCTTAGCCTAGCTGCCCTTCATTTTGTAATATTTTACTATTAATTGTCACTGCATGAACATGTCAAGAATTGTCACTGCATGAGCATGTCCAAAATTGCACCCATATATGTTGTTGTATCTGACAGTTATCTAGACAAAACCAGAATTACGTGAGCTATCTAGTCTGGTGTAACTAACTAGTATGACCATAAACTGCTAGATTTAGGGGAAAGGACGCCTATCCTACTCAGCTGAAGATAAATACTCATGTGGAGAGAGAGAAAAGGGTCTTTTTCGGGAGGATTATTCTTCTTGAATCCATTTTTTTAAGCTTGTCGCGATGGAAGCTTAAACCTCTCAAGGGGCGAACCAACATGAAGAAGGAGGCAGATCAGCCCCTGACGAGGAGCCTTAAGTGCGACGAAAGAGGGAAGTTAGAGAGCAAGTCGAGTAACCTAGGAATAGTATTCTCCATTTGTTCTTTTACATTTTCTTTCTAAAATGATGGTGATTAATGTTTATTTCATGTTTTTATGGAAGTACTCATGATTTTTTTAACTAAATGTTATCTTATTTAATCTTGCTTCGACTGTTTAATCTTTGGGTTTGAAAGTTTTTAGCATGAAAGTGTTATTGCAGTTATTGTCACTGGAAGGTGCAGCGACAATTTAAACTAATAAGCAAGACAATGGAAGTTGCTTGAGGATTAGAGGAATTTAATCCAGTTGTTCTTGAATGTGTAGCATTGTCATCGTTGGAAGGTGTGGTGAGTGTGCATGTTTAAGTCTTAGATCGAATAGAGAAGCCAAGTTTGGTAAGATATTCATTGCGCCTTATTGCAGTGACAATCACTTATTCTTTAAAATCTTGTGAGATGCACTTAGTATTTTGCTAACTATTCATGTTGAGGACCCTATTTCATTATTATTACATTTTATCTTTAATCTCGCATTATTGCTTCGACAATTACTCTCACAATTTTATTGCATTTACTTATTCATTGCACCGACATTAATAGACAACAAATTCATCCTCGTGGGATCGATATCCGACAAATTCACATTTGTCTACTATACTTGCATCGATAGTGTACGCTTGCACATTATTTCTATGATGTTTACAGTCGATTAGTAGATCACCGCCAATTCTTTTCGTCAATCATATTTATTTACAACAGCTGTGAATTTATACCACCACCCCTTCGCATGATTGCCCTTATTGTTAATCCACTTGCCAAATTTATATGCCTTCATGTGGTGGAGTAATAACTGCTCGATTACCTCATTCAGTAAAATGGTGGTTTTACTGCAAACCCATGTGTTGATGCCATGGTAGCTATTCGTTTGCCTTCGTAATTCCCATCACTACGTTTTATGTCCTTTGGATCGTGGTACCAGTGCAGTAATTGCCTCTCCTACAAGCATCCACTTTCTTGCTCTACGGATGTGATTATTATGCTAGTTGAGGATTGTAATTCTAGCTGGTTAATATTTCCTATTTTCTGCAAAAATTAAAAAAAAATCACATTAGTAATTTCTCTGGGGATTAGCTATACCAAGACAAGCTATTTTCCATTGGAAATTGAATCTTTGATCGATGGTATTTTCAACTAATATTTCTTTGTCGATATGTTTATAACATTAATTAGTTGAAGATCTAAAGTTGGGGTATGAGAACCGTCATCTTCCTCTATGGGAATTGATGCATCATTAGATTGGAGCTCAATCTCGATTTTTACAAGATTATCCATTTCCCCTTCCAAGGGTGAGATCTTGCTTTGCTCGACGATCCGCTCATCTGATTCCTCAAAGAATTCTCTTTCTATTTCCTCGTCTAGCTCTCATTCTTCTTGTTCTCGCTCTCATTCTCGTTCTATTTGTTCAAATTCGAAATATGCTTCTCTAAAAGATAGATCATCATGTTGATCGGGGATTTGCGTTCCCAAGTTAACTTAACTCCAACATTAATAATCTTTAATTTTCCTAGATCTCTCAATCTTCATAATACTCGTCTTCATATATACCTTCATCATAATTATCAACATAAATATCATTTGAACAAAAATAATCGTAGGCATCCATGGTTTTAAATATAATGGACATTAAAGGAAAGTGTTAGATCTAAAAAATGAAAAATGCTAGAAGGGTTAAATCATATCTATAACCTAAACTTTTTCTAATTATTTTAATATAAAGAAAGAATAAAATTTACTAAAGCATTGCCTCCTTGACAACAGCGCCAACAACTTGACCGCCCCCAAACGTACTCCCATTCGACGTAGATTTAGGCTTTCCGCAAGTATACAAGTTGGGTTGTAAATATAGTGTGTACAACAAAACACTTGGAAGTATTCCGAGGATCATACCCAAAGGATGTCTAAAGCTATAGTAAATTAGATCCCTACAAAGAATAAAATTAATTAGTACTTACTTTAGGGATTATAGTACGAAGATCAATAAAAGAGTTGGTTTTAAAAAGCATAAAATAGAATAGAAAATAAGATAGAGATTTGAGATGTAGAAATTTTTATAAATAACTTTGGGGATATTATTTCGTTTTCGTATGAGTTCTTCAATCGTTAGGCTTTGGGGATTTTCCTCCAAACAACTAGTCACATCCCAGTTGGATCTCTCGATCTTCCACCAGCATAGCAAGTTGATAGAGACTACTTATCCTTAGATGTCACAATCTAAACCAATTTGGGGAAAAGGTGTTCATGGATGGACAATACCAATTTTGGGTTCATTCCCACCTAAATGACGTCCTAGGGTTGTCAGGCCTAGTGTTTGTTTGATGTTCTTCCTTTCCCAAACAACTGATCCGAAAGGTAAAATCCCTGTTAAACAATAATTAATAATTCATACTTCCACTCCCTAATTCCCCAAAATGGAATTAGTTCCTCATCTATTTCTTGATAATCATAAACACAATAATATATAAACACATATAATTAAAGAATAGAATGAAAAAGAAACTAGAATTGTGTTGGCAATCTGTTGAGAAAAATTTCTCGAACGTTTATTCGAGTTCTACAATCTCGTTTCAAACTAAAATACAAAATAAAACTAAAAACTAAAAGTTAATGAATAGTGGTCTAAACCCTAGTGCTAAAGGCCATATTTATAGCTTTGGCAAGTCATTTTCATCAACCCTAGGTCAGCTATTGTCCTTCGTTCTTAAGTCACATTGTGAAGATGAAAACACCCCTCGTTTGATGCAGAGTTGATATCTAAGGTTGATGTCGCGACACATCAAAACTTGTGTCGTGACAAAGCAGGCAATCCCTTGATTCTTCACTATTGATCCCTTTGTTGTGACAAAGAGTTCTCTATATCATGGCAAAGTGATCAATATCACTGTGGCTCAACTGCTATTAGTCTCTTGTGCACTCACGAAGTAGTTAGCTAATCTTTAGGCCTCATTTGGCCTTGAAAGCAATAAAATATCCTTTTTAGCACAATTTATTCAAAAGATAAAGCTAAAGTAAAAACCCATAAAACATAAGGAAAATTACTTGATTCCAAGCTCATCAAATGTGAAAACTAGTTCAATTTGCTAGGTATGAAACCGATAGATCATTTATTAATTACTACAACTCACTACACATATTCGTCACTTTGGAAAAAGAAAGCAAAAGGAATAGGAAGGCTTACTCTCGAAACTTAGGGTAGGTGTTTAGGCTAACCTAAGCTCCCGTTAAATACAATGAATCATGCATACCAACAGTGACTCAAAAATACTCACCAATCACGCTCTCGCCTATTAGCCGAAAGCTCAAACTACCTTTTCCTTGCCTTTCGCCTTGCTTGTAGAAGGCTCCAACGACTCTAAATCTTCAAAAATGTTAACCACAAAACATACACGAACAATTAAATTCTGGAAAGATGAAAATATATAGACTTTTTCATGTCATTTTTTACCTAATTTCATGCAAATTCTAAGTAATTAATGTCGAAAAACATAATTTATTTATAAAATAATTAATTTTTGTTAAAATTATCAACATATCGATTATAATTAAATTTATAAATATTGAGCATAAATTTGATGATTTTTCGACAGATTTGCATAATTGGTGAAAACTAGCATGGTAGACACCGCTGACAGCTTACACCGTTGAGGGAATTTTTACATCGAGTTAGTGAAGAGCTATGAAGAATATTTTTCTAGTCAAGGGTTAGTCTAATATGAAGCTACATTATGGTTTATAATTATATTTTTAATTCAAATTATATTGGATTAAAAATTAATTATAAAAGGCTAAGCTGAAGTGGCTCGATGTGCATGCAACCGAGGGTCAAACCACCTCCAATTGGGCTAGCCATGTGCCGTCCATGTGCTGACATTTTCAGCTGATTATTTTGACCATTTCAATCTTGCAAAACAGCCCTTTAAGTTTCCCAAAATACCATTCCAACCCCTCCACTTTTCATGCTTTATATTCTCACCCTTAGCTCATTTTAAGCAAACTTTTAACAAGTCAAAGTTGCCTATGCATGGCCGACCACCCATTGTTGTGTGGCTGATATTCATTTGCCAAAAATAGCTACACAACTCCTCCTCTTCTCCACCTATAAATACACGCCTCATTCCATCACTTTTACACGCCAATTCACTCACATATTCTCTTCTTTCTCTCTAATTCTTTCTAGCCTTCCATCATAATTTCCCTTCCATTCCCTTACCGATTTCTCCTCTTGGAAAATATTAGTTCTTCATCCTTCCATAACCATTGTTGAGTGTTCATCATAGACCTCGATTTGGGAAGATTCAAACAAGAACGACAAAGAACGCGAAAGCAGTTCTTGAGAAATTGCTGGATTTAATCCTATTCTTTTTCTCATATTTTTTAGATTCTTGTTTGTTCTATGATGAATGCTATTATGAATTCTATTAATTCTTTAATCAACATGGCTTAAATTCTTTAAGTGTTAGGTTGATTGTGTCTAATTTCTTATTTATATTTAATCATGTTTATGTTGTTATAGACCTTGAATATCTTGTTTAATTACTTGCAGGATTTTTATGATTAAATTGTTTCAATATAGGTGTATGTTGTTACCTCACTTGATCCTTTACATTCTTATGAATATTAATTTAGTCGGTCATATTGACATAGGTGTATGTTCAAGACATAGATTAATTTCATAATGTATGTATGTGCTATAACACATTAACTTATCAAAGGTTAGTTTAGTCAATCGTATTGGCATAGGTGTATGTTCAAGAGATAAACTAATTTTTGTAAGTGATGTTGTTCATAAGTTAGCAAGATATCGGGTTGCTATGAATATTAATTCGTAACTAGCATGAACATGGTTTATATTTAATTAAGTGATTAAAGTAATTAACCTGACACATTTATGTCATATTGATTAAACCTTTAGAAATCGTGCATAGGAATATAATTTAGTCTTAGTTTAACTTAGCTTAATTAGTTTAGAATACTTAGAGTTAATATCACTCTCAAATATTATCTTGTGTTTGATCAATTTGTTAATTAAATATTTTATAAATACTTTTGATAGCACAGTCTTTGTGGGTACGATACTTGACATTTACTTGTCACTTTATTACTTGAACACAATTGTGTACACTTGCACATTTTCACATTCCAAATACCAATAACACACCTCAAATCAAATAAAAATACAGGTTTAAACTAACTCCTCTTAGAATTGAAATTTTCAACTAACTTAGCCGAAACTCAATTTTTGTCACATCCCATTTTTTTCTAATAATTATACAAGAGTGAAACTATCAGCTCCTATGTCTTAAAATTAATTACGCAATAATGAAAACAAGGAAGAGTATGGTCTAGTAGTAGTAAGTGCTTATATTAACTAAAAGGTTTTTAGTTCGAATACCCTTGCTCCCATAATTTTTATTTAATTTTTTCATATATTTAACATGTGCATTTAGGTCATTGCTTGCAATGTAGATAACGTCCATCTGCATTGGACATCTCGGTTAGTCGTTTATGGCGTAGAAAATCATCCAACTTTCGATGACATAACCTTTTCGGTTCACATGACAGTATATAATTCAATCTCGAAATTCAATTCTTCACTCCAAAACACTCCCATATGCAATCCAATACAAAACACTCATTTGATGATACACTAAAAAACACTCTCATTTTGATAGTACTCTGAACAATTTTTTTCCGATCCAATGACAATTTGAGAACCCAAACCATCGCCTCTATGTATAGAGTAAGGAGGGTTTCGACAATCTAATTCCCAAAATCAATTTTGTTATACTTGGTGCCAACCATTAGTGTCCCAAAATAAAAAAAATTATATTTGATAAAGTTGGTGCCGACCATTAGTGTCCCAAAAAAAAAAGGAATATATTTTTTAAATCTGATAAAGTTGGTACCATCCATCAGTCTCCCAAAATATCAAAAAAAAATTCAAGTTCCGAAAGAGGTGGTGCTGACCATCTATAGGCCAAAACCAATTTTTTTTTTTAGTTGTGATGGGACTTGGTGCCGACCATTTAATGGCCAGTACACAAAAAAATTATTTTTTCAATTATGAATATTTGGTGTCGGCCATTAGATTATCAAAACCTAATTTTTTTTCAAATACAAGTATAATGGTATACTGGTATGATACAGGATAAAAATAATACCCTGATGCTAGCTATTAGATGGCCAAAACAAAAAAAACAAAAAAAAAATTTAAAAGCCTGACATAATCATCAAGCAATCATTGGATCAAAATTTAAGGGGGTGTCGATCATTAGAATGCCAAAACACAATTGCACTATTCATTTTAAGTCATTTTGGTGAATTTTTTGAACCTAGTTTATTTTTGTAATTACTCCTTTTTTTTTTAGTTAAATGGGTAAAATAACCAGCAATGAGTGAAAGGAAAATATTGGTGTAGGTGTTGATGAATAAGAGTCAAAACTACAATTATACTAATGTCTTTATAATTTTTAGTACTTTTAAAAAAATTTATATAATTTTGCACTCAGTTTAAAATAAAACTAGACAAATGATGGTTTGTATTATTTCATTTTATATTTTATTAATTTTAAAATATATTTTAAATTTTTTGCTAATTTGTTTATTCTCTCAATAGATGAATTATTTTATTGTCTTAATTGATTTTTTATTAAAAGCTTTTTTAAACTAAAAAAAACGTTAAAAGCACAAATTTTGGAGGATCTCCTAGGTCAAGAGTCTCTCTCGTGGTTTCTCAAAGGAACGGCGGCAGTCAATGTTGAGTCTTGTGGAAGAAGGTGACTTTAAGGGATCAATGGACGGCGATGAGATTTCTCTCTTGGGTGAAGAACTAGCGCAGCTACCAGTGAAGAGTTCTCTGGTTACCCTGTCGGAGAAACCAACTTTAATATGCTCTCTATGGGCCAAAAAGCAATATAGTCCAGACAGTTTCTGCGCCTAGATGAAATCGATTTGGAAGAAAAAATGAAAAGTTCGATATCTAATCGGTAGGTAAAAATATTTTTTTGATTATTTTCAGGGAAGAAGAATATCTTGAGTCAGTTATAGCAGGGAGACCCTGGCTCTTCTAAAAACAATTAGTTCTTTTTAATCGACTTAAAGAGCCAATTGCACAACATAAAATACGGCTAGTTAAATCTCCTTTTTGGATTAAAATTGCTTCTTGCCCACCAAAATGTGATAGGAAAGATCTAATGTATGCTATTATATCCTCATTTGGGGTCTCTTTAGTTCAAAATCAAAAGGAGATTACTGTCGTATAAAGGTCATGTTGGAGGTACATAAACCCTTAGGGCGCAGTATTTTTATTCAGGATGAGGACCAACAAAAATCTTAGGTTCCGTTCAATTATGAGAAATTACCAAGTTTCTACTTTGGGTGTGGATTCATGGGGCATGGAATTAACGGTTGTTCTATTATAGATCATAAGATGAAAGAACTCCCTAAAGATGAATTGCCATATTTCTTGGCTTTAAAAGCTGAGTTTAATTTTCCTAGTAAAGTTAGTATGCGTTTGGGGGCCAAGATAAAAAAAAAGCATGAAGTCAGCGTGTTTATCTCGGTATAAAAAAAGCATGAAGTCAGCGTGTTTATCTCGGTGATATTGAGGAAAATACGATCATACGAATGCGTGATGATGAACCTACTCTTGGGCCGGTTGTGAGCGCGATGGGAGAGCCCCGTACGGGGATGATGACGAGGAACAATTCGAATTATAGAAGGATTCTGTTTCCAACAACCAATCCCAAGAGGATTCTACTAGATTATCTAGTGACGTGTTTGACTAGGATCCAACTCCTAATGTTGAGGCATAATTAATTAACAGTCCTCAGGTTTTTAAAAAGAAAAGAATGGAGGTGACGCCTGTCTTAAGGTTAAAAGGAAACCCAAATACGCATAATGCATATACGATCGAGATTCAAGAGGATCATGATAACGCTACTGATAATGAGTCATGATTTATCAAAAGAAGCTAGAAGAGATTGGCTAAGGGCTCAGTTATTAGTAACGAAAGTATGATACTGGGGTATGGCAAACGTAAGAGTGATAACCAAGGGGGTATGGTGTGTTTCCTACTTTGATAGAAGGACATAAAAAGCTTAAACATGATGATGTGAAGATTCTGTAATTTGATGATGTTATGAAAGAAGCTTCATTCATGAGTTGACGTAATTCCAAATAGGATCGGTGACTGCCAGTGGGCATGCTGATCGGACACAATGAAAATCCTAAGTTGGAATGCTCGTGGACTGGGGACTCCACGAGCAGTTAGAGGTCTCAAACATCTTTTGAGATTCTATAAACCCCAAATTATCTTCATAATAGAGACAAAATGATTCCCACAAAATGGAAGTAGTGCGGCACAAATGTGGTTTCATGAATATAATTGAGGTTAGTGTTGTCGGGAGTAAAGAAGGATTGTGCTTGGCTTGGAAAGATGAGATTTCAGTTACCTTAGAGAGTTATTCTTGTAACTTGATCACAGCAATGATTAAAAAGAATGATGAGATGGCTGAAGGGTGGCTTATTAGCTTTTTTGGATCACCTTATGTTTCAAATAAAAAGATGACTTGGGAGGAGCTTCGATGCCTCGATAATGCGGTCATTGTTCCTTGGTGCATATGTGATTATTTCAATGAGATTCTATATTCATTTGAGAAAGTTGGTGGATTACTTAGAGATGAAAGACGTATGGAATCATTTAGACAGATTGTACAAGAGTGTGATTTAGTAGATTTAGGCTATTCGGGGCCTTGGTACACATGGGAGAGGGGAAACTTTACCGTAAACAATATATGAGAATGCCTAGATCGTGCACTAGCAAATCCAGCTTAGCTATCCCGTTTTCAAGAAGTAATGGTACGATATTTACCCCATTCCACTTCGGATCATTGCCCTATCTTGGTGTGAATAGAAGAGTCGCCAAGCCACCAAAGAAATAAACAATTCAAGTTTGATGCATGGTGGATTTTGGAAAGTTCTTTTGAGGATATGGTCGGTAACAGTTGGAATTTTTCTAGTGGAGACCTTCTTAATAAATTGGAAGCATTGCGTGTTGATATACTTCATTGGACTAAGGGTACTAAGGCAAATTAAAGTGGGCTTAAAGACGAATTAATGCAAAAATTGAAATCATTGGGGGGCAAGATTATGATGATGATGTTCTTCAGGAAATTTTGGAGACCAAAGTACAGCTGAATTGGGAAATAAATAAAGATGAGATATATTGGGAACAAAAGGCAAGACCTGAAGATATGTGAGGAATTGCTAATCGTTATTTTGAAAATCTATTCAAATCAGGTCTAGATTCTATTAATTTTAATCATAACTTGTCAAGAATAGAACAATGTATATCAAAAGATACAAATGCTACGCTCACAGCACCGTATACTCAAGAGGAGGTGATAAAACCTTTAAAAGGAATAGGGCCGCTAAAAGCACCAGGTGGTGATAGGTTCCTAACAATTTTTTTCCAGAAATTCTGGCACATTGTGGGTCATGAGGTCAGCTCTTTTTGTTTAGACACTCTTAATAATAAAGTGATCTAAGAGCCATAAACAGAACTACTATTATCCTTATCCCAAAGGTCCCGAGTCCTACCAATTTAGTTAACTTTCACCTTATAAGTCTTTGAAACATTGTTTACAAAATCATTGTTAAAGTAATTGTGAATAGATTTCAGTTGGTACTAAACGATTGCATTGATTGTTCCCAAAGTGCCTTTGTTCTTGGAAGGCTTATTTCGGATATTGTTCTACGCCCATATGAAATTCTTCACACATTTGGGCAGAAAAGGGTCGGGAAGAGATACTTAATGGCAATAAAGCTTGATATGACTAAGGTTTATAATCGTGTGGAATAGGAATTCCTAAAAGCTATGATGTTAAAAATGGGTTTTGCCGAAAGATAGGTGAATATGCTTATAAAGTGTGTTTCAACTGTGGAGTATTTTGTTAACATTAATGGAAGTATAATTTCCTCTTTTAGGGTATCTAGAGGCCTAAGGCAAGGGGACCCGCTTAGCCCTTTCCTTTTTTTGATATGTAGTTAGGGTTTTTCTTCTTTTATGA
Source organism: Kokia cookei (assembly GCA_039519145.1). NCBI lineage: Eukaryota > Viridiplantae > Streptophyta > Magnoliopsida > Malvales > Malvaceae > Kokia > Kokia cookei. Next base: position 28,266,103 of record CM076909.1, read on the forward strand.
GGCTTGCTAGTCAAGAAAAGAGATTCACAAGTGTAAAAGCAAGTAAGAATGGTCCACAAATTTCCCACTTACTTTTTGTAGATGGTGCTAATATTCTACAAGGTATTTTAGAGGAGTATGGGGCCTGTTTAGGACAACGTGTCAACTACGACAAGTCTATAGTTTTCTTTAGCAAAAATACACCCGACCCTACTAGAATGCTTATCTCTACGGAATTAGGTGTTCGCTATTCAAATAACTCGGAAAGGTATCTTGGTCTACCTAATATGACCGAGAGACAGAAAAATGCTTCTTTTCAAAGGTTAAAGGATCTAATGAAAATAAAAGTTGGTGGATGGTCCACTAGGTATCTCTCACAAGGGGTAAAAAGGTATTCATAAAATTTGCATTACAAGCTATTCCCCCACATACGCTATGTCATTTTTTTTGTTTCCGAAATCATTATGTACAGTAATGGAAGGAATTTTGGCCAAATTTTGGTGGCAGAAAAGTCATAGGAAATAGGGAATTCACTGGTGTAGCTGGGATAAATTATGCACACTAAAAGATGATCGGGGCCTAGGGTTTAGGGATTTTACAAGATTTAATCTAGCCTCGTTAGGTAAACAAGGTTGGTAGATCCTATCTAGTCCTCATTTATTATTAGCGTGTGTACTAAAAGCCAAATACCCTGGTTATAATTTCCTTAATTTAAATTTGAAAACGGGGGCCTCTTACACGTGGAAAAGTATCTAGGTTACGAAAAAAGTGTTACAGGATGGTATTCATTGGTGTGTTGGTACAGGAACAAATATTTCAATTTTTAATGATGCGTGGGTGTTAAGTGCTACTAATTACAGATTATCTCAATCCATTATTAGTAGTGATTTGTTAATAGTTGATCAACTTATTGATAATTCTGTCATAATATAAAGGAAAGAGTTACTAGAGGCTACCTTCAACCTAGTGGATGCTGAGTGTATTTTGAAGATCCCGCTGGTAAGTGACCCACAAAAAGACATGCTAGCCTGGAGTGGTGAGTCCTCAGGATGCTTCTCAGTTCGAAGTGCCTATAAACTATTACATTCAATTATAGCTACTCCTGGATTAATTATTTACAAGCCACTAGTAAAGAATTTTATAAAAACTATGAAGGCTAGACATTCCTCCGAAAGTAAGAATCACGATATGGCAGATCTCGAAAGACTATATCCCCACTCGTGCCAATCTACGACGTCGGAGACTGTTGGCAGATGCAATGTGCCAACATGCGGTAATGGTACTGAAGAACTTATGCACATTTTTTGTGACTGTCTTGCTACAAGAAACATTTAGAATCTGTTAGGCTTACAATTCATAATAGGAAATACCACGATAGAATGGTTTGAATGGATTACCTGGGCTTTTAGGAACACATCTGTCTCCCAAGCTCGAATGCTTTGCTGCATTCTATGGTCAATGTGGAACGAGCGCAACAGACCCATGAACGTGTTAAGAGAACGAATGAAGAGTTAGCCTCATTTGTCACAGCATATTTACAGGAGATGGATGAACTAAATGGGAAAGCACAAACAACTATACAATCATAATCCAGATGGTTACCTCCAATAGCAGATGTGGTGAAAGTGAACTTTGACGCTGCCTATGATGGTCAACATTCCCGTTCTAGATCTGGGATTATAGCCAGAGACGAAAGAGGTCAAGTGATAGCCTCCTCAACAGTAACTCATACTCATGTACAGTCCATATTTGCAACCAAAGCCTTTGCTTGTCTAAAGGTAGTTAAAATGTATGTGATATCGGGTGTACAAAAAATAATAGTAAAGGGTGACTCTCTAACAGTTATTAATAAATGTAATCAAGAAAACCCAGATCTATTAGAAATTGTTGCCTATATCCATAGTATCAGGTGCTTAAAACCCAGCTTCCAGTTTATTCATTTCCAACACATAAACCAAATGGCTAATAAAGTTGCGGATATATTAACAAAAGAAGCCCTAAGGAACAAAAGGAGTTTGTACCTAGAAGGCTCTGTTCCAAGGTGTGCCAATGAGTTCTTGGTCATAGATTGACCCCGCGAACCAGATTGATGTTTTGGAACTTGATTGCAGCCTTTCACCTTCGTAGTTCTCGTAATAGATGGTGAGGAAAAGATGAGATGTGAAGGGATTCTGAGTTTCTTGGACAGGGATTGGCTCAATAAGGGTATGGTGTTGGAAATTTTGAGGTGTTTCTTTAGTATACAAGAGAAGAGCAGAAGTAGGGTTTCCTTGGCGATAAACATCTATCAAAATAAAAATCTAATTTAGGGCAAATGAAGCGCTCCCAAAAGGCTTTGATTATTGATATCTTCCAAAACAAACGTTTTGATAGCATTAGGAAGAAGAAACCATCAACATTAAATGTGACAAGATTGGATGAGACGGCGTGCTCCTTTTTAAAAAAGTGGATTGACAATTTTTTAGAGTATCTTTTATTTTGATTTCTTTATTTTCTTTCTTTCGTTGCTGTTCTGTCCACTTGAATTGGGTCTTATAGTCTAAGATGTTTGGGCCTAAACCCTTTTTTTTTGAATTTTTTTTGTTAATAAGAGACCAATCCTTTTCTTTAAAAAAAAGGTTTATACATTTGGAAATTTCGTAAGATTTAAAAATACTATTCACTCTTTAAAAACTTACCCTTATATAATTATTTTCCTTTAAAAATATTTTGTAGAAAGAAACATATAATGATATTATCCATTCGAGTAGAAAAAAATAATTTAATTAATTTGATTCATTAATATAAAAGAAAAAATATGATTGTATGAAATTATGATTTTACATTATTTTTTATTTTTTAATAGAAAAATGATAAATTATATTTTTCTTTATGATTTTTTACATTTTATTCTTAAAAAAATTTAAATCACAATTTAAAAATAGAAATGAATATAATAAAATTATAATTTTATATAATTTTTTCTAGAGTAGAAAGAATAGAAAGAAAAAGAAAAATTATCCAATGTGATGGGAAGAAAGGACGGAAGTAGCAGTGCACATAGGCCAACCCTCCCTCATTGGATTCTTTACCTTGTAATTCTCTACTGTCGGATTATTGTTTTTGTTTTCATATTCCTTAAGGCATTAAATTGTCGGATCCTACCATTTTATATTTTATTTAATTTTACAACGTACAACTACGAAACACCATCTCCATTTTTCACACCAGACCTTAATGTACAATGTGCAGTGTAAGCCATCAAATCAGGATTATTATTCCATTTTAAAAAAGCCTACAGTAGCCAAAATCTAAAACCTCTTTACCTTTTTCCACTTTCCCTTTCCTTTCTGCAGAGACACCATCGCAGCAGAGGAAGGAAACGGCGGTGCTTTGCTTTGGAGATGAAAGGCGATGAGGGAGGAGGTGGCACGGTGTTGGTGGGGGTCAAATTTGATGCAGACAGCAATGAATTACTGACATGGGCGCTTGTCAAGGTGGCTCAGCCAGGTGATCAAATCATTGCCCTTCACATCCTTGATGCTGTCACTGGTATTATTCTCCACACTTGTCCCCTTTTTTTTTAATGTGTTTCTTTTTTAATGACGTTATTTCCTTGGTTTTTCCGCTAGAGAGTCCGGCGTCGATTCTTTCTCTTGTCAAGACATTTGATTATACACTAGCAGTTTACGACGGCTTCTGCAACTTAAAGCAGGTAACTTAACGATGTTGTTACTCCACTTGTTTTACAAAGTTTTAGAAATTGAGTGGGGAAAATTATTCAGGTTGATTTGAAGCTAAAAGTGTGTAGAGGGTCATCCCCAAAGAGGATTCTGGTGAGGGAAGCTAAGTCTTTCGAAACAACTAAGCTAATTCTGGGAACTTCCAAGACCCATAACCCTTTACAGTCACCTGCCTCAGTCGCAAAATTTTGCGCCAGAAAATTACCCAATTGTTCCTCGGTTTATGCTGTCCGAAATGGCAAAGTTGTGTTCCAAAGGGAAGCAATTCAGACAAACTTGAACCAATTCCAAGGTTGTGCTTCTTGTTTTCTTTTAGTTATAGTTTAATTCTGCTTATTCATTTATATATTTGTTGGTTGCACAGACAACATTCCACAGGATAAAAGCCTTGTTCACCTGGTGTCTTTGCCGAAGAGTATAAGAACAGATAATGGCAATTGTTCCTATAAATCTGGTTTATTTTCAAAGCATAAAACATTGGAGAATAATTGTGCAGCCTGTGCTTCAGCCTTGAAATTACCTCAAAATTCTAATACCCGATTGCGAGAAGAGTTATCTGGAAATGGCAGTACGGACAATAGACTAAGTTTGGTACCTTTTCGAACAACTGAGGATAATGCTGTTCTGGTTAGAAAGTTGCCTGGTTGGTCTCTTCTACGATGGGTGTTTTTACGTAAGCGGTATCACCTGGAGAATTCTTCTGCAAAGAAATCTGTGGACCAATGGGTGTTAAAATTACCAAGCCAGCAATCTTCAGCTGTTGTTTATCCTGATCTAAAGAATCGTTCTTCCGATTTGGATGGAGAAACTTCTGCAATTGTGCCGGTTGGCTGTGAGGCTATTTTTCCTTTGTCTCCTTGTGATTTTCCCGAAGAGCTACAAAGTTTACTTGAGAAATCCTCCTCTTCTTGTAGATTGTTTAGTTACCAAGAGCTTTTGGACGCGACCTGTAGCTTCATGCCAGGTTTATTCATTTTAGCAGTTAATGTAAAAAAAAAAATCTTGAGTTTGGCTTGTTCTGGATGTTGATATTAGTGATTTTCATTTTCTGATTTTGCAGAGAATATGGTTGGTAAAGGTGGTAGCAGTCATGTTTACAAAGGATGCCTTCCTGATGGCAAGGAATTGGCAGTGAAAATTGTTAAGCCAACTGAGCATGCAATCAAGGAATTTGTTCAGGAAATTGAGATCATTACGAGTTTAAACCATAAAAACCTGATTTCCTTATTCGGATTCTGTTTTGAACAAAACAAGTTGCTCTTGGTTTACGATTTCCTCTCCAGGGGAAGTCTAGAAGAGAACCTTCATGGTAAGTACATCATCCAATTTACAACTCTTTTCCTTCCTGTAATTGGATGTAATTTACAGTTTTCGGTTTACATTGTCTTCGAACCTAACTGGCTGCACTTGTTACTAGGAAATAAGAAGGATGGCAATGCATTTGGCTGGCAGGAGAGGTACAAGGTGGCGGTGGGCTTAGCTGAAGCACTTGATTACCTACATAATGGTTGTGAGCAACCTGTGATCCACAGAGACGTGAAATCTTCCAATATTCTTTTGTCCAATGATTTTGAACCCCAGGTAGCTCGTTGAATCAATTTAGTTCAAAAGTTACCTTTAGGTGTTAAGCTTGCTTGGCTCATTACTAGCTGTTCTGTTTCTTCAGCTGTCAGATTTTGGACTTGCTAGCCAGGTCTCAAGTTCTGCATCTCATATGACTTGCATGGATGTTGCAGGAACCTTTGGGTATGTGATTTGTTTGAAATTTTTCTAGTTTATCACTCGGTTTAGATAGACTTTGTAACATTTGTCCGTGGCAGTTATTTGGCTCCTGAATACCTGATGCATGGAAAAATGAGTGATAAAATTGATGTTTATGCGTTTGGCATTGTCCTCCTAGAGCTCCTCACTGGTAGAAAGCCTATTGACAATAACCGTCCAAAAGGTCAGGAGAGCCTTGCTGTATGGGTGAGTTCATATATAAGCCTATTGGGTATCTGTCTTTGAAACATGTAATTCGGAGAAAGGTTCTGCATATCTTCACTAAATGACATAATCGTAACATTCTTTTGCAGATAAACAATTGTAAAAGCAAGAATGTTTGAGTAGATCATCCTTTAAATTCATTTTTCTGTTTCTCCCTGTCAGAAGTACAATGCTGTTTCTATAATGTGTCAGTTTTTAACATTCTGTAATGCGTTGATAATAACATCCAGGCAAAGCCAATTTTAAAGGACAACGATATTTCTCAGTTGCTAGATCCACAGCTCAGCATTGGCTATGAATTTCATAAGATAGAAAGAATGGTTCTAGCTGCTACCCTGTGCATAAGACGCGCACCACTAATGCGGCCTCAAATTAGCCTTGTAAGCTCACTCTCAATTGACCTTTTTCTTATTTTTCGTTTTGTTGGATCTATTTCTTTGCTTATCGATCTTTGGTTGAATACAGATCCTGAAGCTCCTACAGGGTGAACAGGAAGTAACAAATTGGGCAAAACAACAAGTTAGGACATCCGAAGAAGTTGATATGTCTGATGAGGAACTATACCCGACAAACATCAAATCTCATCTTAACCTTGCATTACTCGACTTGGAGGATGATTCAGTTTCTGCAAGCAGTGATGAACAAAGTCTAGAAATAGAGGATTACTTGCAAAAAAGATGGAGCCGCTCTTCAAGCTTTGCCTAGCCATCCCAATGCAAGCATGGTCTTTGCTTTTAGTTTGTACCCATGATTGTGTCAATCTCCTCTTTCTTGTTTAGTCATTAGATTGGATCCTGGAAGAGAGGTTGTTTAAAATAGATTCCCCACCTTAAGTTGTATTATAGCCCAGGATTCAATTTTATATATGGGCTAGTTTTGGGCTTAGACTTTTGGGGAAACATAGTGAGGAGCAAATGTATACTCAAAACATGCACATGAGTGTAAATAATCTTAACTTTAAGATGGTAATGTTTGTTTTCTTTGATCCATATTAGCTTCTTAACCTTCCTTGGTTCTTTTGTTTAAATCTGTTTAGTTATCAATTAAGAAATTGTTTGAGATTCCTCTCATTGTCTTCCATCATGGGGATGCTTGTTTCTGATTCCTCCGGTTGGATTGCTTAGAATGTGGTATGGCAAATTTGCCTATTACTTGGGAGAGCACGCTTACCATCCTCTGTTTTCTATTTCAACCTTGTTGGATCTATGTGGCTATAGAGTTTAATGCCATCATACTATAGAGTAGGATTGTAAGGTTCCTAAAACTCCGATGCCTTAAATTGGAATTTTTTTGGGGAGTGCAGTGAAATTTTCAAGAAAAAAAAATTAAGATTAATTAGTAATTAGGTGCCGGAGAAATTATTAGAAATGAAGTATAATAAATTTTCTTAGATCGATGTATATATTAAATTGAGAGGTGATAATTGTTGGATCTGGTGTCTTAAGTGTAGTATATTCGATTATAAATTTGTAATTTTTTTCGAATAGATTAGTTAATAAAATAATTCATGAATTACATTGATACCCTTTGTATATTGTACTCACGTGGTTTTTGCAGGTAAAGGAAAATAAAAACAAATATTAGCTTATTGGTTGTCTAATATTTAGCTAATGCTAAGTGGTATTACGTGGGCGGATCGTAATACGAAAAAACAACTTATATTAGTAGATAAACCTGAATATGTGCTTCGTCTATTCGAAAATGAACAAACCAGTTGAAAGACTAATATGTCTTCTATCCAATCCAATTAGGGAGATGCACTATCTTGGGCATTAGAGTGGATGACTCCTCGTAACACCCAAAAACCTGAAACCGTCGTCGGTCAAGGTCCCGGTGTCTTACTGTTCATCTATCACTGATCATCTTTTATTTTCATCTCGTTCAATCATATTTTAATAAAGAGATGTGAACCCAACACGTCATAAATCATCAATCGATTATAATCACAACTCAACAAAGGCAAAAGGTCATTCCATGATTTTTGAAGATTTCTATCGGTACTTGTTGGACAAGTATCGATAGTTGTCAAGTCAGTTAACAGTTCAAGAACAGTGCAGACTTCTACTGGTACTTGAGATAATATTACCGATACAAGTGTGACTTCTACCGATACTAAAAACTCCAGAGAGTTAAGAAATCTTACCCTACAACTTCTACCGATACAAGTATACAAACTACCGATACCTATGATGCTACTACTGATACAACTCAAGCCAGTTAACAACCTCTTTCCTACCCTGTACTTCTACCTAGACATGCATGAGTTCTACCGAAACAAGTAAGCAAAATCTCTAAAATCATACCAAAACATAAGTTTTTCAACACATAACCTTCATGACATCAAAATGCATTAGACCATTACATAATTCATAGTTTTCCCAAGTCATTTCATTGTACTTCCAAGACTATATTCTATCTTGAACATGCATATACTACATTCAATATTTCATTAAAGTATAACAAGTTCATCAAATCTCGAACAAGTAAACAAAAGTTAACATCATCCTAGTACATGCCATAAACCAAGTGATGAAAGACTACCAAACAGGCTCCGCGATAGTGTGACTTCGTGGAGATGATTCGATCTTCAAACAGCAAAGTAATCTACAAAACAACAATAACATTTTTGGTAAGCTTCAAAGTTTAGTAAGTTCGAAGAGTTTAAAGAGTTATCAAACATATGCTTTAAGTAGTTATAACTCAACTGAGCTAAGATGAACTGTTATTTTCTCGAGCCATATTCAGTATTCCAACTTTCCTGTCTATATCTTTTCTGTTACCAGTACCCGATGTTGCTCACACGAGCTGTCAAGGACTCGCAACGTATGCGGTACCCCAACCATCGGTACAGTATTGTCTGTAAACTGTCCCCTAACGATGTTGCTCACACAAGCTGTCAAGAATATGCATTTAAGCATAAATCATAGCCATCGTAGCGTTTATAATCCAAAATTTTGGATTCATTTCTCATTTCCCATTTAATACTCACGATGACACAAAGTCATCGAACCTTAGATCCGTAAAAGATCCATATGCTCACAATGACACATAGTCATCGGAACTCATAATCCGTAAAGGATTCATATACTCATGATGACACATAGTCATTGGATCTCATAATCCATAAAGGATTCATATACTCACGATGACACATAGTCATCGGACCTTTTTGCATTTACGGTTCAAGGCCGTTATTCATTCTTTTCCTTTGTTCCTGTCTTCCACACTTCTAATCATCGTTCCAACTCACGGCAATTGTTTAAAATACAAGAATATACAATTTAAATTGGAATTTAACAATATGAACTTACAGGATTAATTTGTAGTATCGGCTCAAATACAGAGACTATCCGTTAGTAAGACATCCAAGTCTAGCTCTCGAAACTGTATAGCCCTTACTAACATGTCCTTTGTGTCCCAAATATTCATGAAGTTCATATGTGCCATATACCATGTCTATTTCAATTAACTTTCATCACATTATACCTTTTCGAGCAAACATCCATGTAATCCTTATTTATCAGACATAATATCGAATTAACTAACCATGTCATTTAGTTCAATTTCTATTTGTCATATATCAACCAAATTAATTCATTCGTAATATGAATAATAACAAACACAACACATAATCATTTAAGCGTTTCGTTGTCACCTGATTTCAACTATATCATTTTGTTACTTTCAATCATACTCCTCAATACAAATTTCATGTCAATTTAATTCAATTCCTCAATTTAGTATTTACTAAGCAAACAAATTTATATACAACATACTTAAATCATTTCAATACTTTACAAACAGAAATTAAATCAATTATTTACTGTACGAACTTACCGGACGCACTTGCAGTTAAAGTGAACTTTAAGGCGAATTCATAATTTTCCTTTTTCCACGATCGGGACACGATCTTGATCTATGAAAATAATTTCATTCAATTATTTTAATCAACATGAATTTTTAGTCATTTTATGCAAATAAGCCCTTTTGGTATTTTAACAAAATTACCCTTAACTTTTCACTTTTATTCAATTTAGTCATTTAGCTCAAAACTTGCAAATTAACCATTTTCCTTAAATACAAGTTCAGCTGAATATCATAGAAATCCTATACTTCCCATATTTGTTTTATTTAACAAGTCCTTGTACTTTTACTACTTTTATATTTTAGTCCTTTAACATGAAAATTACTAAAAATTACTTTACAAAATAGTCTTATTTAACAACTAAGATTAATATTTTATCATCAAACTTCAAAAACAAACTAACTCATTAATGGCATAAACCAAAATGTTTAACAGTTTTACAAATTAGTCCCCGAGTTAGTTAGATCAAGCTAAAACAAACTCAAAAACATAAAAATTACTAAAAATGGACGAGATTTCACATACCTACCAAGAATTAAAGTTCAACAGAATGTCCAAGCTCTTCTTTAGGGGTTTCATTCAAAATAGAATGAAGAAGAAGATGAAAATCACTTTTCATCTAATTGTTCTTTTTATTATTTATTATAATATTTTTTACTAATTTACCTTTGTACCCTTAATTACAACATTCAATTTCAACATTTCCAACTCCAAAACTGTCCACTACTTTCATTGGTGGTCTAATTACCATTCAGGTGCTTCAACTAAACCTCCAATTGACACCTAATACTTTTAATTCAACTTTTGCACCTTTTACGATTTAATCCTTTTTATTTAATTAACTATTTAAACGATTAAATTTCATAACCAAATTTTAATACTATACTAATGACCTCGTAAATATTAATAATTAATATTTACGGTCTGACATATCTAAGTTACAACCTTAAAATCACCATTCCCGATCATATAGAAAAAAATAGACTAATTAGTAAATCCTCATTTAATTAGGATTTAATAGCAATTTACCAAAATCTAAAGAATTCCACTTCATTTCTATTATTAAGCCATTTAAGGAGGGTCCAATTACATAATTGGTCCTTCAATTATTTTAAATTCCAACTAAATAAACTTGATTTCAATTTAAACTTAAACTACTTAGGACTAAATGAACAAATATCCCAAAAGTTAGTGTAAGGTAATCATATCCTGCACCGCTTGGACTTTTGAGCTTGGTGTAATTACCACTTTGATCCCTTTTATTTTATATCAATAGCAATTAACTTTTACCCCTTTTCAATTTACTCATTTTTCATTAATTAAACAATTAATCATCAAAATTACTCAACCGAACTTTAATTCACATATAATAAGACTCTGTAAATATTTAAAAATATTTACGACCCTTAATTTCAGAAACGAGGTCCCAATACATCATTTTCTAAAACCACTTGACTTTTGAACCAAACCACTTATATTAACTTTTAATTCAATAATTAAAATTCTTCAATTCAAAATTCCATATAAAATTATTATTGACTTATTTAATTTAAACACTCATTTTAAAAATTTTCTCGTCGGGTTTGTGGTCTCGAAATCACTGTTTTCGATACCACAGAAAAATGAGCTATTACACTCCTAGAAGATAGAGACATAGATGCGACTGACTGGAATAACAATACATCCGATTAAACCCAAGAAGAATATATCCTGAATTCGTTTATTGATTTATTCACTTGTGACTTTCAAAGTGTGGTATATGTAACACCCATAACTCATTTTCGTCGTCAAAATAAGGTTACAGAGTATTACCAGATAAATCAAAACATTTCATCACAGATAGCATTCAATTATAAAATTATTTAAAAATACATCTATAATTCAAAATGGGATAAATCATACTCTTATGAGACCTTAAAAATAATTTGGGAATAATCAAGAACCAAACCGAAACAAAACAAAACATTTCAAGAAAAATTGAAAATTTTCACTTTAGGGGTCACACGGTCATTTTTCCAAGTTATGTGATAGAGCCCAAACCGTATGGCTCCAACCATGGCCGTGTGGCTATTCCACACGCTCGCGTGGCTATCCCACACGCCCGCATGGCTATTCTACATGCCTGTGTGGCTATTCTACACGCCCGTGTAACTCACTAACTTGGGTCACATGGTCGTGTTGCAAGCCGTGTGCCAACCCGTGTGAACCTTGGACCAAACATGCTCAAGGCACATGCCCATGTGGGCACGATCATGTGATAGCCCGTGTCACAAGTCGTGTATGCCTAAAAATGTCTCAAAACAAGCCGAACTTCCATCCAAATGCATAAATACCTATACCATCTCATGACACATTATTTCAAGCCTCAAAACACATTCAAGAACCAACATAACTTGCCAAATATATTAACCATAAACACTATCCAATATCATGCAAGTCACCACATCTCAAGTAATTAGCAATTCAACGACTTAACTAAACTTTCATGCTATCACATTTGACCACATCTAGCATACATATAAGTTAACAATCCTACCATTTGATGCACATATCCATACCACTTGTGCCTAGGTAGTTACAAAACAAGCATGCATTTAGGCTATAAAATTCAATCAAAGCATAGGATAATCTAATTTCTCAACACAACCCATCACTACATTCGAATGACTAACATTCAATCCTCAACTTACCATATCTACTACATACCACCTTACCATTTCCATGTTCATCCATTATGCTTAAGCTTGGGACTTAACATGCATACCACAACATTAAATCACATCACATACACATTTTAAAATACCTATGAATCATTTCAAGCATGATCAAATTGTCCTATTACATGCCATATAAGCCAAGTTAGTTTCAAAGTTTACCAAAGAGGTCTTCGAATAGTGTAATTCTTCGAATTGATTCGATCTTCCATCCTCAAAATATAATATACAAAAAAAAGGACAGGACACGAGTAAGCCTACGTAAAACTTAGTAAGTTTGTCAATTAAATGATAAATCTTACCGACTTTAAACTTAACAATCAAATAACAAGATTAAAGAATAAAGTTCTTGTTACAAGGTTATTATCATAATTCCTGTCAATCACAGCTCACAATAGATGAGTAATGCTTAATACAATAAAACCAAATTAGTTTTCATATTGCAATAACAATCAGAGATCAATAAAACATAGCCCAATTAATAGAATTTAAACAAATCAGTTTCTATAGTTCAATAACAATCAGAGATCAATAAAACATAGCTCGATTAACAAAAATTGGATACGAGTACATGGTTAATCATCCAACACACCAAATACTCGTTTGAGTCAATCCATCCATCACACCAGATGCTCGTAAGAGCTAGTCCCTCCAACATACTAGGTGCTCGTAGGAGCTAATCCAACCAACACACCAAATACACTATAACATATATCATTAGTCCGTAAAAAATGCAAGACCTCGACATATCCAATGAATGTATACCTCCTATAATAATCTCTACTGCTCTCATCAATCTCGTATCGCACGCATCATAACCTATTGGCATGCAAATTGTACTCTATCCCACGCTCATCGGTTCATAACATTCCATAGCATAGCAATTCATATATAATTCATTATCTCAATTTATGCTTTCAACCATTTGTACCAAAAGTAACACACAATATCAAATTACTTTAGACACCCAATTTTTTCGAGCCCAATTGGAGGCCCATTTATTCCATTTAAATATTTGTTCTCTCTTGGGCCAGTTCGAAGCCTACCCATTTTTGGTCAAATAGAGGTCTTTGTTGTTCTTTTCTTTTTCTTTCCTTTCTGGGTCTGCTAAGGGCCCAAATTATTATTATTTTTAGGCCCCAAGGCCCAAGATGTTACAATTGTCAGCTAGGGTTTCATGAACCCTAGCCTCCCCTTTTAACACACATCACAAACATCCAAAATAGTACCAAACCATTAATCAACAGATCAATGGAAACATAGCAAGAAATTACAAATAGACAAGATTAAAAATAATATATATGCATGAAATGAAAGTAAAAAAAAGAGGCCTTTCATATTCTGTTTTTTAAAAAGGTAAGAAAAAATAACAACAACAATAAGCAAGCTATTTCTTTTTCTCTTCTTTGTTTGCCATAGACATGTAATGAGGGATCGGGTTTGGGCTCCTATGATGGGGACAATACCGGACTATCAGTCCTCTGCCTCTACGGGCCCCAAAAATCCCTTTTTCTTTCCCTTACCCTTTTCAAAATAACCTTTTTTTAAAGAAAAAGAGCTTAATCTTGGGAAAAGTTTTGATTTTTTTTTTTAAAAAAAAGGGAGTTTAGATTTTTAAAAATAAAAATATGCTTTTTAATCATTTTAAAGGAAAAAGTTTAAATTTTTAAAGAATTTTTTGATTTTTTAACTATTTCAAAATAAAACCTTTGATCTTTAAGAATGTGACACCCCAAACCTGATCGGGACAAATCGACCCGAATTCGAAGTGTTACATTAGCCACTTAAGTGACTCTCCGACTAACGACCTCCCACCACACCCCGATCTTATAACACCTCATTCTTATCCATTTATTAGTAATTTATTAATGTCGAAGCCATTTGTGAACCAATTTTAATATTTTTATATGTAATTTAAACTAAAAGCATTTTCATCATTTTACCACCTACGATTAATCTATCCCTATTTTAGATCTAAACATTTACCAACCTTCATTTAGTCAATTTTTGTAAGTCTTGAAAATTTCAGCTTAATCTGAGTTTATTTACTATGTCTAATTCAAGTTTTAACATTAAGGACTAAATTGTAACAATTTCAAACTATCACTACTATACCCTAATATTAAATTGACTGCATTTCTAACAAATTTTATCAATTACAAGTCTAATCCTAAAATTTCATCAAGTTTCATTATCATTTAAGGCTCTAATTAGACTTATCAAGTTATAGGACTAATTTGTAATTTAAACGGACTAGAGTTCTAATTTAAAAAGACCAGAATTCAAACCCCCAACACCTTACACTGCAGGTTTTTGTGTAAAAAAATTTGATTTAAAACCCGATTTTGAGTATTTTAATGGCCAATTAAACCCAATTTAGCTACGATTAAATACCATGCATATTCATATTGAATTTTTAACACAATTAAACCTCAAATAAATAGAATTAAACAATCAATTTCATGCATATCACGCACTGATTAATTCAAACAAGTGGCGTACCTAAGTCGCTCGTAAACCACTCCATGGAAGCTACATTTAAACAATTCTTAGTGTAAACATCATGCCTCACACACCGTGTTATCAATCACCGTATTATCAAGCAACAATACACTGTAAATTATGCAATAATCAAACTCAAACATGCATATATGATATTATAAAACAATCCAAAAATAAAGTGTCCAATGTCCAAGTCCAATTACAATCAAAATTAAACTAAGTCCCGAGAGCTCCGTAATGCCTGATTAACATCTCTAAAACATGTAACTAAATCTCTATCGAGCCTTAATCTCTTGGAACTCTCTTGCTTGGCTCCTCAGCTCCTCAATCCCATCGGATATCTGCATGAATGTGAGGGTGTAAGCTTAAAAAGCCCAAAGAATGTTAATAAAACGACGAGTAAATTAGCACCCAAATCATGCTTAAATTGAAACCAATCAAATACAAATTTTCGACCACAATATCAATCCATAATAGTTCAATGTCATATGCTTAACCATGTATCAAAAATCATAATTAATCACAGCATACAATCATAAATTTAGCATATAACATTTCATACTTTTATATTGGCATATACATTCATGGCTTAATTAGGTGATCATACATTGGATAAACGGATCTCCTTACTCCCAATCAGAATTAGAATTAGAATCAGCCCCGGATTGAGCGTGCCAAAGACACACACTCCCTTATATTGCCTCAAATCAGTTCCGTTGAGTGGAGACACAAGCTCCACACTCTCTTATCTACTCCAAATCAGTCATCCTAAAGCCTCATTGCTCACAAATAACATATCAATATGGTGAGTACTCACAAATCCTATGGCATGCCAACTATATCGAATGGATCCACCATGCTATAATGTTAATATAATCAATCAATCATAACATAATTTCAATCAATAATGTGCTCAAGGTAAAGTGTCGAAATGCATATGTGAATCATGTAACATAGCCATTTTAACATCAAATTAAATCAAGCATACCAATTACCAATTATCAATGTTCATTATCAATTGAAATATCAACATACCATGAACCAAAAACTCCAACATACTTGCTTAATTCACCACTATAATCAATCAAATCAAAGCACATAAAATCACTCCATGCTCACTTACCAATACCTAATAAATTTTTTATCACTTGCACATATATCAATAATCATGCAAAATTAACCAATCAACACTTAATTAAATATTTGTAATCAATAATTAATCATCTAATTAAGCATAAATGAGGGTCAATTTACCAAACCGCCCTTTAATAACACTCCTACACATCCAACTCAACCACAACCAAGTGATCAACCAAGCAAATTCAAGCTTCAATTTCGGTTAGCTCGATCCTCTTCAAGATTAGGAGCTTCAACAGAGATAAAATAGAGATTACCACCTTTCAAAAGATATATTAAACACAAATTTTCATCAACTGGGCTACATGAAATTCTCTCACAAATTTACCTTACAAAATTTGTAACATCAAGTCGAAAACTCGTTTCCTCACAAAATCGATCACTCCAGCCCTCCTAACCACTTTCAAACATCAATACTAGACCAAATAAACATATGCTAAATATCAATTTCACAAAAATCCGAAAAATTGGTTCATGAATATGATGAAATTCGAATTTCTCTAAATTACCTTACAAAATATGTTTAATCTTGATAAATAGATCCATTTTGAGTTGGAACATCCATTGATTTTTGGATTTCCTCTCAAAATTCAAGATCCACCATTAAAGCACCTTAAGCTTTTGAAGAAGATGACATGGATAAAAAAAAATCATGTAATTATCACTCAAATTATGTAAATATGTTTCTAATCATCATACAAATAAGTTTAGAAATAGTAATTACCTTCGATTCGTACTAAATCATTTGACTGAAAATCTTGATTTAAGAATATTGAGAAATTTCAGAATATTTTTTGCCACTTTTGTGAATAATTTCGGGTGAAAAGAGAGAGTATATTGAGAAGGAAATTTGTTTGATTTATTGTCTGATGATAGATCTTTAAAACCATGCAAAGAAAACGAATTTGATAGCTCTCTAACCTAATGTTAATGGTGTGAGAAGTAGGCTAGATACATTGTGTTTAAAATTGAAACAACCCACCAGAAATTTTGAAAATTGGGAAATTTCTCCAATGACCACTCCCACATTTCCCTTACTTTACCAATTGATCATTTCCCTCCAAAATTCTGAATTTAGAGATTTATTTGCCAAATAAATACTCCAAAATTTCTCTTATTTTACAATTAAATCCTATTTAATTAATATTTAAATTTAACTCAAATTAACTCTCAATAAAAATTATTTGAAAATTCTTTTTCGACTCCAATTAATTATTTTTACTAATAATTATTTAATTACTTTAAAATTATTTTTTCAAAAATATTTTTATTTTTTCGGATTATTGTTTAATCGATTTTAGATTAAATTGACCTCTTAAATTAAATTTAAAATTAATATTAACCCAATAAATTCCTAAATTCTAAATTCATGCTCGAAACTCAAAAAAATATACCCAAAACTATTAGACCCAGTTTAGGGATATTACAAAGAAAATTAGTGATTTTTTAAAAAAAAAGTTTATATTTTGAAAAATAAAAATATGTTTTTAGTCATTTTAAAGGAAAAATTTTAAATTTTTAAACAAAGTTTTGATTTTTTTTAACTATTTCGAAATAAAAACTTTGATCTGTAAGAAAAGTAGTGATTTCGTTAACAAACAAATAAAAAGTAAACTTTTGATTTAAAAAAAAAAATTTGGCCACCGTAGGTGACGACTCCACCACCAGAAGCCGGAGAGACATTAGGTCTCTGGTGGTGTAGCCATGGCCAACATAGAAGGAGGAAGAGGAGGAAACGTTTTTTTTTTTAATGAGGTTAAAAATGAAAGAATTTATAGATTTTTCTTATTTATAAGTACCAAAATTGGTAATTTATTTCCACCCCTTACCTTTTAAATTTACGAAAAAAACCCTATTTTTTGCAGCGTCGCCCTCACTCTCTGATCTATTTACACCTGTAACTCTTTTGTTTATTCAAACCTTCGATTTAATTCGAAATTTCAAAACTAAAAGAAAATTAATTGCTATATCAATCATCTTTCTTTCATATTTTTTTTATCTTTTAGTCCCAAAATCAAGTTATGTCATTTTGTTTCCATATTTAATAAGTTATTTACACTTATATCTTCCCTTTCATTTGCATTTATACTTTATATATTTGATGTCAATTATGCACTTTATTTTAATGTTTTTATATTTATTCACACTTGTATAATTTTTATTTATGCTTATTTCATATTTATTTATTTTCATGTTTATTTATATTTATGTTTTTTCACACATTCCCCTTACATACAATTTAATATTATTTGTTTATGTTATTTTGATTTTTTTATTGTATTATGAATAAGATATATTATTGTTATTTTTATTATCATCACGTCAAGTTCATTTTTTTTCTTTCTTATCTTCCCTTTCATTTGCATTTATACTTTATATATTTGATGTCAATTATGCACTTTATTTTAATGTTTTTATATTTATTCACACTTGTATAATTTTTATTTATGCTTATTTCATCTTTATTTATTTTCATGTTTATTTATATTTATGTTTTTTCACACATTCCCCTTACATACAATTTAATATTATTTGTTTATGTTATTTTGATTTTTTTATTGTATTATGAATAAGATATATTATTGTTATTTTTATTATCATCACGTCAAGTTCATTTTTTTCTTTCTTTCATTTATTTAAGTTTTCTTTTTATTATTTCCCTTTTTAAAAGAATTTTAGCTTTTCATTAACTTTAACAAATTTAATTAATTTTCCTATTCTATTCATTATAAAAGAGGTAACTTTTTAATATTTCTCTTAATTCATTGGTAATTTTTAGGTTTTTTTTAGAATTTTAAAATTAAGTTAATTTTAGAATTGAAGGTATTTTACTATAATTATTTAGGTATCCTTTAGGGTTCCCGTTAAAACTAAAAATCTTTAATTTAAGTTTTAAATTAGATAAGTTAGGTGAACACGTCTTAGTCAAGTTACAAATAAACTAGAGGCATTTTTTAGAGTTTTTATTTGAGATTTCCATAAGATTTTAGCCTAGAGATATTAATATGTTTAAATAAAAAAAAACTAACTCCCAAGACCTTGTAAGACTATCCCCAGATAGGCGTTGTGGGAGTGCTATAACCTTCTCCACACGTAACCGTACTCCCGAACCCGAAATTTGGTGATGAGATCGAGTCTAGACTTTTAGGATTTTTTTCGTAGTTTTAATTTTAGACTTTTAGACGATAGGTGGCTAACCAACCTAGCCCTAATTGGTTAGTGACATCTCTATATTAATTTAGGCCCTCCGTGTTGCTTACTAGGCCCTCGTACTCTTATGTAGGCAACGTTATGGCAACTTGGTGACTCCACTAGGGATGTTAGTGAGTCGACTTACTAAGGTTTGAGAACTAGGTTTTTTAGTATTTGTGCATATTAGATTTATTTATTCGTGCATAAATTTATTAAATTGTCTAATGTTGTTTTAAATTGTTGAATATGTGTTAAATATTGATTTATTTGTTCATTTCATTTGCTTATCCTATTTTGATATGGATGTCAACGTGTTTGTTTATTCTTTTATCAATGAAATTGATTAATTCATATGTCGACTCTACTGTCGTGGGGTGGTTATAATTGTCATTCATGTTGGATCTTGCTTTCGATCCTACACTCGGGCCCATCCCATTTAGGAGTAGTAGCCTTAGGCTTTCGTGTTGCAATATGTCACCGTATATGATTAAGATGGACATAGATGTTCGTGTAGCAAATGTTACAGTGTATGCTATGAAAGTTTTACCACCCGAGGGCCAACCCTTTTTAAAGGGGAACGCATCCCTATGGATGTCATATTTAAGCCTTGGGTTCCCCATGCATTAGAGTCAGCCATAAGCCAGCATGTAATGACCATTTTAAATGTGAAGCCTAGATATAAGAGCCATACCTTACCCCTCGTAATAATACCCTATAGGACCTCATGAGCGTTTATTTGTATGTTTTGTGTTTGAATTTTCTCTCAATGTTTTATGATTTAAATTCACATTTTTTTATGCTTCATTTGACCTTTTTTTATTGATTTTGTTTTTCTTGTGTCTTTGTCTCTTCATGGCATAATTCAGGAATCATTTAAATACCTGGGGTACAGTGTCACATCTATATCCGACATGAACACACTTTGAGAAGATTCAGTTGTTTGGTATGGGTAGAAAATATAAGGATAATAGCGAGAATGCCAGAGGGTACTCAGAGTAGAGAAGGCAATTGCCAGATAGCTAGTTTTGACTCGAGCCTGCCTCAGATAGTCTGCATGCACTGTAGGAGAAATCACGAAGATGAGTTAAAGGGAATATGGCAATCATGGGATGAGGCTAAGAAAATACGCTTCCGTGCCAAGTATGGCGATGTAGCACAGCTTCTGTTCGTTAAACCGGATGATGCCTAATGAAGGCCATGGTACGTTTCTAGGATCCCATTTATAGGTGTTTTTACGTTTAATGAAGTGGATATGGTACCGATTATTGAGGAATATTTTACCCTTCTCCACTATGACTTTAGAGATTCGCTTAAGATATATTGGAAGTAGAACGTCGATTTCCGAGGACCCTTAGCCAATCTGATGGGTTTATTTGTAGATATGGTGAAAGCAAGGTTAAAAGATAAAAATGGTCCCTGGATTTCCTGGTCTGACATTAGGGATTCCATGGGAAGGGCCAATAATAATAGACATTTGGCATTGTTCGAGTTTACCATATACGGGTTGATTGTGTTCCCAAAACCTCTAGGATATGTGAGTGTGAAGCTAGTTAATTTTCTTTTTCAGACTAAAAAAGGGGTGAATCTTGCTCTAGCAGTCTTAGCTGAAACCATCATTTCACTCAATTTTAGCAGAAGGAAAGGTGATAGCATTACAAGTGACATATATTTTCTCCCTAAATTGATGTTTTAATTATCTCTTTTGTATCTTATTTAGCATGCATTATAAGTATTTTATACTTAGTTTTTATATTTTCTAACTCATTGTAGTTTAAAAATTCTTTTTATTTTTCTCTTTTTGTACTAATGTCGCCACAAGCAGCCGATATATTGTGCCTTAGAATTGTCAACGCAAGAACTCAGCTTAGAAGTTCAATGTTGGAAGAAGAATGCAACCACAAGATCAGCTTGGAATTGCGACCAGAGATGTCACTGCAAGAACCTGAACTTCGAATAAGTAAATTCAAGCTGAAAATACAACTGGACGCACCAATGCAGGAAAATCACACATTTTCACCACAATTAACGATTTCAGATTGTGCTTAGCAATGCAGCGACAACCTGCAGATCTCTGAAGAAAACATCAAATATGCGTGAGTGCATAACTGTACTATAATTAACTTTGACAGCTATAAAAATTAGATACGGATCTAAAAAAGGAGGAGGATGAAACCTGCAACTTTTAAAGGTTATAAATAGAGGAAAGAAGATGGAAGAAATTATCAAGAGGTGGAGGAATTAAATACTGCAATTACTTTGTGTTTTTGGGATTGAAGCTGTAAACAGTGAACTGACAGAGTAAGGGAGCAACCACTTCTGACGAGAGGTGCTTAACGCAAAGCAAGAGGAGTGGTTAAGGAATAGTCCTAGTAGTCTAAATATAGTAAGCTTCGATTGTATTCGTTAATCCCTCTTTTATGCTGATGGATTCTAATGTCAATTGAATGAATACGAGAGTATCTTTCATTGTTAGATCACTTTGATTTTTATTTAATGCTTTTGATCTATTTATTCTTGGATCTAACTGCATTAAACACGAGAGTGCATTTTCAGTCTACCGACATCGAGAGATGCAGTAACAAGTTAGGTTAACAAGAAAGACAGCGAGAGTTGCTTGGGATTAGAAGATATTCTAGTCACTTGTTCTTGAGTGCACAATGTTGCTCACACCGAGAGGTGGGGTGATTGTGGGTACTTGAGTCTTGATTAAATGGAGGATTGTTATTGGTAAGATTTCATTGGAGCTCTATTGTTGTGACAATTTGTCTATACAATACCTTGTCAATGCATCCAGCGTTACGACTTAGCAAAATCAGTGATCCACTCCAATCCTTTACACTTAATCACACCTTTACTTTTATGCATTTAAATACTTAACACTTCAACAACACTTGGATTTACTTTCTGTTTCTTTGGCAATTAACCTTAATTGCATTGATAGTATTAACAATTTTAGTGTGCAGATCTGACTTAATTAGGTTGACATCTTTACTCACATTTTATCTAATTCTAGTATTAGTTTCTTCGATAGCTAAACATCAAGAACCCATTCCTCATGGGATCGATATCCGATAGAGTTGTTCTATCAACTATACTTGCATCGACTTGTGTCCGCTTGCACAACTGCTATGACGTTACAGACACGATCAAGTTTTGGCACCGTTGTCGGGGAATGTCGTTTGTTTGATGTTTGCTTTTGTAGTCGCAATTAATTTTACTTAACTTTTAATCTCTACTAATCTGTTTTCTTTTCTGTTGTTTTCTTTTTGAATTTTCTAGGTGTTGCATGTCTACAAGGAGAAATCCTAAGGATGTTGTGAGCTTTGATCCCGAGCTTGAAAGGACATTAAGGAGGAAAAGGCAAGAACAAAAGAAAATGGTTGGTAACAATAACGACAACAACTTACCGCCATTACTACCACAAGATGTAGTTCCTCTAAGACAACCACAAGTTATTAATAATCTACCACTATCGCCTCCACAAGTTGAACAAGTGAAAAATAGGACAATTCGATATTTTGTTGTTCATATCCTTAATGATTTACAACCAGGGGTTGTGAGACCAGCTATTCAAGCTGGAAATTTTAAGCTAAAATCGGTGATGTTTCAGATGCTTAACTCAAATGGGCAATATTCTGGTTTGCCTCATGAAGACGTAAAAGACCATTTAAATAATTTCTACTTATTTGTGCATCTTTTAGTTAACATGGTGTCCCTGAAAATGCCTTGAAAATGCAATTATTTCCTTATTCATTGTAGGGTAAAGCAAGAACATGGTTCTTGGGATTGTCGGCTGGATCCATTACATCTTGGAATGCGCTAGCAACACAGTTTGTTTTGTGTTTTAACTCACCGACAATGAATGCAAGGTTGCGCAATGATATTACAACCCATCATCAGCTGGATGATGAGAACTTACATACAACATGGGAGTGTTACAAGACGTTGCTTCAACGCTGCCCAATGCATGGAATTCAGCAAGAGACCTAGATAGAAATATTTTACAATGGTTTGAATGCCCAGACAAGGAATCTTGTCGATGTATCAGCTAATGGTCCCTTGTTGGATTGCATCTACAATAAAGCTGTAAGAATTCTGGGCTCAGAACGATTATCAGTATCCAATATCTCATTTTACGCAAGTAATGACTAACCCTGGTGTTTTTGAATTAGATGCTATTTCTACTTTAAGTGCGCAGGTGTCTTCGTTGGCTAATATCATAAAGAATATGATGGGGACAAGTGATGTTGCCCCTATTCAAGTGGCTTAACAAATGGATGCACCGACATTTTCTTGTGAAATTTACGGCGACAACCATAGTTACAAGGATTGCCCACAACATGCTGAAAATGCTTTCTATGTCAATAACATCAGAGGGAATTCATACTGGAACTCGTACAACAATAGAGCTCAGCAACCTTAGGGGAATCAAAATGCTCTCACATTCAAATATGAAAAGTCCTCAAATCAAGGGAGTTATAGACAAGGGAGTTACCACAACAATCAACAACAAAATTTTAATAAGAATTCGTAGGTACATTTGTATCCTGATCAATTGTAGGCACAAAGCCAGATGCAACCACAATCACGAATGCAATCACAACAATCTGCATTGCCACATATGTAAAGGACAACATCTGCAATAGTAGCAGTTTTCTCAGCAAAGGTCAGATCCGATGGCTGCTTTTGAAGCATTGATGCAAGAGCATATTACACAGACTGAAGCAATTGTGCAAGGCAATTCTTCTTCCATCCAAGTGTTGGAAGTTTGAGTGCATGATCACCTGGTACTCTACCTAGTGATATTGAGAACCCAACACAGAGAGGGAATGAGCACTATAAGGCTATCATGTTGAGAAGTGGGAAGTAAACGACTGGACCAAGCAATTTTAATCAGAACAATGTCGACACATCTGAGCCATAGCAACAAGAAGAGGATGCAGCTGAAGGAAGTAAAGCAGAAGCATATGAGGAAGAACCAACTATAGCACTATCTATGCCTACAGTTTGCTCACCGTAGTTGTTAACACAACTGTCAATGTCGACACCACAAAATTTTCCGTAACAACCCACTGTTACGATACCTTTGCCATTTTTGTAAAGATTTAAAGAAAAAGTCCATGATAAAGAGTATCAACAGTTTGTTTCTACTCTGAAACAATTACACATTAAGATACCTCTTGTAAATGCTCTTGTGCAGATACCCAATTATGGGAAATTCATGAAGGAGCTATTATTAAAGAAAAAGAAATTATCCAAAATCGAGATAATTGCGCTCACAGAGGGGTGTAGTGCTGTGCTTACAAACAAGTTTCCTCTTAAAATTAAAGATCCTGGCAGCTTCACAATTCCATGCTCCATTGGAAATCATTATTTAAGTAAAGCTTTATGTGATTTGGGAGCAAGTATTAACCTTATGCCTTTATCTACTTTCAAGAAGTTAGGAATAGGATCAATGAAGCCCACTGCAGTGACATTGTAATTTGCGGACAGATCCTTAGCACAACCTGAAGGCCAAATCAAAGATGTCCTTGTTCAAGTAGATAAGCTCGTGTTTCCTGTCGATTTAATAATCCTTGATTGTGAAGCAGACAAAAAGGTGCCTATTATTCTAAGGCGACCATTTTTGGCAATAGGACGCACGCTTATCGACGTGTTCAAGGGGGAACTTATCATGTGTCATAATGACGAACATGTGACCTTAGTGTGTTCGAAGCATCCCCGTCCAAGAGTAAAGAGCAATGTCACCACATCGACATGCGAGATGAGATAATTCTAGAAGAATTCAATGCAAAGAATTCAACTATCCTAGATAAAGATGCAGTGACATTCGTTGAGGAAATCCTAGTTGAATGTGACCACAAAGAGGAGGTTAATAATTGTGAGCTGAGGCAGAATTGACAATTGAAATCTTTGGATTTGTCAAACAGGACAATTCTTGTGTTTAAACCGTCAATTGAGCAAGCTCTTAGCTTGGAGTTGAAGCCATTGCCAATGCACCTGAAATATGTCTTTTTGGGTGACAATGATACATTACCTGTAATTGTCAACACATCCCTTGATGCAATGTAGGAAGATAATCTCATTGCCATTTTGAAACAGCATAAGAGAGCCATAGCCTGGAGCATTGCTGATATCAGAGGCATTAGTCCCTCTTTTTGCTTGCACAAGATCACAATGGAAGATGAGGGGAAGCAATAAATTGAGCAACAAAGGAGACTTAACAAAAAGATGAAATAAGTAGTGAAGAAGGAAATTATCAAATGGCTAGACGCGAGTATCATCTACCCTATTTTTATAGTGATTGGGTGAGCCTCGTCTAATGTGTGCCCAAGAAAAGTGGTTTCACAGTTGTGAGCAATAAAAAGAACGAGTTGATCCCTACTCGCATTACGATTGGCTGGTGAGTATGCATGGATTATCGCCGACTGAATGCTGCCAGAAAGAAGGACCACTTCCTATTACCTTTCATTGATCAGATGCTGGATAGGCTAGCTGGTAAGGCCTAGTATTGCTTCTTAGATGGCTATTCTAGATACAACCAAATA
Organism: Kokia cookei; assembly: GCA_039519145.1. Classification (NCBI taxonomy): domain Eukaryota; kingdom Viridiplantae; phylum Streptophyta; class Magnoliopsida; order Malvales; family Malvaceae; genus Kokia; species Kokia cookei. The sequence goes on from CM076909.1 coordinate 28,291,748, forward strand.
GCCATCGTGCCGAAAGATCAAGTAAAGACTACGTTCGCATGCCCTTTTGGCACCTTTACACTTTGACGTATGCCATTAGGGTTGTGCAATGTACCAGCAACAGTCTAGAGATGCATGATGGCGATCTTCTCGGACATGATTGAGGACTCTCTAGAGGTATTCATGGATGATTTCTTTGTCTATGAAAAAAATTTTAACCAATACGCTGACAACATGGTAAAAGTTCTAAAGAGATACGAGGACATAAATCTAGTTTTGAGTTGGGAAAAATGCCACTTCATGGCAACTAAAGGCATTATCCTCAGCTATCGCCATATCATGTCAGGGCATTGAGGTTGATAAAGCAAAGGTTGAAATCAATGAGAATTGCCACCGCCCACTAATGGGAAAGGAATAAGAAGCTTTCATGGACATGCTGACTTTTATAGGAGATTTATCTGAGATTTTTCTAAGATTGCTAAACCATTATGCTTACTATTAGAGCAAAATAAAAAGTTTGTGTTCGATGATGCCTGTCTGGACACATTTATGTCAATAAAGAAATAGTTGGTACAAGCTCCAATTGTCGTCGCATCGGACTGGATGCAACCATTTAAACTAATGTGCGACGCAAGTGACTTTACTGTGGGAGCTATACTAGGCCAACATAAAGAAAAGGTATTTCATTCCATTTATTATGCTAGTAAAACTCTAATTGAAGCGCAAATTAATTATACAACTACGGAGAAGGAGTTGCATTTGACAAGTTTCACTCATATCTTGTCGGTGCAAATATTACAGTGTACACAGACCACTCAACATTGAGATACCTTTTTGAGAAAAAAGATGCCAAACCAAGGTTGATTAGATGGATCCTACTCCTTCAATTATTTGATATCGAGATCAAAGATAAAAAGGATCTGAAAACCAAGTAGCTGACCACTTATCTCGATTGGAAGTTGGAAGTGAAGATGGGAGGACGTTTCAAATTGTCGATGCATTTCCAGATGAGCAGTTGTTCTTTGTAGACGCATCGTTGTGGTATGCTGATGGAGTCAATTACCTTTTGTGTGGGAAGGTACCTTTGAGTACTGTTGGTCACAAGAAAGTCAAATTTTTGCATGACGCTGCAAAATATCATTGGAACGAGCCATACTTGTTCAGGGTATACGCTGACAATATCATACGTCGTTACATTCCTAAAGAGGAAATGGCTTCTATCCTACGACATTACCATGATGCTCCCTATAGAGGCCATTTTGGTGGTGTAAGGACTACTACAAAAGTCCTACAGTCAAGATTCTATTGGCTTGAATTGTTTCGAGATGCCCACAACTTTGCACAGGAATGTGACAAATGTCAATGCACTGGTTCAATATCTTGAAGCAACAAGATGCTCCAACAGTTGATTATGGAAGTAGAGCTCTTCGACGTTTGGGGTATAGATTTCATGGGACCATTCCCTAACTCCTTTTAGAATGTGTACATTCTAGTTGCGGTTGACTATGTCTCGAAGTGGATCGAGGCAATTGCGATGCCAAAAGATGATGTTCGAATGGTGTTGAAATTCTTTCACACTTACATCCTTACGAGATTTGGAACACCTAAAGCGTTAATAAGTGATCAATGTACTCATTTTCATAACCATCAAGTGGCGAAGCATTAAAGAGATATGGTGTGAAGCATCGTATGGCTACTACATATCACCCATAAACCAATGGTCAAGCTGAAGTATCCAATCGGCAAATCAAAAGCATCTTTGAGAAGGTGGTTAATCCATCTAGAAGGGATTGGTCTTCGCGGCTACATGATGCATTATGGGCGCTTCGCACTGCTTATAAGACCCCACTAGGAATGTCACCGTATCAGTTAGTGTTTGGTAAATCTTGTCACCTGCTAGTTGAGTTTGAACATAAAGCAATGTAGGCAATCAAGCAGGTAAATATGGATTACGACGTTGCTGGAAGAAAAAGATTGTTGGACATTATTGAACTGGAGGAAATCCATCACCATGCTTATGAGAATGTTGCAATTTATAAAGAAAAGACCAAGAGATGGCACGGAAATATCATCTTACATTGACAATTTAGCCCTAGTAAGTTAGTGCTTTTGTTTAATTCTCGTTTAAAACTTCACCCAGGTAAATTGCGATGAAGATGGTCAGGTCTTTTCAAAGTTGTTGAAGCATCTTAGAGTGGTGCAGTGACAATTGAGAATCTGAAAGATGGACAACAATTCAAGGTGAATGGCCAACGGCTAAAACACTACGTGAGCCCAGATGTCAAGGAACTAAACGAGCACATCGATCTGGTCACATTTAAATAATGTCGACGCATTTTTACATTTTCTTCTATTTGTTTCACCTTTACCTGTTTTATTTACATTCTATGCAAAAATAAAGTCATTTTTTTGTTGATGCATCGAAACACAACTTGGCGCATTCTACTGTGAGTCAGCAAAGCTTTTCAGCAGCAAGAATCGTGCCAATTGATTTCTTTCCTTTCCCAACCGTTCGATTTGATGAAAAGGTATGATCTGCAACCTTGCCTTTAATGGCTATAGACGCAACATTTTCCCATAATCTTTTGCAATCATCATGATTTTTGCCAACGTTAGATTATAAAACCCCTTGCTATAGATTTCTTTTCTCCTCACAGTCGCCATTGTTGCTATATCTTCTCTTTTTCATTACCTCTATTTTTCTCTTATGTTCACAAGTTTAACTTTTCCTCTGTAAGTTCCTCTAATTTCCTTTTTCATTACCATGGCTAAAACCAGAGCATCAAAGAATCCTTCCAAAACTCCTTCTAAAACCACAACTTCAACTTCAACCACAGTGGCTCCGACCACAACTTCACCACCATCTACAGGGTCAATCTTATTTTTGACCATTGCAGTCAAAGATCGTTATCAGAATGTTATGCTGAAGTGGAATATCCATCCAGAGAATGGTCTGCAACTGTCCCTACATCAGACCTTAGGGAAGCAAGTCGCGAGGACTATAAGCCATCTGGGTTGGGAGTTCTTTTGTGAACACCCCGCTGGCTACTCCCCGACACTGGTATGGGAGTTTTATGCAAACCTTGCCGATTCAGAACAAGAGTTTATGTTCGTGAGGGAAGGTCTAATCCCATGGAGTGCCGCCCATATCAATATTCTGTTTTGGATTCCTGAGAGGGTAGACGACCACTCTCCATTTTTGTAGCAATTGGATGATGAAGTAACTGCTTAGATCATGAGGGACCTTTGCATTGATGGTGCTGCCTGGATAGGTAATGTTTTCATAATTACACTATGCATAGGAGGTATCTTACAACCTTCAGCAAAGTGTGGTTCCACTTCGTGAACAGATGTATTCTGCCGTCCATGCATAGCACTACGGCGACGTTAGACCGTATGTGTCTTTTGCACTCCATCCTACAGAGCTGTCACATCGACATTAGCGAAATCCTCCATGATCAAATAGTTGAAGCTGCTGCCAAACAAAATGGTATACTCCCATTCCCTTATTTGATAATGTTGCTTTGCAAACAAAAAGGCATTGTGCCTAGTGATGGCGAGGAAGTATTAGAGAACAAGAGTCTCATCAATGACATATCAGTTGAAAGGATGACTCGCAGCTAATAAACGTTGATGAAAAAAGAGGCCTCAAAGAAGAAGGATAAGGGCAAGGGAAAGTAGAAGGAAGACCAAACTGATGCACCCACAAATCTCCAACTGGAAAAGAGGCTGACTACTATGGAAGCCAATATTGATCGCATCGACATGCGCACCATCCGCATTATCGACGTATTAAAAGATATGGATTACAGACAACATATTTTCTATGCATATACAAAAGCCTGGAATGAGGCAATTGTTACTGCACAGCGCAGCATGAGTCCCAGTTTGATGCCAGACTTCCCAGCCTTTCCATCTATTTTTCGCCCAATGCAAGCCTCATCCTCCGATCAACCTACTCCTGATGGTAGGCCTCAGAATGTTCCATCCTAAATGAGAATTCATATCTCTGATGACGAGGAGAGCGAGGGACATTCTAATGCCATGGAAGACTACTACAAAATAATTGCTAGTCTATTCGAAGAATTTTTGAATCACCTTGGGGCGGCCATGACAGGTAGGAGGGTTGTCATTGAGGAGCTGCATAGCCCCATGGGTGTAGACGCAGTGGAGGGCACTGACATGGCCACAACCGAACAAGAGCATCATGCGGATAAAGGTGTCGAACAAGAAGATAACCAGAAGAAGGAGAAGGAAGAGGAAGGGAAAGAAGAAAAAGATGAGAATGACATGAAGGACCCTACGGCAGAGCAGGAGAAGAAGGAAGAAAATGCTCCAATAACTATCGTTGAGGATATTGTTGGTACACCTGTGAGTGTGGGGGCATCTAGCACTGATGAGGCTCTACCTGATTTGAGCTGGGCCGATGTTGTTACGAGCAGCATTAAGGAGCCTAATCCTCCTGCAATTGTGCCCTATGTGGCACCATTAGCTGAAATCCATCCATCCGAAGTAACTATCGATGAAGCCACCACCCAACCTGCTGAACAGGAGCAATCCACTGAACCGGTTGGTCTGAAGGATAAGAAATGGAAACAGCACAAGGATAAGAAGTGGAAGCATAAGGAAGAGGGTGAGCGCCCAAGAAAGAAGAAGAAGAAAATAAAAGCAGCCTCTGTATCGACTGCCGTAAGTCGATACATTTCTCTGTAGATAGTTTTCATGCATTTTTACTTTGTCATTGCATTTTTATTTTTTCATTGCATTTTTGTTATGTTAGTTGCATTGTCATTACATTTCCATTATATTTATATAGTATTGTCAGCGCATTGGGGACAATGCAGACACTGAGTTTGGGGGGGATATTGTGAAATGGAAATGCAATTACACCCACATCTTTGAATTTTACTTGTTTCTTGTGTTAATAAAAATATGCAGAGTTTCAAAAAAAATGTGCCCACAATTTTTATTTTTATGCGTAAATCTTGATTTGCTTGGAATGCTGATGTGTAAATTGGATGAATGTGAATGGATAGTAAGTCTTCTATTTTTGAATGAATGATTGGAATTGCTTCAGTAATGAATGGATAGTGTGAATGTTTGAATCTTGAACTAACTGACCAGTTGTAGCAACATTGTATGAATAAAAGGCACTCCAATGTGCGTGCATTGTGACTTTTCAAGGGAGAACACTCTGTTGCAGGTTTAGAAAAATCATCTAGCCAAAAGCTGTCACTATAAGAGTGTGTGTCGGTGCAATTACATACCTCCTGGGGGTTTGTTGCACCCCATCATTACTGCTCAGGAACAAAGGTAGAGTAATGCAATGACATCTCTCAGTCACTTGAAAAAGAAAAATGAAAAAAGGAAGAAAAAGAAAAAGAAAAAGAAGAAAAGAAATTTATGATAAATGTTGTATTGGTTCAAGGAAGATTAGGATTCAATGCATGATACTAAGATTTATGAAGTTGCAATTTTTAATTGTTCATACCTATAAATTGTCAGCGCATTATTCTATCATGTAAATACAATTTGTGCATTAGGATTTTAGAAAATTCAAGTTGTGAGAATAATGATTGCGGTGACATATTTGATTGTGATTTTGCTAATTTTTGTTTACTTGAGGACAAGTAAAAACTCAAGTTTGGGGGTATGATAGCATTACAAATGACATATATTTTCCCCCTAAATTGATGTTTTAATTGTTTCTTCTGTATCTTATTTAGAATGCATTATAAGCATTTCATACTTAGTTTTTATATTTTCTAACTCATTGTAGTTTAGTTTAAATTCTTATTATTTTTATCTCTTTTTGTACTAATGTCACCACAAGCAACCGATATATTGTGCCTTAGAATTGTCAGCTTAGGAACTCAGCTCAGAAGATCAATGCTGGAAGAAAATATAGCCACAAGATCAGCTTGGAATTGCAACCAGAGATGTCATCGGATGATCGGTGTTTTTACGACATAACGATTATGCAAGTATACACACGTCGATGCAAGTATAGTTGATAGACAAATCTATCGGATATCGATCCCTCGAGGAATGGGTTCTTGATGCTATATGTTGGAGCAATCAATACAAAATTTAAGTGTAATGTGAGTATTGATGTCAATGCAATATGTCAGATCTGCACACTGAAATTAGATATCAATGTCAACGCAATCATAGTTAAATATCAGGTGTTAAAAGTCAATGTATTGAAAGTAAATCAAATGTGTTGAGTGTTGAGTGCTGAATATTTAAATTGCATAAAATGTAAAAGTGATCAAATGTAAATGGTAGAAATGGTTAACTGATTCTGCTAAGTTGCAATGCTGAATGTGTCGACAAGGTAAAGTATAGATGAATTGTCGCTGCAATGAAGTCCCTTTGAGTTCTTACCAACAATAGCTCCCTACTTAATCCTGACTTAAATATCCACAATCACTCCACCTCTCGGTGTGAGCAATTATGTGTATCCAAGAACAAGTAACTGGTTCTTATCCTAGTCTTGAGCAACTCTCGCCTAACCCACTTATTAACCAAACCTATCACCGCATCTCTCAATGTCAGCGCATTGCAATTTCACTCTCATGCTTTAAGTGGTTAAATCCAAGAATAAACAGATAAGCAGTGTAAAGTAAGAATGAAAATGATATAACATTAAAAGACACTCTCGTATTCATTTAATATAATCAAAATCCATCATCGTTTAAGAAGAATTAAAGAGTACAATGAAGCTTACTATCTCTAGACTAATAGGCCTACTCCCTAATTGTTCCTCTTGCCTTGAATCAAACACCTTCTCTTCAGAAGTGATTGCAAACTTGCTTCATCATCTTCCCAATTCCTAGTTCAAATCTCCAAAATCACACAGAAATTATAGAATTTAATCCCTTAGCTCTCGATGATTTCTTCATTCTTTGTTAATATATTTATAACCTCCAAAATGTTGCAAGTTTCAACCTTCCTTCCCAGATCCAAATCTAGATTTTTATAGCTGTCAAAATTAGTTAGAGTACAGCTGTGCACTCACGCAGTTCTAGTATGTTCTTCAGAGATTTGCAGTTTGTCGCTGTATCACTAGACGCATTTTGAAATCATAATTGCAGCGACATATGTGAAATTCCTGCATTGGTGGTTCTAGCTGTGGATTCAGCTTGATTATACTCATTCCAAGTTTAGTTGTAATGCGACGACATCTCTAGGTCGCAATTACCAACTGATCTTATGGATGCATTCGTCTAGTATTAAGCTTTTAGACTGAGTTCCTGCGCTAACAATATTAAGACATAATATATCGGCTGCTTGCATCGACATTAGTACATAAATGGATAAAAATAACAAGATTTTAAACTAACTAACAATGAGTTGGAAAATATGAAAAATAAATATAAAATGCTAATGATGCATGCTAAATGAAATACAAAAGAAACAATTAAGACACTAAATTAGGGAGAAAATCTATGTCATTTGTAATACCATCACACCCTAAACTTAGGTTTTTACTTGTCCTCAAGTAAACAAAAATAAACAAAGTTCCAATTAGAAATGTCACCGTAATCATTATTCATACAACTTGAATTATCTAAATCCCTAATGTGTAAATTGCATTCATATAATAAAATGATGTGCTGATAATTTATAGTAATGAACAACTTAAAACTGCAACTTCATCAATGTTAGTATCATGCATTGAATCTTAACCTTTCTTGAACCATTTTAGCAATTTATTCTTTTTCTTTTTCTTTCTTCTTTTTCTCATTTTTTTTTAAGTGACGGAAAAATGTCATTCCATTACTCTACCTTTGTTCCTAGGTAGTAACGATGGGGTGGAACAAACCCGAGGAGGCATGTAATTGCGTTGACACACACTCTTGCAGTTACAGCCTTTGGTTAGATGAATTTTCTTTTCTAAGTCTGCAGCCGAGTGTTCTCCCTTAAAAGTCGTAATGCACTCATAATGGAGTGTCTTTTATTAATAAAATTTTGCTGCATGGTCAGTTAGTTCAAGATTCAATACCAACACTATTCATTCATTATTAAAGCAATTTCAATTATTCATTTAAAAATAGCAAACTCATCATTCATTCATATTCATCCAATTTCCACATCAGCATTCAAACAATTCCAGAATTACGCATCAAAATAAAAATTATGGGCACATTTCTATTGAAATTTTGTAAATTTTCATTAATTAAAGAAACAAAATAAAAGTTAAACATAAAGGTGTAGTTGCATTTCCAATTCACATTAGCTTCCCCCTCAAATTTAATGTCTGCATTGTCCCTAATGCACTAACAATAGTTTTACATATATAATGGAAATGCAGCTACAATGTACTAAACTAAAATGAATGCAACGACAATTAAAATGCAAGCACAATAAGAATGCATGAAAACTAACTAAAAAGAGATGTACCAACTTACTTAGCAGCAGCCAATGCAGAGGCTGCTTTGGTTTTCTTTTTCTTCTTTTTCGGGTGCTCTTCCTCGTCATGGTGTTTCCTCTCTTCTTATCCTTGTGCCTCTTTCACTTCTTATCCTTTGAACCAACCAGCTCGGCGGATTGCGCCTCCTCAGTGGGTTGGGTGACGGCCTCATCAGTTGTTACCTTTGATGGGTAGATCTCGGCGAGTGGTGCTATGTAGAGTACAATAGCTAGAGGATTTAGTTCCTCTATCTTGCCAATGATAACCTCAGCCTGGATCGCAATCGGTAGAGCCTCCTTTGAGTTGGATGCTCTCACAATATCCACAATGGTCATTGTTTGGGCATCAGTTTCTATCTCTACTTGCACCTCGGTAGGTTCTTCTTCTTTCTCTGCCTCGTCTTGATCCTTCTCCTGATTACCTTCCTGATTTTCCTCTTCTTCTACACTCGGCTCATTTTCAACTACACCAATGTCAGTGTAATCGACTACATCAACATCTTCTTTCAGAATAACTGCCCTCTCTGTCATATTTGCGCCCAAACTATTTGAGAATTCATCTTCAAATAAGTGGGCGATGTTGCAATGAAAATCGTTATCAGCCTGTGACTACCCGCCATCCTTCTCATCATCACAAATATGGATCTAGGTTGGTGTAGGGGCAGGCCTACCATCAGGGTAAGTTGCTTGGAAGATGAATACTTAATCGGGCGGTAGATGGATGGGAAAGTTGGGAAATCTAGCAATGAGGTTTGGCTAATCTGTTTCAATGCAACGACAAGGGCTTCATTCCACGCCTTGATGTATGCATAAAACTTGTGGAGTCGAAAATCCATATCGTCCATGATGCTATCAGTGTGGATAGAACGCATGTCGAGGCAGTCTAAATGAACTTCCATCAGTGCCAGTTTCTTTGCTAGTTGGGCTTCTGTCGGTACCTCAATTTTGTCAGTCTTCTTCTTACCGTTTCCTTTGTCCTTCTTCTTGGGGATCTCTTTGGCCACTAAGGTGTCTTGGCCTCATTTCATCCTCTCAACAGAAATGTCATTGATTGGTCCTTTGTTGTCCAGGACCTCCTCCTCATCTTTTGGCACAATGCCTTTATGTTGATAGAGTAGCATAATAAGAGGGGAAAGGAAGGATACCAGTTTGCTTTCTTGCAGCTTCCTCGATCTGGGCATGTATAAGCTCCCCAACGTTGATGTGTGGGTGATGCAGAATGGAATAAATCATACACATATGGTCCAATGTGGTCGTAGTGTTGTGGGTAGAAGGCATAACACGACTATTGATGAAATGAAACTATACCTTACAAAAGATTGTAAGATACCGCCTATGCATTGTATAATTGTGAAACCTATTGCCCGTCCATGTAATGCTATTGATGTAGAGATCGTTCATCATTTGGGCCAAACAATCATAATCCAAATGGTGTATAAAAGGTAAATGGTTGTCTACTCGTTCCGAAATTCTCAACAGTACGTTAATCTATACAGCACTCCATGGAACTAGCCCTTCTTGAACAAAGACAAATTCTTGCTCTTGGCCCACTAGATTCGCATAAAACTCCCTCACCATTATGGGAGAGTAGCCAGAAGGATGGTCGTAAACATACTCCTATCCGAGACGTCTGATGGTTCGATGGATTTGTTTCCCTAGGGTCTGATGTGGAGATAGTTGGAGACCCTGTTCGCAGTGAATATTGCATTTTAGCATAACATTAGGGTACTGATCTTTGGCCGCAGTTGTTCAAAACAAAATCGAGCCTATGGATGAAGGTGGTGGTGTCGTGGACGAAACCACAATAGGAGTAGTCCAAGTATTCTTGGAAGGTTTAGGAGTGTTTTTTGAAGCACGAGTTTTAGCCATGGTGAGAAGAAAAGAACTTCAAGAAGTTTCATAGAAAGAAAGATTGCTTTTGAGATTAGAAAAGGAAATATGCAGACAATGAAAGAGAAGAGTTGCAGTAACAATGGTGAATTTGAAGAGAAAAGGTAACTGCAATGAGAGGCTTTATAACATAGGCATAATGAGTGGAAAAACACGGGGACACGTTGTGTCTGCAGCCATTAATTGCTAGGCTACAGATCCTACCAATTTGTTTTGATCTAACGACTGGAAGGGAAAGAAATAAATTGGAGGGATTCTTGCTTAAAAAGTAATGCTGACTCATTGCAGAATGCATCAACAATATGTGTTTCAATGCTTCGACAAAAATATGATTTTTATTTCTGCAAGGAATTTAAAACAACATAATGAAAACTGAAACAATTAAAAGTAAATAAAGAAATGCATCGACATTATTTAAATGTCACTAGGTTGACGACTTTGTCTAGTTTTTGAACATCTAGGCTCGCATAATGTTTAAGACGTTGGCTATTTACTTTAAATTGTTGTCCATCCTTTTTTGATTGTCAACACCGTTTTGGATTGCTTCTACAATGGGCCTGACCATCTCGATCTTAATTTTCCTAGATGCAATTTTAAACGTGAGTTACATAAAAGTACCAACTGACCAGGATGAAATTGTCAACACAAGATAATGTTGTCATGCCATCTCTTTGTCTTTTCCTTGTATATCTCCGCATTCTCATTAGCATGGCATCGATTTCTTCTAATTCCGTGATGTCCAATAGTCTTTTCTTTTCAGCAACATCATAGTCTAAATTCACCTACTTAATTGCCTACATGGCCTTATGTTCAAGTTCGACGGCAGGTGACAAGACTTTCCAAACACTAGTTGGTATGGTGACATCCCCAATGAGGTTTTGTAAGTGGTGCGAAGCGCCCATAATGTGTCATGTAGCCGGGCAGACTAATCCTTCCTAGATAAATTAACCACCTTCTCAAGTATGTTTTTAATTTGACGATTAGTTTGTGGGTGATATGTGGTGGCCATACAATGCTTCACACCATATCGCTTTAATGCAGTTGCCACTTGGTTATTACAGAAATGAGTACCTTGGTCGCATATCAATACTCTCGGTGTTCCAAACCTTGTGAGGATGTATGTGTGAAAGAATTTTAACACTGTTCGAGCATCATCTTTTGGCACCGCAATAGCTTCAATCCACTTTGAGATGTAGTTAACAACCACTAAGATATACACATTTCCAAAAGAGTATGGAAATGGCCCCATAAAATCTATACCATAGACATCGAAAAGCTCTACCTCCATAGTAGGTTGTTGGAGCATCTCGTTACGTCGAGATATGGATCCAGTACGGTGACAACAATCACATTGTTGTGCGAAATTATAAGAGTCTCGAAACAAATTGGGCCAATAAAATCCTGATTGCAGGACCTCTGCAGCAGTCCTTGTTCCACCAAAATGACCTCTATAAGGGGCATCATGGCAGTGTCTCAGGATATACATCATTTCTTCTTCAGGTACATAGCGACGGATGATATTATCAGTGCATCCTTAAATAGGTATGGCTTGTTCCAATGGTATATGGTAGCATCACATTCGAACCTGCTCTTCCTGTGACCAGTTGCACTCATAGGTAGCTTTCCACACACAAGTTAATTGACGACATCAGCATACCATGGTGATGCGTCGACAAAGAATAACTGCTCGTCAGGAAATGCTTCGACAATTTGGTTTGTTTGCCCGTTCTCACTCCTAGTTTCCAGCCGAGATAAGTGGTTAGCTACTTGATTCTCAGATCCTTTCCTATCTCTGATTTCAATATCAAATTCTTGGTGGAGTAGGATCCATCTGATGAGTCTAGGTTTGGCATCTTTTTTGTTGAAAAGGAATCTCAATGCTGAGTGGTCCGTGTAAACTGTAGTCTTTGCATCGACAAGATAGGAACGAAACTTGTCAAATGCAAAGACTACTGCTAGCAACTCCTTCTCTGTAGTAGTATAATTAACCTACGCTTCAATTAGAATTTTACTAGCATAGTAAATAAAATGAAATACCTTTTCTTTTCTTTGGCCTAGGACAACTCCTGCAGCAAAGTCATTGGCGTCACACATTAGTTTGAATGGTTGCGTCCAGTCTGGTGCAACGACAATTGGAGCTTGTGCCAGCTACTTCTTTATTATTGTGAATGCATCTAGGCATGTATCGTCAAACACGAACTTTTTATTTTGCTCTAGTAATCTTCTATAAAAGCCAACGTGTCCAAGAAAGCTTCTTATTGCTTTGATAGTGGTGGGTGGTGGTAATTTTTTGATGATTTCTACTTTAGTTTTATCAACCTCGATGCCCTGACAAGATATGCGATGGCGAAGGACAATGCCTTCCGTAGCCATGAAGTGGCATTTGTCCCAATTCAGAACGAGATTTGTGTTATCACATCTTTTCAAAACTCTTGCCAAATTGTCAGTGCATTGGTCAAAACTCTACCCATAGACCGAGAAATCATCCATGAATACCTCGAGTGAGTCCTCAATCATATCTGAGAAGATCGCCATCATGCACCTCTAGAATGTTACTGGCGCATTACACAACCCAAACGGTATCTCGGAAAGCAAATGTTCCAAAAGGACATGTGAACATTATCTTTGCTTGATCTTCCGGCGCAATGGCTATTTGGTTGTATCTAGAGTAGCCATCCAAGAAGCAATAATAGACTTTACTAGCTAGCCTATTTAGCATCTGATCAATGAAAGGTAGTGGAAAATGGTCTTTCTTTATGGCCGCATTTAGTCGCCTGTAATCCATGCAGACTCGCCATCTAGTTGTGATGTGAGTAGGGATTAACTTGTTCTTATCGTTGGTCATGACTGTGAAACCACTTTTTTAGGCACACATTGAACGAGACTTACCTAATTACTATAAAAAATAGGGTATATAATGCCCGCATCTAACCATTTAATGATTTCCTTCTTTACCACTTCTTTCATTTTTTCATTGAGTCGTCTTTGTTGCTCAATTGATTGCTTCCCTTCATCTTCTAGCCATATCTTATGCATGAAAAAGAGGGACTGGTGCCTCTGATATCTGCGATGCTCTAAGCTAAGGCTCTTTTGTATTCTTTCAGAATTGCGATGAGCTTATCTTCTTGCATTGCATCGAGGGATGCGTTGACAATAACATGCAGTGTCTCGTTGTCGCAAAGGAAGACATATTTCAAATGTGTTGACAATGGTTTTAACACCAAGGTATGAGCTTGTTCGATAGATGGTTTAAACACCGAGATTATTTTGTTAGACAAATCCAAAGACTCCATTTGTCAATTCTAATGTAGCTCACAATTGTTAACCTCCTCTTTGTTAACACAGTCATCTAGAATGTCATTGGTAGATGTCGTCGCATCATCATCAGATAGTGCTGAACTTCATGTATTAAATTCTTCCAGAATAATCTCATCCAACACATCAATTTGGTGACATTGTTCATTAGATCCAAACGATGATGCTTCAAACACACTGAAGGTTACCTGGTCATCATTATGACGCACAACAAGTTCTCCTTTGAAAACGTCATTAAGTGTTCTTCCTGTTGCCAGAAATGGCCTCCCAAGAATTATGGGCACCTCCTTGTCCATTTTTCAGTCTAAGATGATAAAATAAGCAGGGAACACCAACTTATCAACTTGAACAAGAACATCTTTGATTTGTCCTTCTGGTTGTGCTAAAGATCTATCCACCAGTTGCAATGTCACCGTAGTGGGTTTCATCGAACCTATTCCTAATTTCTTAAAAGTAGACAAAGGTATCAAGTTAATACTTTCTCCTAAATCACATAAAGCCTTACCTAAATAATGATTCCCAATGGAGCATGGAATAGTGAAGCTTCCAGGATCATTCATCTTGGTTGGCAACTTGTTTGTAAGAACAGCGCTGCACCCCTTTGTGAGCGCAATCGTCTCGATGTCGGACAATTTCTTTTTCTTTGATAACAGCTCCTTCATGTATTTCCCATAATTGGGTATCTGTACAAGAGCATCTATTAGAGGTATATTAATGTGCAATTGTTTCAAAGTAGAAACAAACTTTTGATATTCTTTATCATGGACTTTCTCTTTGAATCGTTATGAAAAAGACGGAGGTATGGTCGTAGTGGGTATGGATAACTCGGTAATATCAGCACTGGTTGTTGCGTTGACAACTTTGTTAGGCAAACTGCAGGTATAGGTATTTCTACAGTTAGTTCCTCAGCATTAATTTCTGCTTGACGTCCTTCAGCTGCATCCTCCTCTTGTTGCTATGGTTCAGATGTGTTTACATGATCTTTATCAGAAACGTTTAGTCCCACCGTCTGTTTTCCACTCCTTAATGTGATTGCTTTGCAATGATCTTTCCCCCTTTGTGCTGGATTCTCAATATCAGTAGGCAAAGATCCTTGTGATTTAGTGCTGAGATTAGAAGCCAACTGACCGAGCTGGGCTTCCAACGCTTGTATAGAAGAAGAGTTGTCTTACACTATCACTTCAGTTCTTGTAATATGCTCACGCATCAGTGCTTCAAGAGCAGCCATAGGATCTAACTTAGGTTGAGAAAATTGTTGCTGTTGATGCTGATGATATTATCCTTGCATTTATGGTAATATAGACTGTTGTGGCTGTAATGGTTGCATTTGGTTATGTGACTGCATTTGTTCAGAAAAAGAATTTATCTGTGAATTCTGAAGATAATTCTACTATGGATTGGCATTGTAACCTCCTTGTCTATAACCCCCTTGATTTGAGGAATTCTCATGTCTATACGTGGAAGTATTTTGATTCCCCCAAGGTTGTTAAGAACGATTGTTGTTTGAATTACCAAATGAACCCCCTTGGATGTTGTTGACATAATATGCATTTTCTGCATGCTGTGGGTAATCTTCATAGCCATGATTGTCACTGCAAATCTCTCAGGAAAATATCAACTCATCCAATTGCTAGGCTACTTGTATAGGAGCAACTTCAGTTCTTCCTTTCATATTCTTTATGATGTTGGCTAGTGAAGTTACCTACGTTGATAATGCAGAAATAACATCTAATTCAAGAACTCTAGGGTTAGTTTTCACTTATGCAGATCGAGAGATTGGATATTAGTAGTCATTCTGGGTAATCCTCTCTAGAATTTGAATAGCTTCACTGTAAGTTATAATCCAACAATGGACCATTAGTCGATGCGTTGACAAGGTTTCTTGTCTGATTGTAGAAGATCTCTATTTGGGTCTCTTGCTGAATTCCACGCATTGGGTAGTGTCGAAGAAAAGTTTTGAAACACTCTCATGTTGTATGTAAATTCTCATCATCGAGCTGATGATATGTACTGATGTCATTACGCAACCTTGCATTCATTGTCGGCGGGTTGAAACGTAAAACAAACTGCGTTGCTAATGCATTCCAAGATGTGATAGATCTTGCCGGCAATCTTAAGAACCATGTTCTTGCTTTACCCTGTAACGAATAAGGAAATAATTGCATTTTCAAGGCATCATCAGGGACACCATGTTAACTAAAGGATGCACAAATAAGCAAAAATGATTTCAAATGTTCTCGTGCATCCTCATGCGAAAAACCAGAATATTTCCTATTTCAGTTGAGCATTTGAAACATCACATGTTTCCATTCAAAATTACCAGCCTAGATAGCCGGTCGTACAACCCCTGGTTGTAAATCATCGAGTATAGGCACAACAAAATCTCTTATTGTCTTATTCTAAACTTGTTCTTCTTGTGGACGTGGTGGTGGTCTATCGTTAACAATTTGTGGAAGCACTGGAGGAATTTCATCTTATGGCAATAATGGTGGTAGATTATTGTTGTTGTTGTTACCAGCCATCTTCCATTGTTCTTACCTTCTCCTCTTAAGTGTCCTTTCAAGCTCCAAATCAAAGTTTACAATGTCCTTAGGATTTCTCCTTGTGGACATGCAACAATTAAAAATCTAAAAAAGTAAATAATTAAAGAAATAACCATAGATTAGTAAAGATTAAAAGTTAAGTAAGTGAAATTAATTGCAACTACAAAAGTAAACATCAAACAAACGCCACTTCCAGGCAACGGCGCCAAAACTTGAATGGTGTTTTTATGACACAATGATTGTGCAAGCGTACACATGTCGATGCAAATATAGTTGATAGACAAATCTATCGGATATCGATCCCTCGAGGAATGGGTTCTTGATTTCTAAATGTCGAAGCAATCAATACAAAATTTAAGTGTAATGTGAGTACTGATGTTAATGCAATATGTCAGATCTGCATACTAAAATTAGATATCAATGTCAATGCAATCATAGTTAAATATCAGGTGTTAAAAGTCAATGTACTGAAAGTAAATCAAATGTGTTAAGTGCTGAGTGCTGAATATTTAAATTGCATAAAATGTAAAAGTGATCAAGTGTAAAGGGTATAAATAGTTCATTGATTCTGCTAAGTTGCAATGCTGAATGCGTCGACAAGGTAAAGTATAGATGAATTGTCGCTGCAATGAAGTCCCTTTGAGTTCTTACCAACAACAACTCCATACTTAATCCCAACTTAAATACCCATAATCAGTCCACCTCTCGGTGCGAGCAATGATGTGTATTCAAGAACAAGTAATTGGTTCTTGTCCCAGTCCTAAGCAGCTCTTGCCTAACCCACTTGTTAACCTAACCTGTCACCGCATCTCTCGATGTCGGTGCACTGCAATTTCACCCTCGTGCTTAAAGCGGTTAAATTCAAGAATAAATAGATAAGCAGTGTAAAGTAAGAATGAAAATGATATAACATTAAAAGACACTCACGTATTCATTTAATATCATCAAATCGTTTAAGAAGAATGAAAGAGTACAACGAAGCTTACTATTTCTAGACTGCTAGGTGATATGAAACGAATGCAGAAGAGGATCATAAAGTTGTCAAGTCATGGATCTACCCTAAAGCTCTAGACAAAAGTAATCTGAAACGAAAACAAAGAAAACAGATTAGCTGACAAGAAGAATAATCAAATTAAAATTAAAACACAAGAAAGATTAATGGCTGGTAAAGGATCCAATAGAGAATGGAATTAGGGTTTCTTGGATGAAAGAAACCATCCTTGGACCTCAAGAAAATGTCTCAACCAGATTTGAAAATAAAAACACAAAGCAGATTCGTTAGAAGTGATTTAAAAGATGAAAGCACACTGTTTAGGCAAGAACGTTTGAAACAGCAAGAAAAGACTAAATCTCCTAATTTTTTATGTGTTCCTTGATGGGTCAAGGTAGGATAATGTCCCTCTTGAAGCAATTTCAACCTAGAATGAAAACAACTAAATTAGTAACCCTAAACAGCAAGAAATAAACTAGATCAAACTAGAACGATAAATTAAAGATAGAAAAGAGAAGATAATGTCCTAAGAAGCCTTGAAAACAATAAGAATCCACAACTCCCTTCAAAGGCTCTAATTTCCCCTCCAAAAAAGAGATCTTGGCAAGAAAAAGCTCGAAGATGATTCCCACAACCTGAAAGATTGTTAAAACAACTTCTAAAAAAAAACTCAAGAGCAATTCTTGAAGAAAAAACTCAAAGAAAATTATTATTAACTCAAAATAATCAAAATCAAGTGTCTTGTTTACAATTCCAAGGTCTATATATAGGCAAGCTAAATAAATCTAAATAAAACTCTTAATTAAACTAGAACTCTAACTAATCTAAACAAGAAACTTTCTTGTTGACATAAAACTCCTAAAAACTTAAACTACTTAATAATTATTTAAAAATTCGGAATAAAAAAATAACAACAAAACAATAAGAGCTGATAATACAATATTGCACTCATATTTAATAAAAATTAAATCTAAAACCCGAACCCAATATGATTTAAACTAAAATTGAAAACCCGAAACTCGTAATTCCCGTCATAATCACGTCCAGAAATTCTGCTTGCGCAGTCTTTATTAAAATGATCATAACTTGAGCTCCCGAACTTGGAATTGAGTGATTCAAAGTGTGTTTCGAAGATAAGAGATAGATATTCGAAATCAATGCAGACATCTCAACCCATAAATTCCTGGATCCCAACCAAAAAGTCGTCGCAAGCCTACTGATTTCCCCAACTTGATATTTGGCAGCTTCGGTTTCTTGGACCAAGATTTCCAAGATTTGAAATATTGATTTTCTTGATTCTTGAAATTGTTTGGAATGAAAAAATTGGACCAAGATTCGGTTTCTTGATTTTCTTGAAAACAAGAAAGTGAATCTTGATTTTCTTTTTCGAACATGTGCGCATTTAGGGCCTTGGTAACAAAGTCTTGGATGGTTCTGTTCAATCTTGCTCGAATTTGTTTGGGCTTCGTCCTCATTATTGGGCCTTGAGAAACTTTGATCCCATCAAAATTTTAAGCTTGAATTTGGGCCTTGCGACTTGTATCTGATACGAAACGAATGCGGAAGAGGATCGTAAAGTTGTCAAGTCACGGATCTACCCTAAAGCTCTATATAAAAGTAATCTGAAACAAAAACAAAGAAAATAGATTAGTGACAAGAGAATAATCAAACGAAAATTAAAACACAAGAAAGATGAATGGCTGGTAAAGGATCCAATAGAGAACGAAATTAGGGTTTCTTGAATGAAAGAAACCATCCTTGGACCTCAAGAAAACGTCCTAACCAGATCTGAAAAAAAAATACAAAACAGATTCGTTAGAAGTGATTTAAAAGATGAAAGCAAACTATTTTGGCAACAACGTTTGAAACAACAAGAAAAGATTGAATCTCCTAATTTTTGATGTGTTCCTTGATGGATCAAGGTAGGAGAAGAACATCCCTCTTGAAGCAATTTCAACCTAGAATGAAAACAACTAAATTAGTAACCCTAAACAGCAAGAAATAAACTAGATCAAACTAGAACGATAGATTAAAGATAGAAAAGAGAAGATGACGTCCTAAGAAGCCTTGAAAACAATAAGAATCCACAACTCCCTTCAAAGGCTCTAATTTCCCCTCCAAGAAAGAGACCTTGGTAAGAAAAATCTCGAAGATGATTCCCACAACCTGAAAGATTGTTAAAACAACTTCTAAAAAAAAAACTCAAGAGCAATTCTTGAAGAAAAAACTCGAAGAGAATTATTATTAACTCAAAATAATCAAAATCAAGTGTCTTGTTTACAATTCCAAGGTCTATATATAGGCAAGCTAAATAAATCTAAATAAAACTCTTAATTAAACTAGAACTCTAACTAATCTAAACAAGAAACTTTCTTGTTGACATAAAACTCCTAAAAACTTAAACTACTTAATAATTATTTAAAAATTCGGAATAAAAAAATAACAACAAAACAATAAGAGCTGATAATACAATATTGCACTCATATTTAATAAAAATTAAATCTAAAACCCGAACCCAATATGATTTAAACTAAAATTGAACGCCCGAAACTCGTAATTCCCGTCATAATTACGTCCAGAAATTCTGCTTGCGCAGTCATTATTAAAATGATCATAACTTGAGCTCCCGAACTTGGAATTGAGTGATTCAAAGTGTGTTTCGAAGATAAGAGATAGATATTCGAAATCAATGCAGACATCTCAACCCATAAATTCCTGGATCCCAACCAAAAAGTCGTCGCAAGCCTACTGATTTCCCCAACTTGATAATTGGCAGCTTCGGTTTCTTGGACCAAGATTTCCAAGATTTGAAATATTGATTTTCTTGATTCTTGAAATTGTTTGGAATGAAAAAATTGGACCAATATTCGGTTTCTTGATTTTCTTGAAAACAAGAAAGTGAATCTTGATTTTCTTTTTCGAACATGTGCGCATTTAGGGCCTTGGTAACAAAGTCTTGGATGGTTCTGTTCAATCTTGCTCGAATTTGTTTGGGCTTCGACCTCATTATTGGGCCTTGAGAAACTTTGATCCCATCAAAATTTTAAGCTTGAATTTGGGCCTTGCGACTTGTATCTGATACGAAACGAATGCGGAAGAGGATCGTAAAGTTGTCAAGTCACGGATCTACCCTAAAGTTCTATACAAAAGTAATCTGAAACAAAAACAAAGAAAACATATTAGTGACAAGAAGAATAATCAAACGAAAATTAAAACACAAGAAAGATGAATGGCTGGTAAAGGATCCAATAGAGAACGAAATTAGGGTTTCTTGGATGAAAGAAACCGTCCTTGGACCTCAAGAAAACGTCCTAACCAGATCTGAAAAAAAATACAAAACAGATTCGTTAGAAGTGATTTAAAAGATGAAAGCAAACTATTTTGGCAACAACGTTTGAAACAACAAGAAAAGATTGAATCTCCTAATTTTGATCTATTCCTTGATGGATCAAGGTAGGAGAACATCCCTCTTGAAGCAATTTCAACCTAGAATGAAAACAACTAAATCAGTAACCCTAAACAGCAAGAAATAAACTAGATCAAACTAGAATGATAGATTAAAGATAGAAAAGAGAAGATAACGTCCTAAGAAGCCTTGGAAACAATAAGAATGCACAACTCCCTTCAAAGGCTCTAATTTCCCCTCCAAGAAAGAGACCTTGGCAAGAAAAATCTTGAAGATGATTCCCACAACCTGAAAGATTGTTAAAACAACTTTTAAAAAAAACTCAAGAGCAATTCTTGAAGAAAAAACTCGAAGAGAATTATTATTAACTCAAAATAATCAAAATCAAGTGTCTTGTTTACAATTCCAAGGCCTATATATAGGCACGCTAAATAAATCTAAATAAAACTCTTAATTAAACTGGAATTTGGGCCTTGCGACTCGTATCACTAGGCCTACTCCTTAATTGTTCCTCTTGCCTTGCATCAAACACCTTATCGTCAGAAGTGATTGTAGACTTGCTTCATCAGCTTCCCAATTTCTAGCTCAAATCTCCAAAACCACACAGAATTTGTAAAATTTAATCCCTTAGCTCTCGAAGATTTCTTCATTCTTTGTTCATCTATTTATAACCTCCAAAATGTTGAAAGTTTTAGTCTTCATTCCCAAATCTAGAACTAGATTTTTGCACCTGTCAAAATTAGTTAGAGTACAGCTATGCACTCACGTAGTTCTAGTATGTTCTTCAGAGATTTGCAGATTGTCGTTGTATCACTAGATGCATTCTAAAATCATAATTGTAGTGACATCTGTGAAATTCCTGTGTTGGTGCTTCTAGTTGTGGATTCAACTTGATTCTACTCATTCCAAGTTTAGTTGTAATGCGACAACATCTCTTGGTCGCAATTACTAGCTAATCTTGTGGCTGCATTTGTTTAGTATTAAGCTTTTAGACTGAGTTCCTATGCTAACAATATTAAGACGAAAAATATCAATTGCTTGCATCGACATTAGTACACAAATGGATAAAAATAACAATAATTTAAACTAACTAACAATGAGTTGGAAAATATGAAAATTAAATATAAAATGCTAATGATGCATGGTAAATGAAAACAAAAGAGACAATTAAGACACTAAATTAGGGAGAAAATCTATGTCGTTTGTAATACCATCACCGCATAAAACCTAAACTTTGAATAAGTAAATTCAAGCTGAAAATACAACTGGATGCACCAGTGTAGGAAAAATCACATGTTGTCGCCGCAATGAACGATTTCAGATTGTGCTTAGCAATGCAGCGACAACCTGTAGATCTCTAAAGAAAACATCAAATATGCGTGAGTGCACAGCTGTACTGTAACTAACTTTGACAGTTGCAAAAATTAGATCTGGATCTTAGAATAGAGGAGGATGAAACCTGTAACTTTTGAAGGCTATAAATTGAGGGAAGATGGAAGAAATTATCAAGAGGTGAAGGAATTAAATATTGTAATTACTTTGTGTTTTTGGGATTTAAGCTGGAAACGGTGAACTGATGGAGCAAGGGAGCAACCACTTCTTACGAGAGGTGCTAGATGCAAAGCAAGAGGAGCAGTTAAGGAATAGTCCTAGTAGTCTAGAGATAGTAAGCTTCGATTGTATTCATTAATCACTCTTTCATGCTAATGGATTCTAATGACAATTGAATGAATACGAGAGTATCTTCATTGTTAGATCACTTTGATTCTTATATAATGCTTTTCATTTGTTTATTCTTTGATCTAACTGTATCAAACACGAGAGTACATTTGCAATCTACCGACATTAAGAGATGCGATGACAAGTTAGGTTAACAAGCAAGACAGCGAGAGTTGCTTGGGATTAGAAGAAATTCTAGTCACTTGTTCTTGAGTGCACAATGTTGCACACACCGAGAGGTGAGGTGATTATGGGTACTTGAGTCTTGATTAAACGGAGGATTGTTATTGGTAAGATTACATTGTAGCTCTATTGCTGCAACAATTCGTCTATATAATACCTTGTCGATGCATCCAACGTTGCGACTTAGTGAAATCAGTGATCCACTCCAATCCTTTACACTTGATCACACCTTTACTTTTATGCATTTAAATACTCAACACTTCAACAACACTTGGATTTACTTTCTGTTGCTTTGATAATTAACCTTAATTGCATTGACAGTATTAACAATTTTAGTGTGCAGATTTGACTTAATTGCGTTGACATCTTCACTCACATTTTATCTAATTCTAGTATTAGTTGTTTCGACAGTTGAACATCAAGAACCCATTCCTCGTGGGATCGATATCTGATAGAATAGTTCTATCAACTATGCTTGCATCGATGTGTGTCTGCTTGCACAACTGCTGTGACGTTACAGACGTGCTCAAAAGGAGACAAGTGTTTCTTAGGATGCACGCAGTTGTTGTTCATATGGATAAAAAGTCATTTTAGGTGCCTTTATAAGCGTTTTTGTCAAGTGCTTGTTCCTTCGACCAGGCCTATAGAGGAATTTTTGGAAAGTGAGTGGCCTCCAAATCATTCGATTGAGGAGTGAGTTCAGAACCTTAGTACATTGACATACCAAGAAATAGAATGGAGGGCTCCATGGATGATTCGGAGCACGTTACTCATCGGGTGCGGTGGTCATTTGTAGGTTCCCTTAATTGACATATGGAGAGCCGTCAGTTATTCTGCGTTGATGGTTCTGAGCCAATACGGGTATGATCAATGCGTACCTATTACGACTTGTTTAAACAAGGTGAAAAATTCGATTTAAGAACCAAGATTTCGAAAGAAATTGGAAGAGATACAAATCAAGTAAGTTCAAACCTTAAGCTTGCAATCAATATTAGAAGAATGAAATATATGAAGAATAACAATCTCAACTCATCTTATTTATAAACAAGTGAACTATTTATACAAACAATAGAGTTCAAGAATGTAAAACTGATAATTGCTACTAACTAACTTGTGCTTAACTAACTAATAGACTTAACAGCTAGTTTGAGGTAGCTATACTCCTAACATTCCCCCAAGGCAACAAAAAAAAATCACTCAGCTACCTTCTCAACCTCACTAGGTGCACAAACTTTCAATCTTTGTTTAGAATAACTGAATGATCCAGTAGCTAATGGCTTAGTTAGTATATATCAGCTAGTTATTCTGAAGAAGGAACATAATTCATTTCCAACTTGTTTGCTGCTACAAGCTTTCGAACAAAATGAAGTTGCGTGCTTTGAACGAGAATGAAGCACTAGATTTGTGGATAAAGAAATGGCACTTGAATTATCACACCAAATGACTTGTATGTGAGACAACTGAACACCTAACTCATCCAGCAAAGCTCGAATCCACATGACTTTAGACACAATACTAGCCACACTCCCATATTCTGCCTCAGTTGTTGACACAGTAATAGTTGACTGCTTCTTTGAACTCTAAGCAATACGATTACTTCCTAGAAAAACCACATAACCTAAAGTTGACCTCCTGTCCTCAACATTACCCTCCCAATCAGCATCAGAAAAGGTAGTTAAGCTTAACTCTTTGATGGGACTAAAATAAACAGCATGATCAAAGGTACTTTTTAAATACCTGAGAATGCATTTCACTAGCCCTAGTGACCAACAATTGCCTGGATCATATGTTGACTCACTTGGCTAACACTAAAAGTGATGTCAAGTCGAGTAGCACAAGGGTATTATAATTTACCAATAATACTCCTGTATTTGGATGGATCTAACAATGGCAGCTCATTGGCAAGTAAAACTTTAGAGTAAGGAACCATGGGAGTGGAAAGAGGCTTACAGTCAGTCATACCAGTAAACTATAATAGCTCTTGCACATATTTCTTTTGACTTAGTTGCACCTTATTCCCAACTAGAGTAGCCTCCACTCCAAGATAAAAATTAAGCTCACCCAAGTCTTTTATGGCAAAAGTTTCATTCAGTTCTACAATAAGCTTATCAATATCTGACTAATTATCTCCTATAATCACAATATCATCGACGTATACCAGGAGATACAACTTGCTACCATTCAGTATATGAACAAGTAATGCCACATCTGCTTGTGTAGAATGAAAACCAAGCTGTTCCAAGAATTTTTTCAATTTCTCTTACTAGGCTCTAAGAGCCTATTCCAAGCTATATAAAGCTCTGTGTAGCTTACAAACCCAACTGCTCCCCATTTGAACCAATGAACTCAAACCTTACTGGTTGCATCATGTAAATATCTTCTTGTAGATCTCTATTGAAAAAGGCATTGTTAAGTCCACTTGGTGTAGCTTCCAACTGTAAGACAAAGCAAGTGTTAAGATAACTCTAACTATAGTATTCTTGACCACAGGACTATAAGTTTCCCTATAATCATTACTAGGGTATTATGAAAAACCTTGAACCACTAATCTAAACTTCTTTCAAGCCTCAATCCTATATGTGTTTCTTTTAACCTTGAAAATCCATTTACACCCTATTATAGTTCTAATAACAGGTAAGGGAGTGAGACTCCAAGTACCTTGTCGAATAAGGGCAGTATATTCATCTTCAATAGTAGCATGCCGCTGAGGGTCAGCTAATGCCTCATATACAGTTCAAGGTTCATAAGAAACAATAGAAGGAGCTTCTGAAGAATATACCTTTGGTTGAAAATCCTTTCCTTGCTTCTAATAATTATAGGATGCTAATTAGTAGAAGGATTGTTAAGGGAATTAATCAGCATTGAACCTGATTGTGTGCAGAAGAGCTAGAACCAAAATGCAACTTAGGAGACAATAAACCAAAACCATCTACTCCAATCGATCCAAAACCATGAGCATTAGTTGACATAGGAAAATTTTCCATATTTGTGCTCGAAGAAGACTCACATGGGATATCAGGAGCTAATTCTAGAGGAGCAGATTTAGGAGCACTAGCTAAAGTTGTTAGAAAGAACCAATCAATGCCTCTGGTGTTGTTGAAGTGATCTCAGGAAACTTGGTGACCACTATCCTTGGAACATAAGGTGTGAATGTACTGACATAAGACTTCCTGAAAAAAGGAAAAAATAAATTCTACAAAAACCACATGTCATGAGAAAAAAACTCTCCCATTAGAATCAAGACATTTTTGGAAAGTGAGTGGCCTCCAAATCATTCGATTGAGGAGTGGGTTCAGAACCTTAGTACATTGACATACTAAGAAATAGAATGGAAGGCTTCATGGATGATTTGGAGCATGGTACTTCTTATCGAGTGTGGTAGTCATTTGTGGGTTCCTTTAATTGGCATATGGGAAGCCATCAGTTATTCCTTGTTACTGGTTCTGAGACAATACGAGTATGATCAATGCGTACATGCTACGATTGGTTTAAATTGGGTGGAAGCTTTGATCCAGGAATCGAGATTTTGAAAGAAATTGGAAGAGATATGAATCAAGTGAGGTCAAACCTTGAGCTTGCACTCAATATTAGAAGAATGAAATATATGAAGAACAACATCTTAACTCATCTTGTTCATAAACAAGTGAACTATTTATGCACACAAGAGAGTTCAAAAATGTAAAACTAATAATTGGTACTAACTAACTTAAGTTTAACTTAACAGATTTAACAACTAGTCTGAGCTAGATATAATCCTAACATTCCCTAAGGCAACAAAAAAAATCACTTAGATGTCTTCTAAACCTCACTCGGTGCACAAACTTTCAATCTTTTTTTAAAATAACTGAATGATCCAACAACAAATGGCTTAGTAAGTATATCAACCACTTGTTTTGAAGAAGGAACATAATTCACTTCCAACTTGTTGACTACTACATGCTCTTGAACAAAATGAAGTTGTAGTTCGATGTGCTTTGAACAAGAATGAAGCACTGAATTTATGGATAAAGCAATGGCACTTGGATTTTCGCGCCAAATGACTGGTATGTGAGATAATTGAACACCTAATTGATCCAGCAAAGCTTGAATCCACATGTCTTCAAACACAATACTAGCCACACTCTTATATTTTGCCTCAGTTGTTACTCTAGCTATTGACAGAGGAACAGTTGACTACTTTTTTGAACTCCAAGCAATAAGATTACTTCCCAAAAAAACCAAAAAACTTGAAGTTTACCTCCTGTCCTCAACACTACTCCCCCAATCAGCATCAGAATAAGCAGTTAAGCTTAACTCGTTGATGGGACTAAAACAAACACCATGATCACAAGTACTTTTTAAATACTTGAGAATGCATTTCACTAGCCCCTAATGACCAATTATTGGCTGGCTCATATGTTGACTTACTCGATTAACACTAAAAGTGATGTCAGGTCGAGTAGCACAATGATATTGTAATTTACCAATAATACTCCTGTATTTGGATGGATCAGACAATGACAGCTCATTGGCAAGTAAAGCTTTTGAGTAAGGAACCATGGGAGTAGAAAGAGGCCTACAATCAATCATACTAGCAAACTAAAGTAGCTCCTACACATATTTCTTTTGACTTAACTTCACCTCATTTTCCCAACTAGATTAGTCTCCACTCCCAAATAAAAATTAAGCTCACCCAAGTCTTTTAAGGCAAAAGTCTCATTTAGTTGTACAATAAGCTTATCAGTATCTAACTGATTATCTCCGATAATCAGAATATCATCCGTATATACCAGGAGATACAACTTTCTACAATTCAGTTACGGACAAATAGTGCTACATCTTCTTGTGTAGAATGAAAGCCAAGTTATTCCAGGAATTTCTTCAATTTCTCATACCAAGCTCTAGGAGCCTGCTCCAAGCCATATAAAGGTTTTTGTAGCTTAAAAACCAACTGCTCCCCATTTGAACCAATGCACTAAAACCCTACTAGTTTCATCATGTAAATATCTTCTTGCATATCTCCATTGAGAAAGACATTGTTAAAGTCCACTTGGCATAGCTTCCAACTGTGAGACAAAGCAAGTGTCAATATAACTCTAACTATGGTATCCTTGACCACAAGACTGTAAGTTTCTCTATAGTCATGTCTAGGTTGTTGTGAAAAACCCTGAGCCATTAATCTAGATTTCTTTCGAGCTCCAGTCCCATCTGTATTTCTTTTAACCTTGAAAATCCATTTACACCCTACTGCAGTTCTATTGACAAGTAAGGCACTCCAAGTACCTTGTCGAACAAGTGCAGTATATTCATCTTCAATAGCAGCACGCCACTGAGGGTCAGCCAATGCCTCGTATACAATTCGAGGCTCACAAGAAATAGTAGAAAGAGCTTTTAAAGAATATACCTTTGGCTTGAAAATCCCTACCTTGCTTCTAGTAATCATAGGATGCTGATTAGTAGAAGGATTGTTAAGGGAATTAATCAACATTGACCTGATTATGTAGAAGAGCTAGAACCAACATGCAACTTAGGAGACAATGAACCAAAATCATGTCCTCCAATTGAACCATAACCATGAGCATCAGTTGACATAGGCAAACTATCCATATTTGTGCTGGAATATGACTCACATGGGATAGTAAGAGCTAATTCAATAGGAGCAGCTGAAGTAGTTGGAAAAGAACTAATCGATGCCCCTAGTGTTATTGAAGAGATGTCAGGAAACTTGGTGACCACTATCATTGGAACATAAGGTGTGAATGTACTGGTAGAAGACTTCCTGAAAAAAGGAAAAATAGATTTTTCAAAAACCACATGTCGTGAGATAAAAACTCTCCCATTAGAATCAATACATTTGTAACCCTTGTGCATGTTAGAGTATGCCCAAAGACTAATCATGAGATGATTGTAATCACATACTTATTTTACCTTGTTCATTAGAAAAAGGCATTGCCATTGTTATTTCAGTTTCTTTTTCTATGTATTTAAATAAACTGATTTATAATAATGTACTGAGGATAATATGATTATTCTTAAAAGGTCCTTATTTAAGAATTATTGTGGGCTTGGACAACAATAATGCATTGAGACTAATATGTAGTTGATTGATGACAAAGTATTATCATTGACATAATAAGGATGTCAATATCAATATATGAGCCTAATATTGTATTATCAACTCTTATTTTTTTATTGTTATTTTTTTCCTGAATTTTTAAATAATTATTAAGTAGTTTAAGTTTTTAGGAGTTTTATGTCAACAAGAAAGTTTCTTGTTTAGATTAGTTAGAGTTCTAGTTTAATTAAGAGTTTTATTTAGATTTATTTAGCTTGCCTATATATAGGCCTTGGAATTGTAAACAAAACACTGGATTTTGATTATTTTGAGTTAATAATAATTCTCTTTGAGTTTTTCTTCAAGAATTGCTCTTGAGTTTTTTTTTTAGAAGTTGTTTTAACAATCTTTCAGGTTGTGGAAATCATCTTTAAGCTTTTTCTTGCCAATATCTCTTTCTTGGAGGGGAAATTAGAGCCTTTGAAGGGAGTTTTGGATTCTTATTGTTTCCAAGGCTTCTTAGGATGTTATCATCTATTTTCTATCTTTAATATATCGTCCTAGTTTGATCTAGTTTATTTCTTGTTGTTTAGGGTTATTGATTTAGTTGTTTTCGTTCTAGGTTGAAATTGCTTCAAGAGGGACGTTCTCCTACCTTGATCCATCAAGGAACACATAAAAAATTAGGAGATTCAATATTTTATTGCTGTTTCAAACGTTCTTGCCTAAACAGTTTGCTTTCATCTTTTAAATCACTTCTAACGAATCTGTTTTGTGTTTTTATTTTCAGATCTAGTTGGGACGTTTTCTTGAGGTCCAAGGATGGTTTCTTTCATCCAAGAAACCCTAATTTCGTTCTCTATTGGATCCTTTACCAACCATTCATCTTTCTTGTGTTTTAATTTTCGTTTGATTATTCTTCTTGTTAGCTAATCTGTTTTATTTGTTTTCGTTTTAGATTACTTTTGTCTAGAGCTTTAGGGTAGATCCGCGACTTGACAATTTTACGAACCTCTTTCACCTTCATTTCTACTCGTTTTGTATCACTAAAATACGTCGCAACCAAGGGACAAGACTTAAGGAACTCGAAGACTGACTTATTTGTTGCGACATACATGAGCTATGTCGCTACAACGCTTGTGGGATGACGCTTCACATGGAGACTGATGCCTATGTTGCGACATAGGACCTAGTGTGTCATGAAATCAACCCCTAGACGTAGATCTCACATTAAATGAAGGGCATTTTGGTCTTTACGATGCCGCTTAAACATGAGAAACGACAGCTAACCTAGGGTTGAGGAAAATGACCATCTAAAGCTATAAATAGGACCTTTAGCACTAGGGTTTTACACACCATTACTTAGCCTTTAGTTTTTAGTTTTTAACTTTTCTGTTTTTGAAATGAGATTGTAGAAACTTGCTTAAACAATCGATGAGTTTTTCCCGATAGATTGCTTAATACAATTCTAATTTCTTGTTAAGTCTCTTTAGCATTTATATATTTTCATATAATGTGTTATTAATGAATAAAGAAACCATGAGGAACTAATTCCATTTGAGGAATTAGGGAGTGGTCGTATGAATAATTGATTGTTGTTTTATAGGAGTTTTACCTTTCAGATCAACTGTTTGGGAAAGGAAGATCATCAAACAAACACTAGTTTTACCTATCCGTGAGCACCTTTTCCCTAAACTGGTTTAGATTGTGACATCTAGCGATAAGTAATCTCTCTTGACTTGCTATGCTGATAGAAGATCGAGAGATCCAACTATGGTAGTGACTAGTTGATTGGAGGAAAATCCCCAAAACCCAACAATTAAGGAACTCATACAAAAACGACCTAATTATCCTCAAAGTCATTTATAAGATTTCTACAACTCAATATTTTTCTTTTATTTACTATTTTATTTTATCTTTTATTTTATGTCTTTTACAACAAACTCTTATATCCTTCGTATTATAAACCCTAAAATAAGTACTAATTAATTTTATTCTTAGCAGGAATTTTTTTTACTATAGCTTTACGCCTCCTTTGGGTGCGTTCTTCGGAACACTTCCAAGTGTTCCGTTGTAAACAAACTATATTTACAACCTGACCCGTATACTTGCGAAAAGCCAAAATCTACACCGAATGGGAGTACATTCGATTGTGGTCAAGTTGTTGGCGCCGTTGCTGGGGAGGCAAGGCTTTAGTAAATTTTATTCTTTCATATTTAATAAAATAATTAGAAAAATTTTAGGTTATAGATACGATTATCTTTAAATTCTTATTTTTAATCTTATTTCTTTTCTTACATCGACTAACAAAATGATGAAAAATTCATTAAGGATGTTTTTCGATTTAGAATGGTTACAATCTAGTATTACTACATCGTCAATTTATCAAAATCATTTTGAATTAAATCCATCCTTAATATCTTAGATTACTAATAATGTTACTTTCTCTGATCCCTTGACAGAAGATCTCGTCGCATTTTTATTGAAATTCAAGGTAATTTGTAGTACGATTTCTTATGTAAGGGTGACACCAAGTGTGATTCGATTATTATTGGTTTCTTTCGCCTTAAACAGAAAAGCCAAGTTATGGTTGGATTCTCCAACCCCAAATATTATTACTACTTGGGAAGAATTTGTGCATATGTTTTTTTAAAGAATGATTTCCATGCCTAAGGTTATGCAAGGATATATACAAATGTTTCATTTCAAGAAAGGACAAGCTTGAGAAAGATTCAAAGCCATACTTCAATCCATATTAGGCGGGAGAGTCCATATTGATATACAACTTCAGTATTTTTATGATGGGTTATGTACGAAAAATAAACGTAAGGTAGATATAATGACTAGAGGAAGCATTTGGACTAGGACATGGCAAGACATTATTGATATATTGGAAGTAGCAAGTGCGAATGAAATATTTTGGGAGGAACAATCGAGACCTATAGAAGAGATTAGTAACCCCGTATGTAACCAGATTATGACTAATCATTTCGAAAAGGAAGATTCCGAGGATGAGGAACTCATGGAAGAAGAGACGAATGAGGAATCTTTAACGGCTCAATTAGAGTGGTGGTAGCAAAGTAAAGGGGGTAGATCAATCGATGCCAAATTCTACCAAAATGATACCATCAATTGTGAAGCCACCAAAAGTAGAGTTAAAACCATTACTAGAACATTTAAAATATGGATATTTGGGTGAGAAGAATACTTTACCTGTTATACTTGCATTAGGATTGAGTAACTTACAAGAAGAAGCTTTATTGGATGTACTTAAACGTCATAAAAAGGCTATTGGGTGGACAATTGCTGATATAAAAGGAATAAGTATTTGTCACAAACAGTCTTTGTCAACTCAAAATTTGAATGGAAGTAGGTAAGAAACCTGTTGTCAACGCACAACGAAGACTTAATCCAGCCATGAAGGAAGTAGTAAAGAAGGAGCTAGTAAAATGGTTAGATGCAGGTATAGTTTATGCCATCTCCGATAATGAATGGGTAAGCCCTACGTAATGTGTACTAAAAAAAGGTGGGTTGACAGTTGTAGAGAATGATCATAATGAGCTAATCCCTACAAGAACTGTTACCGGATGGAGAGTTTGTATTGATTACAGGAAATTAAATGATGCAACAAAAAATGGTCACTTCCCACTACCTTTCACTAATTAAATTCTAGATCGATTGGTAGGTAAAGAATATTACTGTTTGTTGGATGGTATTTAGGGTATCATCAAATTTCAATACATCCTAATTATGCTACTTTTATAAGATGTATGACCGCTATTTTTGCAGATATATTAGAAAAAGGGTTAGGCATTTTCATGGATGATTTCTTGGCATATGGAGACTCTTTCAAGGATTGATTGTTGAATTTATAGAAAGTTTTACAGAGGTGAAAGGAAACTAACCTAGTGCTCAATAGGGAAAAATGTCATTTCATGGTAAGGGAAGGGTTGGTTTTGGGGCATCAAATATCATAGAAAGGGTTAGAAGTGGATAAAGCAAAGATCGAGGTAATAAAAAACCTACCACCTCCTACAAATGTCAAAGGTATTTAAAATTTTTTGGGACACGTTGGGTTTTATAGGAGGTTTATAAAATATTTTGCGCACATTTCTAAACCTTCGAATTTATTATTGTAAAAAGATGTTCCTTTTGTATTTGATGATAATTGCATTAAAGCTTTTGAGACCATAAAAGAGAAGCTAATAAATGCCCCCGTTATTATCACACCAAATTGGAATGAACCTTTTATTATTATGTCTGATACCAGTGATTATGCTATAGGTGCTACCTTAGGGCGAAAGAAAGACAATATATTTCGAGCAATTCATTATGCCAGCAAGACTCTTAACCCCGCTTAGTACAATTATACTACTACTGAGAAGGAAATGCTAGCGGTAGTTTTTGCTTGTGATAAATTTCGTCCTTATTTAATGGCTAATCGTGTGTATATTTATACAGATCATTCAGCTCTAAAATATGTGATGAAGAAAAAAGAAACCAAAGCAAGGCTAATGAGATGGGTATTGTTGCTATAAGAATTTGACTTATGATTACGGATCGGAAAAGGGCAGAGAACTAGATAGCAGATCATCTGTCACGGCTAGAAAATCCTACCTCCATTATATCTTGGGGAGAAATAATGGAAAATTTTACAAATGAGTAACTTTTTAGAGTGGAAGCTCGATCTCTAAATACAAAGCACCATGGTATGTAGATTACGTGAATTATTTAGCAAAAGGGGCGTTCCTAGTAAAAGCATCTTGGAAATGAAGGAAACGAATTATGCATGAGGTACAAAATTATATCTAGAAGGATCCTTATGTATTTCGACAATGCACAAATCAGATCGTATGAAGATGTGTAGCCGAGGAAGAAATCAATGACATCCATAAAGGATGTGACGACCCTCCTTGTGGAGGACATTTTGACGGAAAACATATAGTCTAGAAAATTCTGTAATACGAATTCTATTGGCCTACTATGAATAGGGATGCCCATATGTTTGTACAAAACTATGATAGATGCCAACAAATGGGGAATATATCTATGAGGGATGAAATGCCACAGGTGGGAATTATTGAGGTAGAAATATTTGATGTTTGGGGAATTGATTTCATACGTCCTATAGCTCATTTAGGAACCAATATATCTTGTTAGCAGTTGATTATGTTTCCAAATGGGTAGAAGTAGTGACATTACCTACTAGGATACCAAATCAATGGTAAAATTCTTAAGAAAAAACATCTTTTCAAGATTTGGAACTCCCAAGGCATTGATTAGTGATGAAGGCTCATGCTTTTGCAGTAAACAATTGGAAGCTGCTCTTGCAAAATACAATATCCGACATACGATGGCAACTGCATATCATCCGCAAGCAAATGGTCAAGCTAAAGTTTTCAATCGAGAGATTAAACAGATCCTTGAAAAGACAGTAAATCCTAATCGCAAGGATTGGGCGGCAAAATTGGATGATGCTTTATGGGCCTATCGAACAGCATACAAAACACCTCTTGGTATGTCTCCTTATAAACTCGTGTATAGAAAAAATTGTCACCTACCTATTGAATTAGAGAAGAAAGCATATTTGGCTATTAAAGAACTGAATTTAGATCCTGAACTAGCAAAGAAAGAAAGAGTGTTCCAATTACAAGAATTAGAAGAGCTTAGATTCATGGCCTACGAAACCATGAAACTTTACAAAGAAAGAAGTAGGTTGCGTCATGATGCCAAGATTCGAGAACAAAACTTTGAGCTAAGACAAAAGGTACTCTTGTTTATTCTAGACTCAAATTATTTCCTGGGAAAATCTAATCACGATGGACAAGGCCATATATCATTAATAAGGTAAAACCATATGGGGCAATTAAGTTGATAGGTAAGAGCGGTGAAACTTTTTTAGTTAACGGGCAAAGGATAAAACCATATTACGGGGAATCTACAGATATAGTTATTGAGGAACAACCTTAACGTGCAAAATGGTATGGGATACAAAGCCAGTGTTAGACTCAGACATTAGAAATACCCTAGGGATAGAGAATAGTTCAGATTCAGAATTTGAAGAAAACTTGTCCCAATGTCGTGACAACCCAATAGCAAGGCAATATAACTACTGGTCTCGATGTCACGACACGACACCTCTACGTCGCAATGAACAAAATTCTGTAGAACAGCAATATTAGTCTCGATGTCGTGACATACCTAGTGTATGTCGTGACATACCAACATAACAACAACGATTCAGGTAAGACTCTAACTCCTAACAGTTGTAATTAGAACTAAATACTGTAATTTTTTAATAACACTTAACTTCTAAATTTACTAAAATTCCTATTATTTAGTGCCTATAAATAAACATCTCTCCCATGGGTACTTTTCCATTCCATAATCAAAAGACTTCAATCATAAAGTCAAATGGCTGATTCAAGTGAAAGTTTTGCTAACCCTATTTTTAAATTCCCATAAGATGATCTAGACAAGTATCTCCAACAACTACAACTATATACTTTCGTTCAGGAACAAGGGTTTGATCCTTTGTTGCGAGTTTGTCGAGGTATTTGGGAAACAATAGTCAATCAGGAATGGGCTCAATTTTGTATACCCTGTAAAGAACCGGTAAATATTTCAATAGTTCAAGAATTTTATTCAGCCCTGAAGAAATGTGAAGCTGGGAGAGCTTGTGGGCAGATTCAAGGTTCAATGAAAATTTGAGGAGTTGAAATATACTTGAATGAGGCCCAAATTTGTAGATTCTACAACATCCTGAATTATTACCAAGATTATCTTCATAGAGTCAACTTGAAGGAATTTAAGAATATTGAAACTGAGGAGATCATAATGTTCTTAATAGCGGGTAAAGAGGTATGGACCTATCGCGAAGGTACGACAATCCCAAAAACTTTCAACCAAGAACTTATGACGCCTAAAGCTAGGATGTGGATGAAATTCGTTTGTTCTCAAATACTTCCCATTTCTGTTATGACTGAGATACGTACAATTCATGCCATAATAACATACGAAATTCTCAAGAAGAAACGAATTTGTGTAGGAAAGTGGATTCACCGAAGCATGGTGGAATGCACGAAGAACTTAGGGAAAGGTATATTTTTCCCTCATCTAATTTCTGCTTGTGAGTAAAGACAGGAATACCAATTGGGAGATTTGATTGTACCATGAATCCACTAAGCAAACTCTTAGGCGATGACTTGTTCGCACAATTCACATTACTACAAAAAAGTCAAAGTGAAGAATGGAGGAAAAGAGGATTGAATGACGAAGAAGAATAGGAACTTATAATATGATTTATGTTTAGAATTAGGTTTTCTTTGCTTTTATTTTATTTATTTATTTTTAATTTATTCATTATTTAAAACAATTTTATTTTGTAACTTTTGAATAATTTCTTGCTTTCTATTTTAGACTTATATAATTTATAGGAGTAGGATTAGAATTTATTTTTGTATATATGCTTGAATTCTTTGGTAAATTTGGAGTGATGATAAGGAATTTTTAATTTTTGAGTATGAAACTTTTAAGTTATATAGGTTATATTAAAGTATAGATAAAAAGATATTATTAGTACCAAGTGATGTGCAAGATATGAGGAAACAAGCATGCTAGTATATATGATAGATGATAATTTTGAAATTATGGGATGAAATTGATATTTGTGCATATTAAGGTGTTTAGGGGATGATCTAATGCATTGTTTGGACTCACCTAGAGCTAAAAAGTCAAACCCTAATATGAATTTCCAAATAGTACCCACCTTTGATCCTTATGACCCTTCTTGATAAACCACACTATAAGCCTCTTTAGCCTTAAAATGAAAATTTTTTGTGTATATTCTTTTCTTTGGCCCTGTTTGTATGAAATAGACGTATGGCCATTGGTATTGAGGGTAAATAGACACATTAAGGTAGAGGTTACAAAATGAGAATAGGAAACTCAATATAATGTATGAACTTTAGTTTAGTCAAAAAGAGAGAAATAGAGAAAAATAAAAAAGAAAAGAAAAATAAGTAGAAACAAAAGAATCATGAGTAAGAAAACATGTGAATAGTGATAGAATTATAAAGTCGCCAAAAAGACGAAAAAGAAAGAAATCTTACTCAAGAACCAAAAAGAAAGGAAATACTCTCATAGGCTAGCTAAAGGATTTATTTTATTTTGGGAATCCTAAAATGGAGAGAAAAGGATGGTGAAAGAAGGAGAAATAAGGGGGTGAGATAGAGTGGGACATAAAAGGGAACAATAGGGAACAATACATTGTGCCAAACTATTTTTGTGTTTGCAACCTTGCTTAACTATTCTTTGAACATCCTAAGCCTCAACACGTTACAAGTCGAAAACCCCTATGTGACTTAAACAATTTTATGCATGAATAAATATGAAAATTGCATGATTTAACTATGGTTGTCTTTATTGTACTAGTATAATTAAAATACTTATATTTAGTATTGATGGATATATATTGAGAAAATTTTAATATGTGTATTTCGTATAACCTACTCAACTTATATTATTTCTAATAAAAAATGGTAAAGTTGCTTAATTATCATATCAAAGTTATTAAGAAATATATGATGCCTAGACTACATGCTATGAGCCACTCTCTTTATAACTATAAACTCAAGCTCTTCATTTTTCTATTTATTTTGTTTGCTCGAGGACAAGCAAAGACTTAAGTGTGGGTGAGTTTGATCTGCCTATTTCATACCTAGCAGATAGTTATTACACTTGAAGAGCTTGAAATCAAGTATTTTCGTTATGTTTTCATAGGATTTAGTTTAGATTTATTATTTAAATAAATTATGTAACCTAAGTGTTAAAACGCCGTTTTATTTGTCTTTAAGGCCAAATGAGGCCTAAAGGTTAGCTAATGTACTTAGTGAATGTGCAGGTGAAGTGTTTGAAAGAACATATGTCTTCTCCCTAATTATTAGTTAAATTGTTCCCATTTAGTTATCTTTAGCACATATTTTAGCATTTTTTGGTTTAGTTAATAGCATTTTATTACTCAATGGACCCTAGCCTACTTACCCTTAATATTGTCATGTTTTGGTACTAATGTCACTGCATGAGTATTTTCAGATTGCGTCTAGGATTGTTACTGTATTCAACAGCTGTCCGAGTAAGAAAGAAATGTGTGAGTTGTCCAGTCTGGTGTAACCAACTTGTCTGACCAGCAACAGCTTGATTCAAATGAAAGAACACCTACAAAATTTGGAAGGATATAAATACTTACAGGGAAAAAGAAAAGAGGGGGAGAGAGAGGAGAGAGTTCTTTTTGGTGTCATAACCTTCTTCAACCTACCTTTTGAAGCTTTCGGCTATGGAGACTTAAGGCTCTCACGGGTGAATCGATGTGAAAGGGATGCAGATCAGCTCTTGACGAGGAGCCATGAGTGCAGCACAAAAGGGAAGTGAGAGAGCAAGTCGAGTTGTTTAGGAATAGTATTCTCCACTTGTTTCTTTTATATTTCTTTTCTAAATGATGTTGGTTACTTTATATTTCATGTTTGTATGGAAGTACACATGAAATCTAGGTTAAATGTTATTTTATACAACCTTGCTTCTACTATTTAATCTTTGGGTTTGAATTTTTTAGCATGGAAGTGTTATTGCAATCACTGTCACTAGAAAGTACAGTGATAGTTCAAGCTAACAGGTATGACAACGGAAGTTGCAAGAGGATTAGAGGGATTTAATCCACTTGTTCTTAACTATGTTGCATTGCCATCATCGAAAGGTGTGGTTAATGTGCATGCTTAAGTGTTAGGTCAAATATAAAAGTTAAGCTTCGTAAGATATTCATTACACTTTATTGTAGCGACAATCACCTATTTTTTTATACCTTGTGAACACTTAGTATTCTGTTAAATATTCACGTTGGGAATCTCATTTTATCATTATCAAATTTCATTTATATTTTAAAGTTATTGCTCCGACAACTATTCTCATAATTTATCTCATTTTTATTTGTTCACTACACTGGCATTAGTAGACAAAAGACAACCATTCTCGTGGGATCTATATCCGACAGATTCACATCTATCTACTATACTTGCATCGACAGTGTATGCTCGCACAATATTGTTGTGATGTTAAACAATCAATCAGTAGGAGACCACAAGAAGTTTACTAATAGGACACTGATCACTTCGTCACGACATAGGCTGCGCTACGTCGCAACCAGGGGACCAGACTTAAGGAACTCGAAGGCTGACTTCTTTTTTTCGACATACATGGGCTATGTCATGACAACACTTGTAGGATGACGTTTTACATGGAGACTGATGCCTTTGTCACAATACAGGACCTGGTGTGTTGCGATATCGACCCCTAGACTCAGATCTCACATTAAATGAAGGGTGTTTTGGTCTTTATAGTGCCACTTAAACACGAGAAACGACAGTAGACCTAGGTTTGAGGAAAAATGACCATCTAAAGCTATAAATAGAACCTTTAGCACTAGGGTCTTACACATCATCACTTAGGCTTTAGTTTTCAGTTTTAGTTTTTACTTTTCTCTTTTTTAATCGAGATTGTAAAACTAACGTAAACGATAAAGGAGTTTTTCCCCAAACCAGTTTAGATTATTGATTATTTTTTTACAGGGGTTTTATCTTTCGGATCAGCTGTTTGGAAAAGGAAGAGCATCAAACAAACACTAGGTCTGACAACCTTAGAAAGTCATCTAGGTGGGAATGAACCCAAAATTGGTATTGCTCATCTGTAAACATCTTTTTCCCAATCCAGTTTAGATTGTGACATCTAGCGATAAGTAATCTCAATGGACTTGCTATGCCAGTGGAAGATCGAGTGATCCAACTAGGTAGTGACTAGTTAATTGGAGGAAAATCCCCAAAACCCAACAGTTGAGGAACTTATACAAAAACGAACTAATACCCCCGAAGTCGTTTATAAGATTTCTACAACTCAAGCATTTTCTTTTATTTACTATTTTATTTTATCTTTTATTTTATGCCTTCTACAACAAACTCTTATATCCTTCATACTATAAACCCTAAAATAAGTACTAATTAATTTTATTCTTTGTACGGATTTTATTTACAATAGCTTTACGCCTCTTTTGGGTATGATCCTCGAAATACTTCCAAGTGTTCCGTTGTAAACACATTATATTTACAACCTGGCCCATATACTTGCAAAATGCCAAAATTTACACCGAACGGGAGTACGTTCGGGGGCGGACAAAAGTCAAGGATAGTGACATCCCTAAAACAACTTTTCATACGTGTTATGGCTATTATGAATTTTTGGTGATGCCATTCGGTTTGACAATCGCTCTTGTAACATTCATGGACCTGATGAACTGTATTTTCCAACCTTACTTGGATCAAGTTATGGTAGTCTCCATAGATGATATTTTGATATATTCAAAATCTAAAGCTGAGCTTGAGCAACATCCTCGAATGGTTCTACAAGTATTGAGAGAAAAGAGATTATATGGAAAATTGAGCAAGTGAGAATTTTGGCTATCGAAAGTCAGGTTTTAGGGACATGTTATCTCGATTGATGGAATCAAAGTTGATCCGAAGAAAATCGAGGTCGTTGTTTAATGAAAAGCACCGAGAAATATGTCAAAGGTTCGTAGTTTCCTTGGTTTAGTTGGTTACTACCGAAGATTTTTAAATTAATTTCAAAGATAGCTATGCCTAGAATGAAGCTTTTCCAAAACAATGTTTTATTTTGTTGGAATGATCGTTGCCAAGAGAGTTTAGAGCAATTAAAGCAAATGTTAACTGAAGCGTTAGTACTAACGTTACTTGAATCGAGAAAAGATTTTATGGTTTATAGTGATGCTTCCTTGAATGGTTTGGGTTGTGTGTTGATGCAAGACGGGAAAGTGATCGTGTATGCTTCACACCAGTTGAAAATTCATGAGTGTAATTATCCGACGCACGATTTAGAGCTAGTTGTAGTGGTGTTTTCCTTGAAGATCTAGAGACAGTATTTATATGGTGAAAAGTGTCACATCTTTACCGACTACAAAAGTCTGAAATACCTCCTAACTAAGAAGGAGTTGAATTTGAAACAGTAATGATGGATGGAGTTTCTCAAGGATTATGATAGCATCATTGATTACCACCCTAGAAAAGCTAATATTGTAGTCGATGCATTGAGTAGAAAAATAGCAGTTGAGTTGTGAAAAATGTTTGCTCAACTCAGTATTAGTGATGATGGGAGTTTGATGGCTGAATTAAGAGCTAAAACGATGTTGATTGATCAAATTAGAGAAGTACAACTTTTTGATGTAAAACTATTGAAGAAAAGAGAAATGGTTCAAAATGGATTAGTAGAAAACTTTAACACTGATGATCACAGTTGCTTAAGATTTTCTAATCGAATTTACATGCCTAATGCTGCGGATTTGAAAGGATTGATACTTCAAGAAGCTCACAATAGTCCTTTTTGCCTTTCACCCTAGTGAAATGAAAATGTATCGTGACTTGCAAAAGTTTTATTGGTGGCTTGGAATGAGAAGAGAGATAGTTGAATTTGTGGCTAAGTGTCTAACTTGTCAATGAGTTAAGGTGGAACATCAAGTTCCCACAGGATTATTTCAGCCCATTTCAAATCCTGAATGGAAATGGGAGCGCATTACGATTGATTTTGTAACGGGATTGTCGTTATCGCTAAGAAAGAAGAATGCAATGTGAGTAATAATTAATCGACTTATGAAATCGGCTAATTTCATAGCCATTAGAATCTATTCGGCACTTTAACTTGTCGAAGTCATATTCAAGAGATCATTAGATTGCATGGTATACTTGTATCAATTATCTCTGATCGAGATCCTTGTTTCACTTCGAGATTTTGGAAACAGTTGCATGAATCCCTAGGTATGAGGCTCAACTTCAGTACAGCCTTTCACCCTAAGACGGATGGGCAATCTGAACTTGTTATTCAAATTTTAGAGGATATGTTGCTAGCTTGTGTGATAGACTTTGAAATCAGTTGGGAACGCTATTTAGCTTTTGCTGAGTTTGTTTAAAATAATGGTTTTCAGTTGAGCATCCAGATGGCTCCATACGAAGCTTTATATGGTTGCAGATGTCGAACACCAGTTTGTTGGACATAACTAAGTGAAAGAAAGATAGTTGGTCCTGAGTTGATTCAAGAAACAGAGAGTACAGTGAAGTTAATTCGGGAAAGATTAAAGACAGCTTTTGACAGACATAAATCATATGCAGACTTTAAGTGACGAGATATCGAGTATGCTATTGGTGATAAAGTTTTCTTAAAGGTTCCACCGTGGAAGAAAGTTCTTAGATTTGGACGAAAAGGGAAATTAAGTCCATGTTTTTTTGTGCCTTATGAGATCACGGAAAGAGTGGGACCAGTGGCTTATCGTTTGGCCTTACCGGTAGAGTTGGAAAAGATTCACGATGTTTTTCATGTTTCAGTGCTTAGAAGATATTGTTCAGACCCGTCGCATGTTATTAAGACTGGAGAAGTTGAAATCCAACCCAACTTGTCTTATGAAGAAGAATAAGTAGAAATCTTAGCTCGAGAGGTGAAAGAGTTGCGTAACAAACGCATTTCACTTGTGAAAGTGTTATGACATAGCCATAAAGTTGAAGAAGTGACTTGGGAACCGGAAGAGACGATGAGGTCTTAATACCCCTTCCTCTTTTTAGGTAAATTTTGAGGATGAAATTTCTTTAGGAGGAGAGTTGTAATGACCCGAATTCGGGGTTGTCGAAAAATGCATTTTTATTTTTTTTGAGCCTCCGTATTTGTAAACCGAACTCGTAAATATTTAACAAAAATATTTACGAAAAATAAATAATAGAATAATGGATTTTTGAATAAGAAATTCTAATTGTGTAGTGTTTAATTAGGCATGTGGACTAAATTGCATAAGTGGTAAAAGTGTAATTTATAAAGGGATTTTTAATTGAAATTAAAAGGAAGGACCAAAGGGGCAAATTCTCCCTTTAAATCCTTAGTGCTGTTAGGTGTATTTGAGTGGCTTCAAATATTTGTTTAAATTTTATAATTAAAATAAAATAAAATAATGATGATAATAAGTATGGGTGTTAAAAGAAAGAGAAAACAAAAATATCTTCTTCTTTCATTGTAGCAAAAGTGGTAGGAAGGGGAAAGAAAAATTTGAGAGAAAGCTTTGAGTTTTTGATAAGTTCAAGCTTCAAATTGGTAAGCTTAATTAAGTCCTTTTATTGTAATTTTTATGTTATTGGAATCCCAATACCTCACTTTTCATGACCCATGTCGTATTTTCGTTATTGTTAAGAATATTAAATACCACCATTGTTAAGTAGATAGAGCTTTAAGGACAATTTGGTGTATTCTGGAGTTAGAAGTGAAATAGAAATAAATGGTGAGATAAATTGTTAATTTTAATATAATAAGGCTCAAATTGAAAATTTTGGTGATTTATTGTAAGAATGAGAAAGTAGGAAGTGAAATTTAGTTGGAATAAAATATGTTGTGTTTTAATGAAAAATATTATGTATTTAATTCCGTAGCTAAGGTTGACCAGGACTCCTCAAGATGGAAGAGCAAAGACAAGGTCGTTGATGAGTAGCTCAGAATTTTCAATTGGTATTTCTAGAACCTAAACTACCTTATTAAATTGCCACATTATAATTAATTGCTCAAGGTAGGAAATTAAGGTATGGAAATAAGATATGAAAATAAGGTATGAGATTCTCTACTCAATTGGGTTGAATTGAATAAATTGATGGTATGATGATTTAAAATGTATATTTCTCCATGTGTAAATGTATGATGTGAAATTATGATATTGGCAATTTATGATTATTATTAGATTGAATTTTAAATACATTTGTGTTATGAACAAAAGCAATTTTTGAAATGTGGATTGATATTAAATGGAAATGATTACCCTATTAACTGTTTTGAC
The DNA here is from genome assembly GCA_039519145.1 of Kokia cookei. NCBI lineage: Eukaryota > Viridiplantae > Streptophyta > Magnoliopsida > Malvales > Malvaceae > Kokia > Kokia cookei. The sequence goes on from CM076909.1 coordinate 28,335,140, forward strand.
CGAGTTGGATATAGATGGCATGCCATAGGACAGGAAGAGTTTAGGGTTACTTCGACCATGAGTCGATAAGGCATGGGTGCCAAGTTACACCAGTTTAACCGATGAGACACTGTGTGTCAATTTTATTATAGCACAGAGCGCATTTTATTACTTTGGATTTATCCGATGAGGCACAAGGTGTCACACTGGTGTGTTGGTTGGATCCGTGTATCCATCAGAGTCCGAGTCATATTAATAGGGAACTAAATAAATATGATAAATGATTGGTATACTTGAAATGGAAACATCATGATATATGTGATGAGAAACAAAGAAATAAGATAAAGTATGCATAATGATAATTTGCATATTGAGAATGGAAATGATGGTTATAGAAATGGAAATTTATGAAATGTACATTAAGAATCAATATGCGATGTGAACATGCACAATGATCCTATGATGTATGAAAATAAACACACACACACACATATATGTATGTATTGATGAAATGCATAATGTAACTACAATCTTTATGGATATGATATCATTAAATTGATGTTGATATAGCATGAACAAATATTGAATAAATTCCTTAAATGTATTTATGCTTGCTTTTATTTTTGAGTATAGTAATGCCACTAAGTAATACTCAAGCGTGCAATTTGCTTCTCGTGCGCAGGTTAGGTACTTTTTGGTAGAATCACGACTCAGCATCCTAGATAATCCCATACTCAAGTGTTAGTAATGATGTCTTTATTTCGTTATGGCATGTACTTAGGATGTCTTTTGTTATTGAGTCCGTACTTTTATGAGTTAATGATGATGGTGGTATTTTGTTTGAAAATTGCATATGTAAAGAATGTATTGATGTGTGAATATGTCACACGTAGTTCTTATGATGGAAGCATATATAAATGCATATAATTGACTGGATGATTGCTAGGTTAAGATGCCTAAGTATGAGATTATTAGAGTGAGTTATTGTTTGAGGAATTTATAACAACCCGATTTTTAGTGGTGTCGGAAACAAAGATTTCAAGATCACAACTTCGATGAGTTGAGTCAAAAATTTATTTATTTATGATGTCGTTAGCATCGCATTAAAATTTGTTTATGAAATTTAATGTTTAGATAGTGAATTGAGTAGAAAGGACTAAATCGTAAAAGGTACAAAAGTAGAGTTGTTAAGTTAGAAGGATCAAATGAATAAATTAAACTAAAGTATTAAAATGGGTGACTTATCATGAAATATATTGAATATATGTAGGATTAATTAAGGTTGAATGAGTGATTAGTAAAACTAATTATGAAAGTCTAAATAATTACAAAATTAACATTAAGTATATAAGTGAAATTAAAGAAGAAAAATGACATTTTTCTTCATATTATCATCTTCTTCACACAACTAAGAGAAGAAATTAGGGTTTCCATTGTTGAAACTTTAAAGCTTTGATTGGGTAAGAAAACCTTGATCGTTTTTTATTAATTTTTATGTTTTTGAGTCCATATTAGCTTAATATAGCTAACCTAAGGACTAATTTGTGAATCTGTCAAATGTTATGAAACTTGCCATTATTGAAAACGCTTGTTCTTGAACACTTTTGATGGATTTGTATGTGTGATTTTTGGGTTGAATCTTTTTGTAAAGTGAAATTGGATGAATTTAGGGTTAAGAACTAAAATGTTAAAATGATGAAATTACATGTATTCGGTATGAAATAGTTGCATATAGGGTGTGAGAATATACCCATTGATATTTGGCTAGTTTTGGTTTGAAAGGGAAATGGTTATTTTGCATGTTTTATGCTTAAGGACTAAGTCGAATAAAAGTAAAAAGCTTAAGGGTAAAATCATAATTGTCCTAAAAAGGATCAAATTGTGTTAAATGATTTGATTGTGTGATTTAATGTGAAAATTTAATTTATTGATTTAGATTACAATCGAGCCACAAATCGCGGAAAGGGGAAATTAGCAGATTAGTACTTAGAGCCTATCCATAACTGCAATTCAGTTTGGTAAGTTCGTAACATAATTTGTATTTGTTATTACTTGTATCAATTTTTATCCTTGTTAAACAGATGGAAGTATTTGGAACTAAAGAAGTTGAAAGAAAAGGATTGGCAAAGATAATCGACTTTTAGCAATGAAATGAAACCGACGCAATGGTTGGGGTACCGCATATGTTGCGAGTCCTCGACAACTCGTGTGGTTAGCATCGTGAGTTAAAAAAGAGATATGAATCCTAAAATGGATTACAGGGTTTGCGATGGTTGGGATTTATGCATAAGTGCATATTCTCGACAGCTTGTGTGAGCAGCATCGTTAGGGGACAATTATTTAGATATACATCGTACTGAAGGCTGGGGTACCACATATGTTACGAGTCCTCAATAGCTCGTTTGAGCAACATCGAGTACTGGTAATAGAAATTAATAAGGAAGTTGAAATGCTAATTATGGCTCAAGGAAGTAATAGGTTATCCTAGCTCGGTTGAGTGATAACTGCTTTATGCATATGTTTGGCAACTCTTTAAAACTCTTCAAACTTACTAAGCTATGAAACTTACCAATGATGTTATTTTTTGTTCTGTAGATTATTTTGCTACTTGAAGATCGGATCATCTCAAAGAAGTCACACTATCGTGGAGCTCGTTTGGTAATCCTTGATCACTTGGTTATATGGCATGTACTAGGATGGTGTTATCTTTTGTATTGCTTGTTCGGGATTGTTGATGTTCCTCATTATGTCTTTAGTGAAATATTGAATTTAATTATGCATGCTTGCTCACTTAGAAATGTAATGTAATGGCTTGGAAACTTTGAACTATGTGTTGGCCTAATGTATTTTGAAGTTATGGAATTGTTTGTTAGATAAAATTGAGTTTGATATAATTATTTGAGTTCTGCATACTTGTTTCGATAGAACCCATGTTGTATTGGTAGAAGTACAAGGTAGGAGAGAGGTTGTTCACTAACTTCAGTTGTATTAGTAGGTGCATGATAAGTATCAGTAGTCTGTGAACTTGTATCAGCAGAAGTTGCAGGATAAGACTTCTTAGCTCTCTGGAGTTTTTAGTAACGGTAGAATCATGACTTGTTTCGGTAGTTGTGTCACATGTATCGGTCGAGCCATCTCAGGTATTGGTAGAACTCTACACTTATTGAATTATATTGATATTTAATTTATGATTTATGTCATACGTAATGTATTACTTTATTAAAACGAGACTAAATGGAACAATATTGAGACTTGCGATAGGAAATCGAAAGGACACCGAAACTCTAATCGATGACGGTTTCGAGTTTTGGGTGTTATAGAATTAGTTGGTTGATTTAGATGTTGGTTTGTTTTTGACATGCTTCTAGATGCATTTATAGTATTATTTGAGCCCCATTTAGGCTAGGTAAAAGTTGTGGCATTGAAAGATATAAGTTTTATCAAATTTTACTCAAGGTATTGATAATTTAATGATGGTATCGATATTTCTTTACAAGTTTTGTTTTTAGGATTTGATAGAATGCTAAGTTGGTATCGATTTTTAATTAGGTATCGATATTTTTCATAAAATATTGATTCCAGAGAATTATTATCGATACTACTACTTTTACATGGAAAATAGAATAGGGGTTTGGTATCAATTTTCATAAGGTATCGATACCAATTACAATTGTTGAGAAATAACTTTAAACTCTTAAATTCCATAAATGTCACCTCATATTATACTCGTATATCGTAACTAGATCCTTATACGAAATAAATTTTTAGTATACTCGAATATATATGTGTTATTTTGATTTAAATGATTGGTTAGTATTTTATTTTGATAAATATTGATTATCAAATTCACTGTGACACTTTCTTGCTCGGGTCTAGTGATCGGACCGAGTAAGGGGTATTACAACAGTAACCTTACTTTCCCTTGTATATGGGACACTATTTTTCACCTTTGAAGCATCACTAGTCAAATGAGAGGTTGCTCTTGAATCCGAAATCCTTACATGTCCCCTGATAATAGCAGTATTGACAGAAGTAGATGAATCATTCGCAGAAACAAAAGCACTTGCCATATTTTGTTTAAGATGGTCATTGACCTCACAGAAAAAAGATTAGTAGTACCACCTCCATGACCTGTATTAGACTCAAGAAAACCAGTAAATGATGTGTCAAATCGATAATAACATTTCTGTACAATATGTCCGATCTTTCCACACAATTGGCATTATGGTATACTTGAAAAATGACCTCTGCCTCTTCCTCTATAAAATTAACCTCCTTTGCCTCTATATCCTCCTAAATCAGACACACCTACTGATGACTGCTGATAACCTTGTACACCATGTGAAGGAGCCTGACTTGCAGCGAGATTGACACTGAATAACCCTGCCATGGCACCAGACTTCTGCCTAGCTTCAAGATCAATCAACATCAACATTGAAGTCAAAGTAGGTACATCACAAGCTTGCCTACTAGTGGTTATTAAGGTAATTACAGAATCAAACTCATTCGTTAACCTATTAAGAACTACTGCAATGTGCTTTGCATCAGATATCTTTTCTCCATAGACTGCAAGATTATCTTTAATTAGTTTAAGTTGTCTCAAATAATCTCGCATACTTTGATCTCCTTTCTTTTAAGAATACAAAGAATATCGAAGATTCATAATCTTGGTACTTGTTTTGGTAGAATACAACTAACCAATAACCTCTCAAATTTTAGCAGCTGATTTACACATGACCAAGTTTGGTAAGATCTCAGGACTAACCACAAACAGTAATCAAGAAGCTATAGCTTTATCTTGTTTATTGAACGAGATTCTTTCAAAATTCTTGATTGAGTGACTAGACTCATCAAGAACAAACTCAGGTGCTTGGTATATCCTAAGTGCCATCAATGTAGGACTCCAAACCATAACTTTCCAAAGTAAAAGATATTTGTTATTTCCACAACGGATAGTTGATTTCATCAAGCTGAATGTTAATCTTCATGTTGGTAAAGTTCTTGGACACATTAGTGGAACTGCTCCCAACAGCTTCTCGATCATCAACCATCACGATCCAAAGAAAAAAAATTAAAGACCTAGCTCAGATACCATATCAGAAGAATGAAATATATGAAAAATAGCAATCTGAACTCATCTAATTCATAAATAAGTGAACTATTTATACACACAAGAGAGTTCAAGAATGTAAAACTGATAATTGCTACTAACTAACTTGAGCTTAACTAACTAACTATCAGACTTAATAGGTAGTTTGAGGTAGCTACACTCTTAACTATCAGGAACCTCTTTCAACCATTCCCCCTCGAAAACATATATCCAGTGGAGCCTAAAATGAAGCAAAATCATTGTGTCAGTGTAATTTAAGGGAAAAAGGAAGGTCCTAGATGACGTAGCCGAGCTAACAGAACAAATATGTGATTTAGAAATACGTTTGAGGGGGAGAGATGAAGAGGTCAGACGACAATGAGAGCAGCATCAAGCATACATAAAGGAAAAGGAGGAAGAAATCAGGAGACAACAACAAAAACGGTTAGACATGTAGGGAAGAGAGGGAGAACTAAGAATAAAGTTAGAACGACGACAACGAGAAAGACTAGACTTGATTCTCTGAACCCTTGGCAGTCTTTTATCTCGATATCTAATTCTTGCAATAATAGGATCCAACGTATCAGTCATGGTTTTGCATCCTTCTTCGTAAAAAGATATCTCAACGTCGAATGATCAGTAAATACGATAAATTTTACGCTGATAAGATATGAACGAAACTTGTCGAAAGCAAAGATTACAGCTAACAATTCTTTCTCTATAGTGGTATAATTGATTTGAGCCTCTGCAAGAGTTTTGCTAACATAATAGATGGTGTGAAATATTTTTCCTTTGTGTTGTTCTAGAATAGCGCCCACAACAAATTCACTTGCATCGCACATAACTTCAAAAGGTTGAGACCAATCTGGTGCAATGACAATGGGTGCATTGACTAGCTGCTTCTTTATTTGAATGAATGCATCCAGATATGCATTGTCAAAAAGGAATTATAAATTTTGTTCCAGCAGTGAGCATAAGGGATTTGTAATTTTCGAAAAATCTCTAATAAATCTTTGCTAAAACCTCGCAAGCCTAAGAAAATTACGAATACCTTTCACATTTTTCAGTGGAGGTAATTTCCCAATGATTTTCACTTTAGCCTTGTCTACTTCAATGCCTTGACTAGAGATGCGATAGCCTAACACAATGCCTTCAGTTGCCATGAAATGACATTTTTCCCAATTTAGAACAAGATGTGTGTCTTCACATCGCTTTAATACTTATCCAAATTGTCAGTGCAATGATCAAAATCATTCTCATAGACTGAGAAATCATCCATAAAAACCTCTAAAGAATATTCAATCATATCTGAGAATATTGTCATCATGCACGTTTGAAATGTGGCTGGTGCATTGCAAAGACCGAAATGCAAACGACGAAAAGAAAAAGTACCATAGGTGAAAGTTATTTTCTCCTGATCCTCCAACGTAATAGCAATTTGATTGTACCCTAAATATCCATCTAAAAAGAAATTGTAGTCTCTTTTAGCAACCCTATCCAACATCTGACCAATGAAAGGAAGTGGGAAATGGTCATTCCTTGTGGCAGCATTGAGTTTGCGATAATCTACATAAACTCGCCATCTTATAGGAATACGTGTAGGAATTAACTCGTCTTTTTCGTTGCTAACCACAATGATGCCACTCTTTTTAGGTACGCATTACACTGGACTTACCCAATTGCTATTAGAAATAGGGTAAATAATTTCAGCATCAAGCCATTTTATAATTTCTTTCTAGACAACTTCCTTCATTTTCTCGTTTAATCTTCTTTGTTGCTCAATCAATTGCTTGCCTTCATCTTCCAACTTGATCTTGTGCATGCAAAAAGATGGACTAATGCCTCGAATATCAATAATACTCCAAGAAATAGCTCGTTTATGTTGCTTAAGAATATGGACCAATTTCTCTTCTTGAGTCACATCCAGTGTTGCAGAGACAATAACTGGGTGAGTATTGTTATCACCAAGAAAGACATATTTAAGATGAGCAGGTAGTGGTTTCAATTCCAAAATAGAAGCTTCTTAAGTAGATGGCTTGAAAATTAGAGCTGTTCTATTGGCTAAGTCTAAGGATTAAATCTGCCAACCATGTATGAGTTTAATGTTATTAGCTTCAACCATGTTGTCACAATAAGCTAAAAATGCCTCATCAAGTGTCACTGCAAACTCCTCAGAAAGTAATGTGCTCTGGTCATTGAATTCTTCCTCAATTAGATCCTCTAACACATCGACAGTATGACATTCTTATTTATTCTTGCATTGAATAGATTAGAAAACACTAAAGGTAACATGCTCATCATTGAGTCGCATGGTCAATTCACATTTGTAAACATCAATAAAAGTTCATCTGGTAGTTAAAAATGGTTGTTCCAGGATTATTGGAACCTCCTTGTCTACCTCGCAGTCAAGTATGATGAAATCAGTGGGAAAAATGAATTTATCCACTCGAACTAAAACATCTTTGATTTGCCCTTCAATTTGAGCCAAGGATCGATCTTCTAGTTGCAATGTCATTGTAGTAGGTTTCATATTACCATTTCCCAACTTTCTGAAAGTAGATAGTGGCATTAGGTTGATGCTAGCTCCCAAATCGCATAAAGCCTTGCCCAAATAATGGTTGCCAATTGAACATGGGATCGTAAAGCTCCCATGATCTTTCATTTTGGGGGGAAACTTATTTGTTAAAACAACACTATAGCCTTGTGTAAGTGCAATAATTTCAATATCACAGAGCTTATTCTTCTTGGACAAGAGCTCCTTCATAAATTTCCCATAATTAGGAATTTGCATAAGAGCGTCCACTAAAGGAATATTGACATGAAGTTGTTTTAGTGTGTTCAAGAACTTTTGATACTGCTTACATTCTCATTCTCTCTGAATCTTTGTGGAAAAGGTAAAGGTGGAGATACATCATATTGTGTCGACACCTTTGATTGTGTCAATAGTTTCAAAGGTCAAACATTAGGCATATGAGTGACAAATTGTGGAACTTCTTTGTCTAGTACATCGACAAGCTCTTCATATTCAACCTTCTCACCAGGAATCACTTCACCAATGTCTTGAGGTACTATAGTAGAGTCTATAGGTGGCTCACCAGTTTGTTTACCACTCCTAAGAGAGATAGTCTTGCAATGTTCCTTTTCCTTCGGATTGAGATTTTTCATGTCACTAGGTAGTGTGCTTGGTAGTTGAGTACTCAGATTTGAAACAAGTTGTCTTAATTGTGCCTCCAACGCACGAATAGAAGATGAATTCCCTTGCACAATAGCTTCCGTGAGAGTAATATGCTCTCGCATTAAAGCTTAAAGAGCAACTAAGGATCAAAACAAGAAGCTTGTATGTACTGTTGTTGTCGATGTCCCCGAACATGTTGATTCTGCATTGAAGAGTGTTGTGGATGCATCTGAGTCTGGTGTGAATGCATCTGAGTGTGTTGATTGTAGTTTTGCAATTGTTGATTCTAATTCCCTTGTCTTTGGTTATAATTGCCCTGAGTAAATGTATTCTCATATCGGAATGTCGCAGCATTTTGAGTTCCCTAAGACTGTTGATTGCATGCAGAATTATTGTAAGAGTTTCCATAAGAATTGTTGCGGATATTATTGACATAGAAGGCTTTCTCTGCATGTTGTGAATAGTCTTCATAGCTATGGTTATCACCACAAATCTCACAACAAAAGGTAGGAACTTTAACTTGTTAAGCGACTTGTATAGGTGCAACATCACTAGTCCCTGTCATATTTTTAATGATATTTGTAAGAGAAGAAACTTGAGTACTAAGTGCAGATATTGCGTCCAATTCAATAACTCCCGGAGTAGCTTTTGCTCGTAAAGCTCTAGATATGGGATATTGATAATCATTCTGAGTAATTTTCTCAATAATTCCAACAGCTTCATCATACGTACAATCCAGCAGAGGGTCATTGCCTGATGCATCAACAAGATTCCTTGTTTGTGAGTTTAGCCCATTATAGAAAATCTCAAATTGTGTTTCTTATTGAATACCATGCATGGAGCAATGTCGAAGAAAAGATCTATAACGTTCCCATGTAATGTGAGATTCTCATTGTCCAGCTGATGATAAGCTGTAATATCATTTCGGGACGAGCATTCATTGTCGATGGGTTAAAGCGCAAAACAAACTATGTTGCTAGTGCATTCTAAGAAGTAATTGAGCCGGCAAGTAGCCCAAGGAACCAAGTACGAGCTCTTCTCTTTAAAGAATAAGGAAATAACTGCATTTTCAAAGCGTCATCAAGAACACCTTGTTGACTAAAGGAAGCACAAATCAATAAAAATAATCTAAGATGTTCTCATGCCTCTTCATGTGGCAGTCCAGCGTATTACCCATTAAAATTCAACATTTGAAACATTACTGGTTTGAGTTCAAAATTTCCAGCTTGGATTGCTGGCCTAACAACTCCTAGTTGTAAGTCATCTAAGATGAGTACAACAAAATCTCATATAGTCCTATTTCGTATTTGATCGTCTTGCGGTAGTGGTGGGTTATTAGCATTTTGTGGTGATATCAAGGGTATAGATTTTGTTATTGCATCGGGGGCATGGTTGCATCATTCCTTGGCAAAGCCATATTCCTTTGTTCTTGAAGTCTCCTCCAAACAGTTCTTTCAATTTTTGGATCAAAATCAGCAATAAACTCCAAATTGCTTCAGGTCATAAAACACCTAAAATAAAATATGCAAATAGTGAAAAAAAAAGAAAACAAGTTAGTAACAACTAAATATTAAATAATAAAAAATAAAATTAAAAAACAAAAATAAACATCAAATGATCGCCATCCTCGAAAACGGTGCCAAAAGTTGATCGGTTGTTTAACGTCACATCAATATTGTGAAAGCGTACACTATCGATGCAAGTATAGTAGATAGATGTGAGTTTGTTTGATATCGATCCTACGAGGATGGTTGTTTCTTGTCTATTATTGTCAGTGTAATGAATAAGTAAAAATGAGATAATTTTTTAGAATATTTGTTGAAGCAATAACTTGAAAATAAAGATGAAATATGATAATGGTAAAATGGGATCCCCAACGTGAATATTCAACAAAATACTAAGTGTTGCTCACAAGATATGAAAGGATAGGTGATTGTCGCTGCAATAAAGTGCAATGAATATCTTACCAAGCTTAACTTAACTTCTATTTTGATCTAAAACTTAAACATGCACATTAACCACACCTTCCGATGATGGCAATGGAAAATCATTAAGAACAAAGTGGATTAAATTCCTTTAATCCTCACTCAACTTCCGTTGTGAAGCTTGTTAGCTTAAACTGTCACTGCACCTTTCAGTGATAGTGATCGCAATAACACTTCCGTGCTAAAAACTTTCAAACCCAAAGATTGAATAGTAGAAGTAATGTTGAATAAAATAACATTTAACCTAGAATTCATGTGTACTTCTATACAAACATGAAATAAAAAGTAACCACCATCGTTTAGAAAAGAAATATAAAGAATCAAGTGGAGAATACTATTCCTAGATAACTTGACTTGCTCTCTCACTTCCCTCTTATGTTGCACTCAGGG
>CM076909.1:28945857-29102554 GCA_039519145.1 Kokia cookei
GAACTTCAATGGCTGATTGACTTTCCTCCTCTCAGTGGGTTCATCCTCAACATCAATCACTCGGGGTTCCAAAGTCTTACCACTTCGTAATGCCACTACCTTGTAATGTTTCTTACCTAAACTTCTTGGATTCTCTATATTGCTCGATAAGGCTCCTTGCGATCTATTATGAAGCTCCGTAGCTAACTGACCCATTTGGTTTTTCAAATTTTTTAGTGTTGCTGCTTTGCTTTGGATTAAAGCATCATTCTTCACCATGTAAGCCTTCAACAAATTCTCCAAATTGGTAGATGATTCGGCTTATGGTGGTTTTGGAGCTTGCCGATTAAACCCTTGGGATTGGTTGGGTTTATATTGCATGAATTTGTTGTTTGACCCATTTCCTTGGTTGCTTCAAGAAAAGTTAGGATGGTTACACCATGAAGGATTGTAAATGTTCGATTGGGGTCCTTGTCCACTTCTATCCTAATGTTAATTCCCAAATAATAAACCGACTCAAGGTTTGATGGATGATTCTAGAAAGAATGACCATCCCATAGTACACGCAAGAAACAACTTCAAATTGACTTGGTGATTGAGCTGCAAAATTATTAACACCATTAGCAGTAACTATTTTAACATAGAAGAAATAGACAATACCTGAGCTGATAGTAAAGTGAGGGCGTCAACTTCATGAACTTCAGCTACACGTCTTCCTGAAGTTGCTCGATTTGTTGGCCATTGATAGTTGTTGCTAGCGATCCTCTCGATGATCTCATAAGCCTCATTATAAGACTTAGACAAAAAAGCACCATTCGTAAAAGCATCTACCATCAATCTTGTGTGTACGTTGAGACCATTATAGAACGTCCCCAACTAGATATAGTGAGGAATCTCATGATGAGGACACTTACGAAGTAACTCCTTGAATCGCTCCTAAATCTTTCTACTAATTCTTGCCAAGTAGATATTGGACTTGGTGGCAACGAATTAAGCCATGCTCGTGCACAATCTCGCAACATGTGTGGAAATAGCTTCAAGCTCAATGTGTCTTCAGTCACATCAGCTATCTTGAATGAATCACTCACCTTCATGAACAATCGAAGGTGAAGATGTGGATCTTCCATGGGCATACCATTGAACTAGCCCATCGTTTGTAGCATTTGAAACATCACTGGTTTCAACTCAAATTGGGGTGCCTCAATAACCGACCTTCTAACTCCCAGATTTAACTTACTGAAGAGTGGCACAGCATACTGTCTTATGCATCAATCTAATATGAAACAAATGCGGAAGAGGATCGTAAAGTTGTCAAGTCACGGATCTACCCTAAAGCTCTAGACAAATGTAATATGAAACGAAAACAAAGAAAGACAGATTAATTGACAAGAAGAATAATCAAATGAAATTAAAACGAAAGAAAGATGAATGGCTGGTAACAGATCTAATTAAGAATGAAATTAGGGTTTTTTGGATGAAAAAAACCATCCTTGGACCTCAAGAAAATGTCTCAACCAGATCTGGAAAATAAAAACACAAATAGATTCGTTAGAAGTGATTTAAAAGATAAAAGCAAACGGTTTAGGCAAGAATGATTGAAACAGCAAGAAAAGATTGGATCTCCTAATTTTTTATGTGTTTCTTGATAGATCAAGGTAGGAGAACGTCCCTCTTGAAGCAATTTCAACCTAGAATGAAAACAACTAAATCAACAACCCAAAATAGTAAGAAATAAACTAGATCAAACATGAACGATAAATTAAAGATAGAAAAGATAAGATAACGTCCTAAGAAGCCTTAGAAACGATAAGAATCCACAACTCCCTTCAGTGGCTCTAATTTCCCCTCCATGAAAGAGATCTTTGCAAGAAAAAGCTTGAAGATGATTCCCAAAACCTGAAAGATTGTTAAAACAACTTCTAAAAAAAACCTCAAGAGCAATTCTTGAAGAAAAACTCAAAGAGAATTATTATTAACTCAAAATAATCAAAATCAAGTGTTTTATTTACAATTCCAAGGCCTATATATAGGCAAGCTAAATAAATCTAAATAAAGCTCTTAGTTAAATTAGAACTCTAAATAACCTAAACAAGAAGTAGTTTTAAACTAAACTTTCTTGTTGACATAAAACTTCTAAAAACTTAAACTACTTAATAATTATTCAAGATTCGGAACAAAAATAACAATAAAATAATAAGAGTTGATAATACAATATTGGGATCATATATAATAAAAATTAAACCTAAAACCCAAACCCAATATGATTTAAAATCGAATTAAAAGCCCGAAACTCGTAATTCCCGTCATAATCACGTCCAGAAATTCTGTCTGCGAAGTCTTTATTAAAACGATCATAACTTGAGCTCCCAAACTTGAAATCAAGTGATTCAAAGTGTGTTTCAAATATAAGAGATAGATCTATCCACGCAGACATCTCAACCTATAAATTCCTTGATCCCATACAAAAAGTCACTGCAAGTTTGTTGATTTCCCCAACGTGAAATTGGCAACTTCGGTTTCTTGGACCAAGATTTCCAAGATTTGAAATCTTGATTTTCTTGATTCTTTTAATTGTTTGGAATGACAAAATTGGACCAAGATTCGGTTTCTTAATTTTCTTGAAAACAAGAAAGTGAATCTTGATTTTCTTTTCCGGCCGTGTGCGCATCTAGGGCGTTGGTAACGAAGTCTTGGATGGTCCCGTTCAATCTTGCTCAAATTTGCTTGGCCTTCGACCTCGTTATTGGGCCTTGAGAAACTTTGATCCCATCACATTCATAAGCTTGAATATGGGCCTTGCAACTCGTATCACGATCCCTATCATTGACAATGAGGATGGCATTGCGCATATGATCAGCTCCATTACCTTGGTCATTATTCTAATTTCCAAGGTACATCTCAGCTTCCCTTTGAGCTAATTGTTCACGTCTTGTTTGTCTAAAAGTTCGCTCAATTTTAGAGTCTACAAGGAGTAAATTGATAATTCGATATAGCTCATAAACAACTGAAAAAGTTCAATAAAATAAAAGAATAAATTAGTAATGTTAGAAATAAAATAAAAACCAAATTGCAAATAAATAAATCTACAAAAATTGATTAAGGCAAAAGTCCCCGGCAACGGCGCTAAAAACTTGTAATGGCGTAGGTTTGTGCAAGTGTACACAATCGTTATCAAGTAATAAGTAAGTATCAAGTTATCGTCTCCACAGGGACTGTATATGTTAATCAATTAATTGTAAAATTAAATTAAACAACTTGGTAATAAAAACACAATATTTTGAGGGTTGATGATTTAAATTAAATGTAAATGATTTATATGCAATTAATCTCTAATGCAAATTAACCTAAGTATGAAAATTATCTATATGAATTGATGAATTTAGCAATAGATTAAACACAATTTACAACAATTAATAACATAAATAAACTAGGACAATCACTTTAATTAATTTAATTCATTCACTACATGGTTATTAACATTCAGAAAAATATTTCATGGCAACTCGATCTTTCATGGGCTTGGAAACCAAATTAAGTCCTCTCAGAATCTTACTTAGTTAAATACACATTTTATTGATCATATTAAACTAAGAGTTTCTTAGTATTCATGTGAAGTAACAGGGACTAGGTCAGGTTGAAACAATTTAATCTCATGAACCTAAAAGTCATGCAAGGTAATAGAGCAAGGTCAAGTTATTACAAACCTTCAATCCATTCTAGGTCGGATATGAATTAAGCAAGCACATTTCAATTATTGCGTCTATTAGCCAATGTCTGGTTCAGATCACTCAACTAATTCTAATGCATGCAATCACGTACGAATTAAATACATGCTTGATATTAATTGAAAACATGATCGATTGAGGCACAAACACCATAAGCCTGAATCAAATGAATATTATACAATTAAAGCAATCATTCTAGCTCAAAAAAATTAAGCTATCATTGTTGATGACAAGATTGAGGAACACATAGCAAACATTATAAACTTAAATATAAGAAAAGAAAGAATAAACCCTATCGAAGTGGCTGTCACCCAGATTCCGACTGAGATTACTCTTTCGAACCTTTGCTTCGCTCCTTTGTTGATGGCTCTCTGAGGTGGCCAGCCAAAGGATCTTTGAGAGGTTAACTAGCTAAAATATGGAGAGAAAATTGAGATGTTAGGCTTGGGAATGGAAAAAGGATTAAGAGGATGAGAGAATGAAGAATGATTGAATGTTGAGGGATGATGGATGATGGATGATGGATTATTTGAAAGTGTGGTGGAATGGCTTTATTCATAGGTGAGGGTGGAGGTCACATTTACTAAAAATAGGGAGTTTGAATCCCCCATTTTCCTCTCATGCTTGGTCGACCATGCTTTGGGATTTTGAATTGATTTGATTGCTTCATTTTGAAGCATTCAACTTGCCACATCAAGCAGGGACCAAGACTCAGCCAACAGCGTCCTTTTGGGCCAAATGTCTAATTTCTTTTCAACTACAGGGACTCCTTGCAATTAAACCAAAAATAATTTATTGCGCAACCATGATGTTGCTGAAATTGAGCTTCAGACCCCCTTGGATTGGACAGTTTTAATGACTCAGCAAAATAATCAGACTTGTCCAAACCAATTTAATTTATATTGGGTTAAATTAATTAATTTAATTAACCCAATTTCATAACATTTTAATCAACCCAAATTTAATGAAATATTTTATGTTAATTATGAAATATAATTTCATACTTTAAAATTAATTAAATTTTGTGTGACCCACTTTATACATTAAAATGCAACATATTAAATTAAACCATAAAATAAGCCATTTTGTGCATAAAAACTATATAATAAAGGATAAAATCACATTTAAATGATTTTCATGTCTTAAATTAATATTTAAGCATATTCCATTAATTTATTAAGCTATTACTCGGTTTTAACATCGATTTTAAGTAAAAAGGTGATGAAAATTCATAGGAAAAACCTATATATTTTTTAGTTTACAACGATCCTCAGAATACTTACCAAAGTGTTTCGTTGTAAACAAACTATATTACAACTTGACTTGTATACTTGCGGAAGCCTTAAAATACACACTGAACGAGAATACTTTTAGAGGCGGTCAACTTGTTGGCGCCGATGCCAGGGAGGCAATGCTTTTAGTGATTTTTATTTTTGCATTGTTGTTAACAATAATCAGGAAATTTTTAGGATATAGTTACGATTACTATTTAACAATACTAACAAAAATTTACTTTTAGGAAACCTTTTGTTGACTGGGTGCCATGGACGATTACGAATATATGGTGTTAGATGAGAAATAGGATTACGACAATGATATTTATGAGGATGGCTTTTATGAAGAATGGGAAATCAAGGAAAATAAAAAATTGTTCATGATCGAGATGAGACAACGAGGGAATGAAGCTTCAACATACCAGTGGAGTAATGAACAAGGTACTAATATAGCCAAACATCCACAGGAGTTTACTGGTAATTAGTGTGAGGTACTTGAAGAAGATCATGACATGCCCAAATATTTAGACGAGTCTCCCTATGATTTGTATAGAATGCCTTTATGTGAAACCAACAAGACAACAAACATGTCAAATAAGATGGCGCAAATGATTAAAATGATGCAAGAAATATTCGAAGCGTTGCCTCCAAAGAACGAATACATGTTTGACGCTCAAAACTTGGATCACGAGAGCCCTTTTATTATCAATGACCATGATGAGAATTATGGTGAGATTGAACCTGAGCTTGTAATTGAAGACCATGAAGAGGAGATTGAAATATTCTAAGAATTGAAAATAGGCCTCAATCTAGTGATGAATCGGTTTCTTTGAGTAATTGTGATGACCTCAACTTGCAAAATGTGGGACTTCAATTGACAACTACAACCTACAGAGATAGAAGAAATGTTGGAAATTGAAGAATCCATAAATCAAGTTTTCATCCTTGAATGGGAGATAGCTATGATATGCAACGTCTCTATTTTGAAACAAATTCCCAAAGAAATCAATAATATTGAGGTTTTTCATACACTTCAAATAACCGAAAAGATCTACATTTATGTCTTATCATCTAATTCTTCATATGTCAAGGTAATTGTGCCCTCACGAAAAAGGAAACAAAATTGTGGGAAGTGATACTATTCAAGCCCATGAAAATATGTGATGATGGTTGGGAATGGAATTTAAGGAAGGATATAGTTGCACCAACATTGATACAATCACATAAAAATTTATTGAGAGAACATTTTTTGCTAGATGAGATTATAGAGCAGCTATTAGGGCATCACAATTAGACCTATATTTTTCACAATTAATCCAATAAAGGTAGTAACTATAGAGTCAAGTGGTGTTGTTGATTCATACCCGTTATCGATAGATATGATCGACATGGGGAAATATTGGTAATTAATACAGGTCGAAAAGGTAAATTTTGAGAAAGAGACAAATGCCAGAGGATAGCCTAATAGTGATAGAGCGAACTATTCCAGAATGTCACAATGCACACTAATTGACTTGCCAGACAATTCTAGCAAGCACTAATGAATATTTTTACTTTTATATATGAACATACTAACATTGATATATTTTATTTCAAGTTTAATCCAGAAGATCATGATGCGTCTGTCGCGACATAGCTTGCCCATTCCACGACAAGGGAATCAGAATACCCCAAAAACACCTCGATGACGCGACACACATACCAAGTGTTACGAAAAAGGAGCTAGACTACCTCTCTTACAAGAAGTTTCAATACTGGCTGGTATGTCGCAACACGAGAGAGCCCGTTTCATGACAAAAGCATCTTGATGGGTATATCGTGACACAAGATACCCTATTCGTGACATCATTTGCAATTTTTGTAGGGTCGACCCGACCCAATTGCGTAACCTGATGTTTTAACCCATGTTTTACTCGATTTTCTAAACCTAAACCCCTAATTTTTAACCCCATATATATACTAAACTTAGTCTAAGCCTATTAACCACTTAAACACTTTAAACACTCTTTCAAATTCCCCAAGTTTACTAGCTTCTCCTTCCCAAACCCAAAGCCATCATCTTCACCATCCAATCAAAAAAGGTCGATTCTAGCAACTAAAGGACCAATCCAAATGATTCAGCAAGAACAAACACTTTAAGGTATCTCTCGAACTATTACTATTTCATTAATTACTTTTCATCATTTTCTATTGTGTAGAAATCAGAGATGCCTCCTAGAAAGAGCAAACACCCCGTTACAACAAGAGGAAGACGATTCAGATTATGAGATGTTCGGGAACTCCAAAATCAAAAAATATTTCCTGGCTTCACAAGGATGCTCCGTAATTCAAGAACGAGGATTTGAACCTTCCATGGTTCACTACAAAGAGATTTAGACACTAGTCAGGTACTACCAATGGGAACGATTCTGTGTCACCCCAATAGGTAATGTTTTCGTACATGCATCTCTTAAAGATGATATTATTAAAAGTACATGTAGGAAGGTAACAGTAAGAGGGCAACGGGTTCCCATTTTACCCGAATATATCTGCGAATATTATAATGTATCATATTATGAGGAAGATTAAGTAGATAGTGTGGATTTTAACCTATTTAAAAATGTCAACATGGAAGAAATTATTAGGTTCCTGAGACAGGGAAAAGGTGTTTGGAATTATAGACCGGACATAAGTACACCTTCCAACTTTAATTAGGCCATCATGTTTTCAATCGCCAAAATGTGGATGTAGTTTTTGGCAACTCAAATTGCACTAGCTTTAAATGTTTCTAATGTTAATGCTTTTCGAGCTATCTTGTTGTATGCTATCTTGCAAAGGAAACAAGTTTGTGTAGGTTCTTGGATCTAAAGAGAAATGAAGCGTTATACGTAGAGCCAAAAAATTGGCCTCTTCTTTCCTCATTTGGTAACGGCAATATGCAAAAAGGCAAGAGTACCCATGAGCAAAAATGAGCAATTCTTAAAACCAACCTGAAGCATCATCGGGATTCCTTATACAAGCAGTACGTTGAGCTTCAACGGAAACAAATTAAGGAGTGGAACCAACAGAGGAAAGAAAAGATGAATGTATGAGCTTCGTTGAAAAGGAAAGAGAAATAAAAAAACAAGAGAGAGCTAAGAAAGCATTGACACAAAGCTTGATGGCATGATTCGTTGGATGCAGGAAACTAGACCTGTCTTGAGGGAGTTTGCTCGAATGAATGGGCTACCCGCCTTAAACTATCCACCAAACATGTTTGAAGTGGAAGAAGGAATTGATGAAGAGGTTGATTTGGAGGGAACCAATGTAGAGAGTGAGGACCCAAACACGGAGGATGATTATGAGGCTATATTTCAACCCTAATACTCGATTCCCAAGGGACCAATCAGTCGGAGTCCAACATTATAATAAGGTGGGAGCTCCCACCAAAAAAACTCTGACAAAGGAAAAGCTCCAATAGACCCACAATTTGACTCAGAGGAAGATTGAGTGTTTTTAACATTTATTATTTTAAAGACTTTATTTTTAAACAGACTTGTAATTTGGATAATTTGGTTTTTTTTAAGACTTATTTATTAATAGGAGTAGGAGTAGTATTAGAATTTGTTTTTGCAAACATATGTCTTAATTTTTATGTAGGAACCCCACATAATGGAAGCACAACATTTTGAGCTATTCACGACAAAAGGAGAAGGAACCCACCATTAGTAGACGAGCCTTTCACGATCAATCAAGTAACTTCGATCCTTACTTTTAGGGGCTGGACATTGAGGGTAATGTGTTTTCTAAAGTGTGGGGGTAACATAGAAATTATTGCATTTTCTTTGTTTTTCTAGTATTTTTGTTTTATTTTTGTTGTGTGCTTGAGCTTGTAGAAATATAAATGATTGATTAGGAGCATGTGCAATAGGTTGATTGTAACTTTTTGAATATATTTGGCATGATGATGAGTAAATTTTAAATTTTTGAGCATGAAACTACTAAGTTCTATAACTTACACTAAATATAGATAAAAGATATTATTTGTTCCAAATGATATGAATAATATCATTTGTGATTAAATTGACATTTGTGCATATTGAGATGTTTAGGGATGACCTAAGGCATTGTTTGGATAATTTTGGAATTATGTGATTAAATTGACATTTGTGCATATTGAGATGTTTAGGGATGACCTAAAGCATTGTTTGGATAATTTTGGGATTATGTGATTAAATTGACATTTGTGTACATTGAGATGTTTAGGGATGACCTAAGGCATTGTTTGGATACATTTAGAGTCAAAAAACAAACCTTATTTTAATTTGTCAATTAGTACCCATATTTGATCTTATTGACCCTTCTTGGTGAACCACATTACAAACCATTAAGCCTAGAAAAGTCAATTTGTGTTTTTTCTTTTCTTTGGTCCAACTGGGGTAGTGACTAGTTGATTGAAGGAAAATTTCCAAAACCTAACAATCGAGGAAAGCATGCAGAAACCACCTAATTTTCCTAAAGCCGTTTAAAAGATTTTCTACTTCTCAAACTTTCGCTCTTATTTCCTATTTTATTTATCTTTTATATTTATGCTTTCTACGACACACTCTTTTATTTTTCGTACTATAAAACCCTAAAATAAGTACTAATTACTTTTACTCTTTGTAGGGATTTAATTTACTATCGCTTCAAGCCTCCTTTGGGTACGATCCTCGGAATACTACCAAGTGACCCATTGTAACACACTATATTTACAGTTTGACCCGTATACTTGCAGAAAGTTGAAATCTACATCGAAGGGGAGTACGTTCGAGGGCGATCAGTATTTTAAGAATTTTAGCCTGTATGTGCTCGAAAATCCATGAGATTGGTAACTGATAATGCTTTCGACAATAAATTTTAGGAAATTAAATCAAATTTTGAAAATTAGTCTTAAATTTAATTTTAAAATAGGATCGATTTTTAAAAGATTCAAAATTGAGAGTTTTTTAAAGCAATTTAACCAAAATTTAAAAATCAATCTAAAACCCCTACTTTTTTACCGTTTGTTTCATGTTAGCTAGCCCCTCTTGTGTCTTGCCGTCCCTTCCATTCTCCTAACCCTTCAAATCGATTTTTACTTCCAAATTCTAATTCCTATTGATTTCTACCATCAACCTAGCCTTAAACCCCATAGACACCAAGAACAAACACCTAAAACACCATTAAAATTGTCATCTTCAACATTCATGGGTTTTTTTAATTTTTAACTATAACTTCATTTTTCTTTCATCGAAGGTAAACATCCATCTTTCTATTAGTTTTATATGTTATCTAGACTTTTAAATCGAATTTATAACCATTAAATCACATGTTTTAAATAAAAGTTGAAAATTGGGTTGTTAATGGTGGATTTCGGGATTGCGGATTAAAACATGGTTTCGAGGTATTTTTCAACTTGTTTTAACAAGATAAAAATTTTTCTAAAGTTACTTTGAAGTTTCGTTAAGAATTTCTCAAGTTTTAATGAATTTTCATCATAATGGCCTTTATACGTCGAAAAATTTTGATACCTTGAAACGTATAGTTTTATGCAGTTTAAAGGTTGGGAATTAGTTGTAGATGAATATGTATATGAATGGAAGTCATTTCATGCAAAAATATTAAGTGTACACTGAGATATTCGAATTTTAAGTTTTCAATGTCGAAAGTTTCGGTTAAAAGAGAACTTAGCTAAGGTTTTATTTGTGACTATTGGAGGAAAGTTGTTGAGTTATTATTTGTTGTAAATTTGTGTGGTTTGTAGCGTTGAAGTCAATAGGACTTTCAACGAGTAGAGACAAAGGCAAAGAAAAGCTTGTCTAAGCTTTCGGCTCTTCAACTAAAGCATATATTTTTTGTGAGTGTTTTGGAACACTGCTCGTAGATGATTTATTATGTGATTGGGAGTTTAGAGGTAAGCCTAAACCCCTACTCTAAATTTCGAGTGTAAGTGTTCTCATACCTATGATTATTTGTGATATATGTGTGCTTGTACAAATATGAAATATGAACATATATGAGATGTTATGAAATGTGTTATAAGCTTGTGATGATTGTTGTAATAGTCAATATGAGGATATGTTATTGATACCATGAGAAAGTAAATATATGGATATAATATTCATGTCATGAGACAGTGAATATATTGTGCTAATGATGTAAATATGCAGTGATGATATGCGAAAAATCGGTAAGTAAATGTGTGATAATAATGTGGATATTTTGGCCTTGTGACCTTATGAGACCATTGGATATAGTTTCCATGCTATCGGATTGTGAGTACTCACCATTGTGTTGTGATTTTGAGGCGTTGAGGCCAAGGGACAGTTTTGGAGAGATAAGGGAATGCGAGCTAAGCTCCATTCAACGAGATATGTGTGTTTGGTCTGTTTGGTGAGTTTTAGCTATATGCTATACTTATGGGACATTTTCGACTCTATAAGTCATATTTGGTGTGTTTGGAGATTCGCATATCTGATGTGTGGTGATAGAGTGCACTTTATATTTCATAACCTCAAGAGCCAAACTATCATTAATATGTGATGTGATAAATGCTGAAATATTCATGTAACTAATGTGATTAATGTGTAAAAGAATTCATGAAAGATGATTAAACATGTAAAGTATGATATTGAAGTTAAAAATGTTATGAGTATGTTATATGTATGTTTCGTTAATGCATAATGACTTGTTTGCATAGTGATTGTTCTAAGCATTCACAGAGCTTGTTTAAGCTTACCCACTCTTTTTTAACCATTGCAGATAAGCAGTGTCGGTGTGAGCGGTGTGGCCTTCGAGGGGTGATCCAAGCCAATTTTAGTTGCTATTAGTAGGTTTTATTTGCTTCTTTATGATATGGAGATTAAGACAATATGGTAGATTTTATATTAGTTTTGCTATGATTTTTAGTGGTTTGCATGCCTATTATTCTTGGAAGTTTGTGGACTTAAAATGGTATATTTTTATATTAGTAGGACTTTCGTTTCGATTATTTTTATATTTATTTAACTAGGTGATTGATGCATGTTGTTTAGGATTAAATTTCAATGGTCTTTATGTTGATATATGTTGTATTTTTATGGTTTGAAGCAAAGGTATCGACATTTAGGTTTCAAAAATGATACCTCTATGATTTCAAAAGTGTAGGAAACAATTTTACAAATTTGTTGATACGAGTCGCAAGACCCATATTGAAGCTTATGAATGTGATGGGATCAAAGTTTCTCAAGGCCCAATAACGAGGTCGAAGACCAAGCAAATTCGAGCAAGATTGAACGGGACTATCCAAGACTTCGTTACCAAGGCCCTAGATGTGCACACGACCAAAAAAGAAAATCAAGATTCACTTTCTTGTTTTCAAGAAAATCAAGAAACCAAATCTTGGTCCAATTTTTTCATTCCAAACAATTTCAAGAATCAAGAAAATCAAGATTTTAAATCTTGGAAATCTTGGTCCAATAAACTGAAGTTGCCAATTTTCAAGTTGGGGAAATCAGCAGACTTGAAACGACTTTTTTGTATGGGATCCAGGAATTTATGGGTTGAGATGTCTGCATGGATTTCAAAGATCTATCTCTTATCTTTGAAACACACTTTGAATCACTTAATTTCAAGTTCGAGAGCTCAAGTTATAATCGTTTTAATAAAGACTGTGCAGACAGAATTTCTGGACGTGATTATGACTGGAATTATGAGTTTCGGGCTTTTAATTCGATTTTAAATCATATTGGTTTGGGTTTTAGGTTTAATTTTTATTATATATGAGTCCAATATTCTATAATCAGCTCTTATTATTTTATTTTTATTTTTATTCCGAATTTTGAATAATTATTAAGTAGTTTAAAATTTTAGGAGTTTTATGTTAACAAGAAAGTTTAGTTTAAAACTACTTCTTGTTTAGATTAGTTAGAGTTCTAGTTTAATTAAGAGTTTTATTTAGATTTATTTAGCTTGCCTATATATAGGCCTTGGAATTATAAATAAAACACTTGATTTTGATTATTTTGAGTTAATAATAATTCTCTTTGAGTTTTTCTTCAAGAATTGTTCTTGAGTTTTTTTTAGAAGTTGTTTTAACAATCTTTCAGGTTGTGGGAATCATCTTCAAGCTTTTTCTTGCCAAGATCTCTTTCTTGGAGGGGAAATTAGAGCCATTGAAGGGAGTTGTGGATTCTTATCTTTTCCAAGGCTTCTTAGGACGTTATCTTCTCTTTTCTATCTTTAATTTATCGTTCTTGTTTGATCTAGTTTATTTCTTGCTATTTTGGGTTGTTGATTTAGTTGTTTTCGTTCTAGGTTGAAATTGCTTCAAGAGTGACGTTCTTCTACCTTGATCCATCAAGAAACACATAAAAAATTAGGAGATCCAATCTTTTCTTGCTATTTCAATCATTCTTGCCTAAACAGTTTCATTTTATCTTTTAAATCACTTCCAACGAATCTGTTTGTGTTTTTATTTTCCAGATCTGGTTAGGACGTTTTCTTGAGATCCAAGGATAGTTTCTTTCATCCAAAAAACCTTAATTTCGTTCTCTATTGGATCTGTTTCCAGCCATTCATCTTTCTTTCGTTTTAATTTTGTTTGATTATCCTTCTTGTCAATTAATCTGTCTTTCTTTGTTTTCATTTCAGATTACATTTGTTCTAGGTTGACAACTTTATGATCCTCTTCCGCATTCGTTTCGTATCATTTGTATCAGATTTTGGGCGTTTCTTGGACCAAGATTTCGAAGATTTAAAATCTTGATTTTCTTTATTCTTGAAATTGTTTGGAATGGCAAAATTGGACCAAGATTCGATTTCTTGATTTTCTTGAAAACAAGAAAGTGAATCTTGATTTTCTTTTTCGGCCGTGTGCGCATCTAGGGCATTGGTAACGAAGTCTTGGATGGTCCTGTTCAATCTTGCTCGAATTTGCTTGGCCTTCGACCTCGTTATGTAGCCTTGAGAAACTTTGATCCCATCACATTCATAAGCTTGAATATGGGCATTGCGACTCGTATCATTCCCCACTTCCTCAAGAAGATTCGTCCTCGAATCTTTAGCTCTCTCCCACAAGTAAATGTGTTAATTGATGGTAGAGTAATGTAATTGGAAGCCCACCAGTGGATCTTTAAAATCCTGTAACAAGGAAACACCACTAAACAAATTCGAGTTATGGTTAGTTAAAACATAATCATTCCTCACTTTTGTATGGGTATCTTCTTGTTTTTCATTTTCATTTTCTTCTTGTTTTTCATTTTCTTTTTCCTCTTGAGAACTCTTCAATTTTATCTCATATGGATTATCACTCACCAAATTCGGACCATCAAGTAGACTTTTATCACTCAAAATCTCTTTTCTCTCGGCCTTTTCACATATTTTTTTTCTCACTTCCCATATCCCCCTCACAAGTATTTTGAATATTTAATTCAGTACAAGGCATCGCAGTAGGAGAACATGACGTTTCTACTTCATCTATAGATTCAAGGGAAATTTTCTCATTATCATTTTTTTCTGAGTCACAAAGTTTGCCATCACAACAAATCTTTTTTTCACTAGAGTAAGAGTCAACAAAAGGCACAAAGTCATACTTACTTTCTTCTCTAGTTGGATATTAGATTGGACATCGAAAACTCTCATGATCTTTTGAACTAGGCCAACAACATTGCTCAAAATGTGAGAGATCAATTGGAATCCTCCTTTCTTTTGGCCATCTCTTCGTGAATTACTCATCAACTGAGCTACTTCCTTGAACAAGTCGTCGATGTTTGGTTTTGACCTCCCTATAATAATGTGTTGGGATAAAGCGTTTTCACATAAGTTGTTTCAACTCATCCCATGTGGTAATTTCTCTCTCATAGCTTCGTTGGCGACTTATACCAAGTTGAATCCTCAAACTCAACGCATAGTCTGAAAACTCAAGGGTCGCCAATGGAACTTTCTCATATTCTGGGCATATATAGTAACGAAACATAAGCTCTATTTTTTATTCCCACTCACAGTATGCTTCGGGATCATTCTTTCCACGAAATTGAGGAATTGTGAACTTCGACTTTGCTAACGAAGGATGTCCGTGATTTTTGGGAACCAAAGGATCTTCATCCACATGAGGTACACGTCTAGCTTAATCTCTACGAGCACGAGGTTGTTCAAATCCATCATCATCATTAGCACCCCAACAGTGAGTCCTTTGCTCAGTTCTCAACTGATTTAACGTATTGTTCAATTGATTGAACATGGTTTCAAACTTATCAATCATGGCATGGAGATCTAACTTTGTTACGACACCAGCAAGATTTTTTATGTTAACTAGCAGTTTGTCACTCTGGTCATCACTCCCTTTTCTACTATGAGACATTGTGACAAATCTGAAAAAAAAAACATAGCACTCAAAAAAAAAGAAAAAATTAAACAAACCTCACCGTTATGCACTTAAAAAGAAATTTTAAATTTTCAATGAGGTAAGAATTAATCTTGTAAGTCCTTTAGAAGTATTTATGTCAATCAATCAGGATGTATTAGAATCAAACTAACAAAGTAATCCTAATAGCACTATGAGTCCAAAATCAGCTAGAATCCAAAGAATTGTATTGCACGGAAGAAGGAAGGTGCAATGTTCGTTAACCTACTAACACAAGAAACAAGAAAGTGTTATAATGTGTAAAAAAACAATAAAAAGAAAAAACAAATGAAAACCTAAAACTAAGAATCAATAAAATCGTAGAAACTCGAAAACCAAAAAAAATTGCGAAACAACTTGACAAACTTCGTTCGAGGTGTTGCTGATTTCCAGAAATCACGAAATTTAAATTGGAGCCTCTACAAATAATCTGTTTTTGATCTGGAAATTTTTGGCATAAAATTCAACCCACGGAATATTTTTTTATTTTTTATTTTTCTCATATTTTTCTTTTTTTCTCTACTTTTTTATCACTTTTTTGTGAGAAATATTTGTAATGGAAATCAGTGTTGAAAGAAATGAAGAACATCCAAAACGCTCAAATCTAATATCAAATGATACGAAACGAATGCAAAAGAGGATCGTAAAGTTGTCAAAGCGCAGATCTACCCTAAAGCTCTAGACAAATGTAATCTGAAACGAAAACAAAGAAAGACAGATTAATTGACAAGAAGAATAATCAAACAAAATTAAAACGAAAGAAATATGAATGGATGGTAATTGATCCAATAAAGAACGAAATTAGGGTTTCTTGGATGAAAAAAACCGTCCTTGGACCTCAAGAAAACGTCCCAACTAAATCTGGAAAATAAAAGCACAAACAGATTCGTTAAAAGTGATTTAAAAGATAAAAGCAAACTGTTTAGGAAAGAATGATTGAAACAGCAAGAAAAGATTGGATCTCCTAATTTTGATGTGTTTCTTGATGGATCAAGGTAGGAGAACGTCCCTCTTGAAGCAATTTCAACCAAGAACGAAAATCAACTAAATCAGTAACCCTAAACAACAAGAAATAAACTAGATGAAACTAGAATGATAGATTAAAGATAGAAAAGAGAAGATAACGTCCTAAGAAGCATTGGAAACAATAAAAATCTACAACTCCCTTCAATGGCTTTAATTTTCCCTCCAAGAAAGAGATCTTGACAAGAAAAAGCTTGAAAATGATTCCCACAATCTGAAAGATTGTTAAAACAACTTCTACAAAAACTCAAGAGCAATTCTTGAAAAAAAACTCAAAGAGAATTATTGTTAACTCAAAATAATCAAAATCCAATCTTTTATTTACAATTTCAAGGCCTATATATAGGCAAGCTAAATAAATCTAAATAAAACTCTTAATTAAACTAGAACTCTAATCTAAACAAGAAGTAGTTTTAAACTAAACTTTCTTGTTGACATAAAACTCCTAAAAACTTAAACTACTTAAAAATTATTCGAAATTCGGAATAAAAATAACAATAAAATAATAAGAGCTGATCATATAATATTGGGCTCATATATAATAAAAATTAAACCTAAAACCGAAACCCAATATAATTTAAAATCGAATTAAAAGCTCGAAACTCGTAATTCCGTCATAATCACGTCCAGAAATTTTGTCCGCGCAGTCTTTATTAAAATGATCATAGCTTGAGCTCTCGAACTTGAAATCAAGTGATTCAAAGTGTGTTCGAAGATAAGAGATAGATATTCGAAATCCATGCAGACATCTCAACCCATAAATTCTTGGATCCCATACAAAAAGTCATTGCAAGTCTGCTGATTTCCCCAACTTGAAATTTTTCAGCTTCAGTTTCTTGGACCAAGATTTCCAAGATTTAAAATATTGATTTTCTTGATTCTTGAAAATTGTTTGGAATGACAAAATTGGACCAAGATTCGGTTTCTTTATTTTCTTGAAAACAAGAAAGTGAATCTTGATTTTTTTTTTCGGCCGTGTGCGCATCTAGGGCGTTGGTAACGAAGTCTTAGATGGTCCCATTCAATCTTGCTCAAATTTGCTTGGCCTTCGACCTCGTTATTGGGTCTTGAGAAACTTTGATCCCATCACATTCATAAGCTTGAATATGGGCCTTGCGACTCGTATCATTACAATTTATGCTTTTCCGATAATATCTCCACCGAAACGAGGGTGTTACAAAGTTTCCTTTTACATTATAATATCATATTTAAACTACACATTTTAACTTTTTCATAACATTTTTTTTACATTAATGCCAATCACATTAATCTTAAACCATAATTTTCAAAAAGTTTTTTATAACACTTTTCAAAATTATATTTTAAAAAGAAATACTAATTTGTTATATTCAAAATAATTCATGTGTCAAATTAAACATGAGTGACTAAATATGAAATAATTATAATTCGAAATAGCTTAAACAAAAAATAATTTAATTTGAAAAATTCAAAATAATCTAAATTAAAAGCTTAGCTTATTCTAAAATTATTCGAATAATTGTAAAATCTTAAATTTTCTTGACCCAAAAATAATTTGAAATAACCCATTTAATTAAAACGAATAACCTTTATATACAAACTCATTTTTTTTTCTTGCACTATAACACCATTTTGAGTTAGTTTCCTCGTTGCAAAGCATTGTTTAAAAAGAAAAAAAAAAGGGTAAATATAGTTTTTTTTAAAATCTTTTTGAAGCTTTTTTTCATTAAGGCTCTATTTGTTTTACTGAAAATAATTTTTGGAAAATAATTTTTGGAAAATTATTTACTTTTCTAGAAAAACTAAAATATTTTAGTGTTTGGATGAATTTATATAAAATGTTTTCTGTTGTTTAACAGATTTCCTAAAAATATTTCATAAAAGTTGTTTTCAAAAAAACAAACATGCATTTGAGATTTTATTATCTTTTTATTGTTTAATTGAGTTTATTTCATAAAACTTATTTATATATTAATAACCATGCTTTAGTTTAATTAATCTTAATTTACTTAATTAAGCTTAATTGTCAATTTCATACATTAGAGAATATAAGTTTATGTTTAATCAAGTTGAAAGTGGTAAATATTTATTTTGAATATTATTTGGATGAGTAAGTTAAAAAATGTTTTAATTTGATAAAAAATAAAGTAAGGACTAAATTGTGAAATTTGTAAATTTTCAAAATCTAAGGGATTCAGTAATGAAATTGAAACATTGATGTAGTAACTAAATCATATGATTATAAAATATGAAATTATAGAAAGTTGAGCATAAAATAGTAAAGTTTGAAATTATAGGGGCTAAATTGTAAATATTCCAAAACTTTAGTTTTAGGACTAATTTATGCTATTTGAGAATTTACAATTATGAAAAATAGAATATGAAAGTTTAACTATTCAAAAATCAAAGACAAATTTTTGGAAATTTTGACAATTTTAATTGTAAGGATTAAATTATAAAATTTGGAAATTTTAGAAAATGTCTGTTTGACAAATTTTTATAAAACAAGGTTTAGGATTGAACTGTAGAATAAGAAATCTATTTTTGAGGAATTAAATTGTAG
Source organism: Kokia cookei (assembly GCA_039519145.1). NCBI lineage: Eukaryota > Viridiplantae > Streptophyta > Magnoliopsida > Malvales > Malvaceae > Kokia > Kokia cookei. Next base: position 28,964,761 of record CM076909.1, read on the forward strand.
AATAATAAAAATTTGGATTTTAGGGACTAAATCATAAATATATATAATTAGAACATGAGGGACTATTTTCTTCGATAGTGCTTTCCCTTTGTTGCTTTGGAAGCTTCCTCTTTTGTTTATTAAATAGTGAAAACAGTGAACAAAGCCTTGTCAATTTGGAAAATATCTTATTGAAAAAAATTGGTAAGACATTTCTTGAAAAAAAGCCTTGATTTTACTTTTTTGGAAAATAATTTCTTTTTGTAATTTATTTTTCACTAAACAAACACAGTAAAACAATGAAAATATTGTACGAAAAATATTTTACATACAAACAAACAGACCCTAAATTTAATGTTTAAATTTATTTTGGTATTAATATTTTTTCTACTTTCAATTAGATTCATTTGTCTCTAAACTTAAATTTCATCAAATTTTGATGAAAATGTGATGGTATAAGATTATATTCTATTATTATTTGAAATTTTTTTTTTATGACTTCACTCAACATTATTAAACTTTTACATTTAAAAAAAATTAAAATAGATATGTTTTACTTGAGTTGTAATAAAATTGACCCGTAGTCAAAGTGTTATAATTTTATAATTTTTTATACAATGTTTAAAATTATTCATAAAAAAATAATAAATATTGAGATTGTTTGAATTCAAGCTTTCTTGATAACAATATAAATATCAACCGATTTAAGACTCAATAAATATATTTTATTGTTAATGTAGCTAAATTAGGAGTGTGCAAATTTCTGGTAAAATCGAATTAATTTAGTTAACCTGCTGAATTCGATTAATCAATCGATTAACCGAATTAATTCGATCAGGGTCAGTTAATAATATTTTGGAAGTTCGGTTAACGATTAATTCAGTTTGAAATCGGTTGGTTAATTGAATTAACCGAACTTAATAAATAATATTATAATAAATAAGTATTTTTATATATTTTATACTTGTTTTAACCAAAAATAAAAAACATATAAATTTCGGTAAATTCGGTTAACCAACCGAATTAATTGAAAAAGTTCGATTCGATTAATATTTTGAAAAAGTTTCAATTTAATTAACGATTAAAAATTTAAAAGAATCAATTAATTCGATTAATGATAATTCAAATTAATTAATCGGTCAATTAACCAATTTAACCTCTAAATTAAATAAGGTGTTAATCGAACTTATCCTTTTACTATAACATGTTTGTATGCTGAATAAATGAATTAATTCTTTAAAAAATTAAAATTGATGGAATTACAAAGATAAAATTATATATGTTAAAGTGGATCTATTCCCCAAATTCAAAGCAAAATATTTCAATATCCCAAAGAAAACCGGAAAAAAAATTCTCAAAGTCCCATTTGCAAAGTTATAACACCTTGCTTTTTCTCTTGGATATGGGTAGCCCTTTACAATTCCATATCTGATTTTAATCCTTACACTTCTTTTTCCTGTTCATTTCGTCAGTTTCTTGCTTATATCAAGTTTCTGCCGAGAAAATATAAGATAAAAAGGGTAATCTTTTTGGTTTGGTTTAGTTTGTTGGTTTTTAATCTTAGTCTTCTGCATTTCTTCACCTTCATTAATTTTTTTAATCATTGGATTTTGATCCGATTGTTCTGATCTGAATGGGCTGCTTGGTTCATTATACTTTTCTGGGATTCCAGATTTTCCATTTTAATGCCGATTTACTCTGATTTAACTTGCAATCTAATCTTCTGCTGGTTTTGGGTAAGTTTTGCCTTTTAGCTTATTTGCTAGTAGCTTTGTCTTTTTCATACTGTATTCGGAGGTACTAGTTTTAGCTGCTTGGTATTGTAGATATACATTATTGACTTTTATTTTTCAATGGGTGTTCAATCTTTCCTGCTTGGAACTTTTCTGTATTCTATTTTGGAACTAAAATCCTCTTCTTTGTTCATTTTTACAAGTTAATGTTGGCAAATCTCTTTCTTATTTTTAACGTGATTTCTTTAGTTTCAGCTTCATCATATGTGGATTTTGTTGCAATATCATCTTTTCAATCATGTACAAATGCGGATTTCATAAATATTTTACTTGTATGTTGACAAGTTGTTTTGTTTAGAATTGCTTCTCAAAATTACTTTTGGGATAAAAAATATTTTTGAGATAAAGCATTACTAAATAAAGGGTTTTTGAGTTTTTCAAAAATATTTTTGTCACAAAAAATATTTTAAAAAAAGCACTTTTTTTCTCAAAAAGAGATTGAAAAAATTTTAGCTTTTAAAAAGTGTTTTTTGGCTCAAAAGTATTTTTAAAAAACATTATTAAACTAGACCTAAGTGGAATATGCACCACCTTCTTAGGCTTGCGCAATTATATTAACAATTATGACTGCCGAATTTCCATCTTAGGCCTAGACTCCTAGCAAAACAAAACATTTACTTTCTGAATCCTTTATGCTTATCTCCATTTTTCTCCTTCCATTTTAGTTTGGGATAAAGAAGTTGTACTTAGAGATGTGTTGGCCACTACATTTATTTTCGTAGACTGATCCAAATGTATAAGAAGTAAATTGCTTTTGGAGAAGGATGCAATGATAATTCTTCTCATTTGATTGTCCGTAATGATTGACATTCCCAACTTTGACACGATTTGCAGACATGGCAATTGAACAGCTTCATCAACTAATTTAGAAAAGATTGTGATGCAAAATGCATTTTTTTTTTCTGAAGTAACATAAATATTGAAAACTTTCTATTACAAAGATTCGAAGAAAATGATCAAGAACCACCGAGTTTAAAATCGGATTGTGTTAGCATCATGTCTAATAGCAGTAGAATTGCTTTAAATGTTTCAAGTAATTGCTCTAATATGACTAATTCAGAAGCATTGTCCTTCTGAAAGCATTCTGCAGTAGAATTGTATGGTAAGAATAATCTTTGAATGACATTGAAACCATATGCCCCCTGTGTTTTTAGGGTAGAATACAAATGATGTTAAAATCCCATGTTGTCTTTTTTTTTTTTTGGTAGGATCTTTAGTTATGTCAAATTAATGAAATGTTCCCTTTGTTTTCTGTAGTGGGAACAAAGTCCTTATGGTTAAATTCTTATTCTAGCAAGAATGATGTACTAGTTTTCTTTCTTATTTATTGGATCCTTAGATATATGTAGCTAACAATTTATTTTAAACCTTAAAAAGGTTCAATATAATTTATCTTTTCAAGTGGAAGTTCCCTGAATTTGATTCTTTGGTTGAAATTTGAAGTTTGGGAAGCCTCCGATTTACCTTGGATACATGGATAAAAGTATGTCTCCTATTCTTTTGGGTAGATATCTAATATCTGCTATTTGTGAGAATGTGAAGTTCTTAAGAATAGTTATACTATGACCTTTTGAAACTGACTCCTGTCATAAATCATGCTTTCTTTACTTGAATGGCTTTTTACAGTCATGAAATTACTTCAAGTGGGTGTTCATATCTCCTCCAAACATGGCTTTGTCCCCAACCTAGGGTGGTTACATTGTTGTTGCTTAGGAAGTAAACCAAAAATGATGTGACCATCTGCATCTAAGCATATTCTAATGGATTGACTCTGTTATTGTAGTACTTTTTAATGTTAATTGGGATATTTTAACCATTATGTTAAAACAGAATAGCTGGAAAATTGAAACTATGATTAGGGGTAAGCAAAACTCGATTTGATTCGAAAAGATAGAAAAAATTTGAATTTTGAGTTAATCGAATTGAGTTATTTTAGTTATTCAAGTCAAATCGAATAAGTAATTTGAGTTTCAAGTTCGAGTCGAGTTGAATTTTACAATTCGAATAATTTGAATAATTTGAATAATAAATTGGTGTAAATACCTTTTTGGTCCCTGGTGTCTCTCTCAACAAAAAAATACAAAATAATTTTCAAAAATTCAAAATAACTTTAAAATTCAAAATATTTAAAAAAAATACAAAATTTATATTTTCAAAAAAATTATAATTTTTTTAAAAAAATTCTAAAGAATATATAAAGAAAGTTAAAAATTTTAAAAAAATTTTAAAAAATAATTTTTGGATCTAAATAAGTTAATTATTGATTCAAGTTTATCATAATAAAGTATTTTTTTTATTATTTTGCTTTAAAATTTTTTTCACATATATATGGTTTCAAAATTATGTGCTAACATAAAAATAGTTATATTGTAACAAAATTTTAATTTGATATGTTTAATTTTTTTAATTTAACTCGAACAATTTTACTTGATTCGTCTTGACTCAAATTTTATTTCACTCGACTCGATTTTTGAAAAAAATTTCAAATCGAGTTAGGATGGTAAAATAGGAGTTGTCAACTCGATTAACTCGAAACTTTTTCACTTGATTTGACTCGATTTGATTGAACACCCTAACAATGACATTGGGCACTTAGTCTTAAATTTCTAGCTCCCATGATAGTTTTTTGGCTAAAATTTCAAGTTTGGGACGTCTCCAAAGTGATAAAGAATGTGTTCTATTATTTTGGACAGACAACTTATATCTGCTATGAGTATATAAAGTTCTTAAGGATGGATATACTATGGAGTTTTTGAAACAAACCCTTGCCTTAGATAAGATGTTGCTCTCCTTACTTCCTAAGATCTTTTATGAAGGAGAAGTATAAAAAGCTTTGTATTTGCATATTTTATGAAGGATAACTGAACTGATTACTTTTAGGAAATAACATGTACCCTTCTCATAATTGCGTGTTTTTTTTATGACTTAAGCATGTTATATTTTGGACGGTGATAATGGTGAGAGTTTACTTTGTGAGTCTGTATCTTTCTTATGCTCAAGCTTAGAAACCAACAACTTCTTATTGACTATTTTATGCAGGGGTTTATTGGCATTGCTACCTATTGCTATTGTTTTACCACTTCAATAATATATGGGCTGAGGTGCACATTTCATGGGAGGTGTTGACGATGATGAACCTGCCTCAAAACGCATGAAATTATCCTCTGAAGAATTGAGACGTCTTTCAAGCGGTTCAACTGTTAAACAGCCTATAGTTGGGTCTTCAAGAGACTTGATGGCTCGGGCCCTGCAGTCTGATGGGGGCGAAGAAGTTGTTGGTTCAAAAGGAGTTATAAGGAAAGTCGAATTTGCCCGAATAATAGCAAAAGCATTATACTCGCTTGGTTATATAAAGAGTGGTGCTCATTTAGAAGAGGAATCAGGAATAGCGTTGCATTCTTCTATTATTAACGTATTTATGCAGCAAGTTCTTGAGGGAGATTGGGATGAAAGTGTCGTTACATTGCACAATATTGGTCTAACAGATGAAATGACCATAAAATCAGCCTCTTTTCTGATATTGGAGCAGAAGTTTTTTGAATTTTTGGATGAAGAAAAAGTCATGGATGCTCTGAAGACACTGAGAACTGAGATATCTCCTCTTTGTATCAATCATAGTAGAGTTCATGAGCTTTCTTTGTCCATTGTGTCACCCTCTCACTGGTTTACTGTTCAGTCTCCAAAACAAGATACTTCAAGGGCAAGATCCCGGACTAAGTTATTAGAAGAATTACAGAAGCTGTTTCCTCCAACAGTTATGATTCCTGAAAGAAGGTTGGAGCATTTAGTTGAACAGGCCCTTGGCTTGCAAAGAGATGCTTGCATGTTTCACAACTCTTTGGATGAGGAAATATCACTATTTGCTGATCATCAGTGTGTGAGAGATCAAATTCCTTCTTATGCATTGCAGGTTAGATTCTATTTTGGTAATCAGATTTTATAGTATTGTAGAAATTAGAAATCTATTTTACCTCATGCTTTACCAATATGGGTTTTGTTGCAATATAAACGCTGGTAATTTGCTTCAATAATCTTTTCTTGATTCAGGCATGATAGAAACGATGTTAGGCGTTTGTTTATAAAATAGGTTTTAAATTCTAGTTTTTATACTTTCATTGACATTAATGTTTTGAATACTTCTTTTTTTTATAGACAATTTCTATATTAGGTGCAATCGTGAGGCTTTCACTACCAATATACCTATTACCCTAGCATCAAAAATGTGCTTCAGGGTTTCTAAGATCTGAAAATGGTAATGGGAAGACCATTCTTGACTCATTGATGATGGTTTGTGTTCTAGGATTCTCACCTTGAATATGGATGATGTGCTAGAAAAGTATCTAACATAGATTAAATTGTAGAACTTGTGGACTATAAGAAACGATATGAAGTCTGTAATTGACTAGATAGTGAGCTCTTTGATATCTCATTCATTGTTGGAAGAATATTGCATGGAATGGTCCTAACCATGGTGCTTGAGAACTCATTTTGATTTCTGAAAGAAAATACTAATGGAAGGTCATTTTCTAAGTTGATCAATGTCCAAGTCAATATCTTCATTCTTGGTATTCAAAGCTTTGTTCCAACAAATAAATTAGGCGAGTAAAACTACTCTTGATATGTTGTAATAGTTCGTTAAACCAAATTTCCTTGACTCCTTTGTTACATAGAATCTTCTATAATTGATATTGTACGTGTATCCAACACTTCATCAGTTGGATAAAACACAAAGCATCTATTCCTGATTCTTCCCACTGTTGAATTTGTCGACTTTGGCCCCCTCTTTGTATAGTTTGATCAATATATTAGCTTTTCTTGAATTAATACTATTAATAATTTGGATGGTTTGAATTGAAGTTGGGTAATAATTAGAGATGAAAACAGAAAGTTTATTGAGGAGTATGCAAAGTGAGTTGAATCTTATAGTGTCCAAACTAAAGTTATCACTATTAAGGAAGGAGTTATAACATAAAAAAAAAGGATCATTGTTTGAAATTTGAATACAATGATATAAATGCCATTCTAAATGAATTAATTAGATCAAATAAATAATTTATATATAATTAAATGAATAAATGTAGAAGTAAAAATCAAACCATTGATTTATAAATGATTGCATTATTTGCATTCATATTATTTATTTAAGTCATTGTTATAATCTGCATATCCTATCTAATTATTGGATCCTTTTTGGTTTATTTTTTGGGTTCAAGCTTTTAAACAAAAGGTAAGTCAGACACGCAGACACATACTATTATTGGGTGTTAGTACTTGAATCCCTGTAACATAGCTTGACTCATCTTTACTTTTTCTTGGTGGTCATGCCTAGAATGGACAGTTGGTGTTCGGGAAGAACTCATAAGCTACACTCAATGTTTAAAAGGAGACCGGAAATCGAACCGGTCAAGTCTCTAGTTTTTGGTTCAACAATAGTCCTTAACATTGTCCTCTATCAAATATACACAGCCTGAGAAAATTATTTCTTTTGACAACTTCCCCATCTTTCTTCTGTATCTCATCTCTCCATCTTCCCTTCCCTTCACATTTCTTATCTCTCCTTCCCACCTCCTATCTTTCTTCTCTTTCTAATTTCCCCATCTTCCTTTCTCCTTCCCATTTCTCTTCTCCCCCGCCCCCCTTGTCCTAATCACTCTCTTCACACCTTGTATTGCCAAAATACGACAAATTTTAAAAGGTCGGTCTTGTCGATCTCCTTTTTGTCTACGCCAAACACCCACCCAAAAATAAGAAAATTGTTGGAAACTTTGGAAAAGAAAAATCGAGTTTAGATCTGTACTAGCAGCTTTTATCTCTTGCTTTTGTCTTCTCCTTGTTGGGGTGAGATGGTCAAGAAAAAATAATTGGGAGTTTTTCCTGATTTCACCTTCAACAATTCTTTATTTTATTGTGTATTTCTGGGTTGACTGACCGATTCTCGGTTTTGGCTGGTTCTATGCACTTAGTCCATTTTTGGGTTATATTACTATAGTTGAATTTCTAGACATACAAGTTTCTAGTTGAACCTGCAGGTCCGGTCCAAGAAAATTATAAATCACATTTTAAGGAATGTGATAGCATTTCCATCCATAAAGCTATCTTCTAGGACAAATGGAAAGTGCACTTGAGATTTTAAGTTTGCTAATTACATTCTATTTTATGGTTAAAGAGTATTTTGGTAGTTTTGCATTTATGAAAAGGGTCCCATTTATATATCAACTCCCATATATTATTATCAATCATGTTTTGATTGATGGTTGTTGGTGCCATAAAACTTTGTTAATGAAGATTTTGTCACTATCTTTCAAACAAGTTCTTAAAATGTGCATAAAACATGTACATTCATTATCTGACATGATTTCTCAAGGATAACGTAATTGATTGAGACAATGAGGTGTGATATGCGATAAACTAAGGATAACCATGTGAAGTCTTCCGGTGAATGCTTAAGACAAATATCAAGGTGTTCTAGACAATTTCAAGAATATGTTTTCCAGGCAACATAGTGTGTCAAGGTAATCGTACAACAGGTAAATTAGCTGGCGTTGACATTGCATGATCAGTTTTAATCATGTCAAAATTTTTTACATGAATACGATGTGTCTATTATTCTGGTTACATAATTTTAAACTGGTAATACATTTAAATATGATCATCCTGTTTAAACATGACCTGATTAATGCGTTTAGACATGATTAGTAATTTAAACATGAACAATAATTTCAGTTATGTATTTTAAATATTAATAATTCAATAAATGAGTTAAACCTGTAGATATTTTGACTGATGACCATTGATACAATTAATAGAACATGTATAAACGGGTCACATACAGGTTAGGTAGATCAGCTTGCATAATATGAATATTTTTGTCATAAACAGGTTGACATGATCATGGCACTAATACAATCATATGACACCCAAATTTGTTTACCTCTGTCTTGTGTTTGTCTTTTTAGTGGACTGTCTGGTTGATTGGATTATTTGTTTAAATATTCTTCCAAGTAATCTGCTTTAGTGTATTCTGACTGGAATATTTTCTCATTCTTGATTTATTTCTATTTGTCTATTCCTAAACTGAAATTTTTCAACTTCTGATTTGCCTTTTTTCTTTTTATTAAATTATTTTTGCAAGTTCTTTTTTTTTTAAATCCTTTTTCCTTCCATTTCTCGTGCAACAGATACTAGAGGCGCACACTGATGAAATATGGTTTTTGCAATTTTCACATAATGGGAAATACTTAGCTTCATCATCACATGATTGCTCAGCAATCATTTGGGAGGTATTGCTATTCCTTGTTACATGGATATAACATATAAGGTTTATCTTGCTTAGGATAAACTTTTCCTATAGCGTCTGCCTTGCAATTTTTATTTTTTAAATTCCTACTTATTGTAATAAACTGCTTTACATTTTCAACTCTGCTTTTCGTATTCCATTATGGACATAAGGGCAGTATTTTATTATGTACTTTCAATTAAATATTGCAACATATGATATCTTTTTAGATGCTTATGTCCACTTAATCTTTGGCATCTTCCTTTGATACTTTATGCTTCATCTGTATCTTATACTCTACCTTAGCTGTCAACTTAGTAAAATGAGGAAAGAAATGATTAAAAGAGAAGTGGTTCTTGTTGATTAAACTTAAGTAAAAGCTTGATTGTTATTTTTGCTACTTGATTTTGGCCCTCCCCCTGCCCTTTTAAAATATTCAGTTCACTACAAACGGCATGATTTTTTTTATTGGACAGGTTATGTCTGAATGTGGATTATTTTAGCCATTTTTTAATTTTAATCAAATGTGATTTTGCCTTTTCCTCATTATTGTGTCTTTTTATCAAGTTTATGAAAGGTGAAAAGAATAACGAAGAACAAATAACGAAAACTAGTAGTCAAATCTAACCTTAGCAAACAGTACCCGAGATGCTACAATGAAGGAACTCTGATAATTAAAGCTAGTATTTTCCCCTTATAGGACCTGAGTTGTGCAAGTGTTTGCATCAAGTTAATATCATGATGAAATTGTGAGAAAGGGTGATGAAACAGAAGTTAAGGACTGAGTGACCTATAGCTTTCTGGGCTGCTTCATGTGCATCAAACTGAATGTAACCCTTATCATATCCAATATCAAAATCAGTATACTTCAAATGTAGAAGGATATGCATCATTGGTAAGAAGTAAAAAGGAAGATTTCAAATTTAATTAAAAGGAACAGAGAGAAAAAATTGTCTGGAACAACGTCTGTTATTGAATCTTTCATTTAGTTTATCATTTGAATAGAATGAAAAAACATAAAAAATTATATAATCAGATGATTACTAAAAGGGAGAGCTTGTCTTTTTAGAACAAGGCCTGTTATTGAACATTTTCTACTGTACATTTCCACATATGTGTCTGGTCAAAATGCTTTTCTACTCCATCTTTTTCTTGTACTTCCTGAACTTGTTTTTGTAGCAGTGGAAAGTTTAATTATTCATTTTTTGAATTATTAAACCCTCTTGAGGTTTTATTTATCCAAATTTCTTCTCCTTTAGTTTTTCTGCATATTAGTTTCGTCAAAATGCTTTTCTACATTTTTTAATGGACTTTCTGAGTTTGGTTTTCGTCAAAATGCTTTTCTACATTTTTTAATGGACTTTCTGAGTTTGGTTTTCTTTTAGCAGTGGAAAGCATAACTTTTATTTTCTTGAAATCTTAAGCCTTCTTGAGGGGTTATTTTATCCTAATTTAAGCAACTTATGGGGAACATCTCCATCTAACTTCAAAGTCTCTGCAATGGTCACTTTTCTTTTTTCATCCTTTATCAATTTATTATTTAAGTCCATTCTCTTATTTCTTTTTCTTGTTTTGGCAAGTTTTTAGTACTTTCAAACACAAGGGACTCAGTCTTTTCCTCTTTTTCAAAATTTTCTACAATCATGCAAGGGTGCTGGTGAAATTAAGAGTTTCTGTTGGCTGGAATCTGTATTATCGAGCATACAAGGATCGTATTAATGTGTGAGAATGCTTAGATCACTGTGAATCAACCATGTTGTCACTTCTCAGAAGCCTAGAAGTCAGTTGATTTTCTCATTCTAATGTTTTGACTTATTGTAGGTTGATGCAAATGGAATATCTTTAAAACATAAACTCTCTGGTCACCAGAAACCCGTCTCTTCTGTTTCATGGAGTCCTGATGACCACCAGCTTCTCACATGTGGGGTAGAGGAGGTTGTAAGGCGTTGGGACGCCTCTTCCGGTGAGTGCCTCAGTGTTTACGAAAAAGCTGGTCTTGGTATGGTTTCATGTGGATGGTCTCCAGATGGCAAATGGATTTTTTCTGGTGTTAATGATAAGAGTATTAGTATGTGGGAATTGGATGGGAGAGAGCTAGAGTGCTGTAAAGGGCAACGTACCCTAAAAATTTCTGATTTGGAAATAACAAGTGATGGAAAACAGATTATAAGTATATGTAGGGAAACAGCAATATTATTACTTGATAGGGAAGCGAAAGTTGAGAGATTTATTGAAGAGGATCAAACAATAACTTCGTTCTCATTATCAAGAGACAACAGATTCTTACTGGTAAATCTTCTAAACCAGGAAATCCATCTATGGAGCATAGAAGATAATCTGAAGCTTGTTTCTAAATATAGAGGCCACAGACGCACCCGCTTCATCATTAGGTCTTGTTTTGGTGGACTTGAGCAAGCTTTTGTAGCTAGTGGTAGTGAGGACTCACTGGTATGGACTTTATATTTGTTCTATATCAATCTGTAGCAGTAAGTTCGCCAATGATCCATATGGAAAACAATAGTCTAATAATCTGGTTGCCATGTTTTGGTATATAGAGGATCCATCTCTGCATTAATGTGTCATTTAAGTGGGATTGTAGTGTAAATAAAAGACTTAAGTTTTGTGAAGGTTACTATAGATAAAATTTTCCTTTATCGGTGAAAGTTGCAATGCTTTTCATGTTCGTTAGTCATTTACAATCATATGCTTACATGCATAGGTGATATTTCTAGCTGATTTGAGCCTCTAATTTTCTTATTCATTTGTTTTCACTAATTTACAAGGAATGCTATTTATTGCTGAAGTTTGAATGAAATTTAATTTTGTTTTACTGTGTGTTTAGGTCTATATTTGGCACAGGGGCACAGGAGAGCTTATAGAGGCATTACCAGGTCATTCTGGAGCTGTTAATTGTGTGAGCTGGAATCCAACAAACCCTCACATGTTGGCATCAGCCAGCGATGATCGTACGATTCGAATATGGGGCTTGAATAATCAAAGCGCTAAGCAGAAAGACACTCACGGTAATGGTATCCATTATTGCAATGGAGGTACCTGAGATTGAATGCTAGGAATCTCCAAGCTTTGATGCTTGATATGATTGGTTTCATGTAAATACTTCACCTTGTTGAATGCTGACTTTCATATAAAAAAAGATGGTCAACAATGCTGCAGCTTTTTGACAATAAATTTGCTGTCTCTTTTTAACATTTAACTAATTTCGTTACTGTTTATGGTGAAAATTTGGAGCTTGCTTGCTCATATATACCCCAGCAGCATATGTTTTCCGATGTTTACTTGCATTTTCATGGAATATTACTATTAAAGGATCTGTCAGTAGCTTTTATTTACTTGTCACTCATAGGGATAGGGGTTCAAATGAAATATACGAGTTTGGTTCAAAAAGACTAGAATTTAATTGTCACTTGAGCAACTTGAGTTAAAATTTAAAAATTTTGATGTTCTAACTTGAGTAGTTTGAGTTGATTTTTTTTTTTCTTTTAAATTTTTTATTTATTAAATATAAGGAGTATTGAACAAAAACAATAATTGAAGGTCATAATTAATTTGGAAGTTGAGCATGCTGTATATCTACAAATTAAACTAGGTTAATTGAGTTTGAATAAAACTTGATTGAGCTAGTAGTGTTTTGAATTGCAAGTTTTAAATTGAGCTTGATCTTTTTATTGTTTGGCAAAAGTATTATGGTGATTATTGTATTAAAAATTGAATTGTATTTAAAAAAAAAAAATTGGTAAATTGATTCTTGTACGATAAATTAAAGAGCAAGTAATTTTTTTGTTAAAAATTTTAATTATTTTTATTGTTAAAAATTAGTTTTTATATGTCAACATAAGATTGATTTGTTCATTGATTTTATTTATATTGATTAATTTACTCATTTTTTGAGTAAAAAAAGATAAAATGTAATATAACTCTTAATATATGAGTTTTCATGTTACTTTTACCGTTTATCATTTAACCTCGTTAGATTTTACTTGTTTGAACTTTGTTGGATTTGATCATGCCCTAATAACATGGTGTATCTCCCGATCAAGTCTAAATTATGGACCCTCAAAGTTTTCTTATTGTGTCTAAATTGCATTAAACTTTTAAAATTATTTCGACTTCTCTTTCGAATTGACTCTTTGTGCATCTACTTCGTTTCTTTTGTCAATTTGCTTTAAACCTTACTCATGAATTGATTTCACTAACTCAACCTTTTTCCCACCATCAAAGCTCATGTGAAGGCAAACGAACCAAGTCCAAAGTAATTAATGGGTTAACTCCTTAAATAATCTCAAGTGAAAAACATGCAAAACAATTTATAGATCTATTGTAAGCAAACTTAACAAAAAGTTAAGCATCCTTAACCAAAATAGATGTAACCAAAAGCTCCAAAAATTCTATTATCAACTCCAATTTGTCAATAAATTTATCGATGGTAAATAGTAGAATAAAAAAGTTTAGTACCAAGCTTACCCTCACAAACTTTTTAAAAGTGGTTAATACATCTCGATTGGAAATGATGATCTTAGGGACTCCATGTAGTCAAACTACTTCATTAAAGAACAAATCAACTACATGTAATGCATCATCAATTTTATGGCATGGAATAAAGTGAGCGATCTTACTAAACTTGTCAACAACAACAAAAATACTATCTTTACTCCTTTTAGTTCTTGGCAAACCTAAGACAAAATCTATAGAGATACCTATCCAATGAGAGTTAGGAATTGGCAAAGGAGTATATAATTCATGTGGCATTACTATGGACTTAGCCTATTTACATGCAATACACTTAGCATAAAGATTTTCAAAATATTTCTTCATATGAGGCTAATAAAATATTCATTTAAAATTTCATAAGTCTTAGAAACACTAAAGTGACACATCAAATGTAACACCCCTTGTCCAGTTCGACCGTTAGATCGAACTACTAGATGTTACTACTGTAATCGAAACTAAAAACATTAAAATAATCATGCAACTGATAACTCTTTTCAAGAGTTATCATTTATACCTTTTTAGCCTTGAGAAAGTGTTTGAACTAAGGTAAAATTAGGCATTTTAGGATAGAATTTAGTATTTTTTATGCATTCATGCATAAAGCTTGGTTGTATATATTTCATTGCATTTTTACTCTAATTTTGGAAGGAAAGATGGTGCGGTGGTAAGTGTGGTGTAGGTGCAGGAGAAGAAAGCTGGAATCTAGGATGAAGGATTATGCCCTGACAAAGTTTTGTTGTCACGTCAATCTTGGGAGTGCTGATTATCACAGTAAATCATGGAGTGCTAACTCTGTATCTTCTAGAAGATGCCGCTGGATGCTGATGTGCTGGAGGAATACACTAGAATGCATGTTGAAGGTGTGATCTTGCCAGACTTCTTTTAAAAGTTGTACGGAGTGCTGAGTTGTGCAAGGAAGTATCGGTTTGCTTCATCCTATAAATACTTGTGAGAAAAAATGAAAAGAGTGTGAAGTGTAAATGGAAAATTTTGAGTGAAGAATTGAGGGAAATCATGCACAACCAATGCACAAATCATGACTGGAATTCAAGGCAGGTAGGGAAAGAAGATGACGACTCCATTGAAGAGCTGAGCACGAGGGAGAAGATGCCTTACCCTCTAGATCTAGCTAGAGCGCCGAAGAAGGAGGAGGCTAGTGACAACAGCTCCTGTGTTCATCCTTGGGTTTTCAGTTATTTTAATTGAGTTGGTTGAGACACTTATGAATGTTATTTTTCTGGGTTTATTCGGATGATATTTGTTATATTTTTATGAATGATTTGTGGTTAATCTAATGTTTTATTGTTTATTCAATTGGACTTCTTACAACACATGCTTACCGTAAAAAGGGAGTTTAAGTGTGTAATAATAGGCAAGAGAATTGCATCACAGATCAATATAAGCTTTAGAGGTTTGCCATGACATTTCTAGGATATACGAATCTAATCTGAATATACTCAAGTTTATCATTCATCATAGTCTCCCTTGATATCTTGTCAACGCTTCCACCGTCGTTCATCACATACCATTTACAGTTTACAATTTCCTACATTTAGTTTATCATTTATTTTTCGTACTTAGTTTATCCTTTATTTTATCATTTACTTTTCATTATCTTTTATCTTTCAGCATTTTGTCTACTTTAATTATTTTATATTACTTTTCCACAGCATAATTTCTATTAACTTTACCCCGACATTATTTCTTTGTCATGACATTAACCTACATTGACTATACCTTGACATTATTCTTTTGCTAAGATAATAACTTAATTAGATTATATCAATTTTGATCCCTATAGCGAACGATAACTCACTTATCACTTTATTACTTGAGTGACGTGTATACT
The DNA here is from genome assembly GCA_039519145.1 of Kokia cookei. Taxonomy (NCBI): domain Eukaryota; kingdom Viridiplantae; phylum Streptophyta; class Magnoliopsida; order Malvales; family Malvaceae; genus Kokia; species Kokia cookei. The sequence continues at coordinate 28,980,167 of CM076909.1, forward strand.
TGCACAGTTTGCGCATACGTTATGCACGCAACAAGCTTTTGGCACCGTTGTCAAGGATCGACAATTTAAGGAGATTTGATTTAGTTATTGTTAAGTGCATTAATTTTTTGTAAGTGCTAACTATTTATTTTTGTTTTTTTACAGGTTTTGCCAGTGTATGAGAAGAGGCATTCCTCTTCAAGAGTACAATTTTGATCTGGAAATAGAAAGAACCCTAAGAAGAAGAAGAAGAGAGCTGAGGAATATGGCTGGAAACAATCCTAGTGTAGAGGATCCACTAAATCCTGATGGAAGGAATTTGCTTGTGGTAGCATTCGATGACAGGGATAGACCAATACAGGAACATGTTATCCCAATCTTAGACAATTTAAGCCCTACCATTGTGAGGCCACAGATCCATGCACCTCATTTCAAATTAAAGTTAGTTATGTTCCAAATATTATAAATAGATGGGCAATACAGTGGTGTGCCAACTGAAGACCCGAGGCTACATTTAAGATTATTTCTTGAGGTCTATGATTCATTTCGCTAGCAAGGTATTCCTGATGATGCCCTGAGATTAAAGTTATTTCTATATTCGTTGCAGGATAGAGCAAGAGCATGGCTGAATGCTTTGCCCTCTGGAACAGTTTCTTCATGGATTGACCTTTGTCAGAAATTTTTGATAAGGTAAAATCCTCTTAACATTACTGCTAGATTGCATAATGATATTACTTCTTTTAAGTAGAGAGAGGATGAAACTATGTACGAAGCTTGGGAGCGGTTTAAAGATTTGTTGAGAAAATGTCCAATGCATGATTTCCAACACTAGACTCAAATGGAGATGTTCTATAATGGTTTAAATGGCCACACTCACATGGTGGTTGACGCACCTACTAATGGGACATTGTTAGACAAATCTTACAACAAGGCATATGAGATTCTAGAAAGGATAGCCACCATTTATTATCAATATCCTACAACAAGGCTGGAAAGTGGCAGAAAATCTTTAGGAGCAATGAAGCTTGATGCCATAACATCGATGAAAACCCATGTATCCTCTCTAACCAATATGACTAAAAATATGCAAAGACTTATAGCGGCCAAAGAGGTGAAGATTGCCAAGACAACCTGTGTCTACTGTGGAGGCAATCACGAGTTGGAAGACCGTCATTTGAATATTGAACCTGTAAGCTATGCAAACAACTTCAACCGTAATAGAAATCCCTACTCAAACATGTACAATCTTGGTTGGAAGAATCATCCGAATTTCAACTTGGAATAATCAAGGGGAGGAAATCCAAGAAATATGGTGCGCTAGAGTGCCACCAATGCTCCACAAGGCTATAACCAAGCAATGCCACGACAAAGTCAGCAACAACCATCAACATCATCGACTGAGAACTTACTGAAGGAATATATGTCAAAGAATGATTCTTTGATTTAAAGCCAAGCTGCATCGTTGCGAGCCTTGGAGAAATCAAGTAGGCCAGATAGCCAATGTGATAAATGTAAGACCACAAGGAGCATTACCAAGAGATACAGAGAATGCCAAAGCAAAAGGTAAGGAACAATTCCAAGAAATCACACTCAGGAGTGGAGTAAAGTACCAGATCGTGTTGCTAACCAAAAGGCCACGACAAAAGAACGAGGAGAGGCAGATCATGCCTAGGAAGAAGAAGTTGAAGTGCCGAAAGAGAAACCTTTATATGAGAAGGTTGAACAAAAAGCAGTGTTAGACCTAGATACTAGGGTTGATAAAAATGTCAAAGCAAAACATTCACAACACACAAAAGGAAGGCCACCACCACCATTTCTCTAAAGATTTTAGAAATCAAAATTCAAAAGATTTTTGGATGTCCTGAAACAATTACACATCAACATCCCACTTGTTGAAGCTTTGGAGAAGATGCCTAACTATGTCAAATTAATGAAGGACATATTGTCGAAGAAGAAGTGGCTGGGAGAATTTGGAAACCATTGCTCTCATTGAAGGGTGCAAAGCAATGTTGATGAACAAATTGCCACAAAAGTTAAAAAACCCAGGGAGTTTTACTATTCCCTGTTCTGTAGGAAATCATTATATTGGCAAGGCATTATGTGATCTTGGAGCAAGTATAAATCTAATGTCTATGTCTATTTTCAAGAAACTTGGAATTGGGAAAGCGAGGCCTACAACAGTGACGTTACAACTTGCAGATATATCGTATCCACATGTGGAAGGTAAAATCGAAGACGTTTTGGTAATAGTGGGCCAATTTATATTTCCTGCTGATTTTATTATTCTTGATTGCGAAGCCGATAACGAAGTACCCATCATTTTGGGACCTTTCCTTGCCACGAGATGAAATCTCATCGATTCACAAAAAGGAGAACTCACAATAAGGGTTAATGATCAGTAAGTGACGCTCAATGTTTTTGATGCTATGAGGATTTTGATGTTAAGGAAGAATGTCATGACATTAAGCTCATAGACATTCTAAATGAGAAAAAAAACACGATGCCATGAACCTGATGGGGTATATTGAACTTGGACAATGAGTTTCATTATTTGACTCAGAATTGTTCAAGGATAAACCAAACTTCTATTGGTCTGAATCTTTTAAAATTTTTCGTGATTATTCTCATGATTTTATGGACAAAAACATTCAAAATTTTGATAGAAGACTGAGTATTCACGGGCAGAAGAAGGATTCTGATGGAGAAAATGGATTGAATAGGAAGACCTATTTTAAACCCTTTCGGAATATTTAAAGTTTTCTTTTCTTTTAATTTTCTTTTATTACATGTGATTTTATTTCAGGTGGTTTATTTTTGTCTTATTCTAAATTCATGTTATTTTAATAGCTTTGTTAATTTGTTTCTTCTATTTGATAATGTTACAGTGTATGCAGGTATATTTGAGGGATGCACGAAAGGGGAATGTTCTGCCTACGGACGTACGAACACTCAACAGCCTTGCCATCATGGATGGATAACACATGGAAAAAGTCCAAATAAAAAAATTCAACCTTCCTTGATGCAAGCACGAGTAGTGCGAACACGACTAATGTAACCATGGACCTTGTGAGCTTGGAAGATGAGAGAACTGGTGTTGCGAGCACACATGCTACAAACACTAGAGCTGCGAACACCCACATTACAAACACTGATGTTGCAAACACTTGTGTTACAAGCATGGACGAAGGGCGAGCCTCGCACGATCCAATCAAGCTACTTAGAGGACTAATTACACAAGCACAAGCCAATAAATTCAAAGAAGTTGTCACGGGTTTAATTAAACAAGCGATTTCTCAAGCATGGAATGTTTGGAAAATTGCTTGATGGAATGGATCGTCTTGAATACTTTAAGGAATCAAAGTTATAAAAGAACTCATAAAAGTTTGACAAGTTCGAAAGTTCGTCCAAGAACCAAGAGTGAAACAATTCTTACGTAAATAAGATTTTAATTCAAAGACCTAAACATATTTACAAAATGACAAACTATTTAGACCAAATGATGCAATTTTCTGAGCATGGAATGTTCATAAAATTGATTGAAGGAATGGATCATCTTGAATACTTTAAGGAACCGAAGTTATAAAAGAACTCATAAAAGTTTGACAAGTTCGAAAGTTCGTCCATGAACCAAGAGAGAAAAAATTCTCACGTAAATAAGTTTTTAATTCAAATGCCAAAACTTGTTTACAAAATGACAAACCATTTAGACCAAATGATACGATTTCCCGACCATGGAATGTTCGGAAAATATCTCGAAGGAATTGATCATCTAGAATACTTTAAGGAACGAAAGTTATAAAAGAACTTGTAACAGTTTGACAAGTTCAAAAGTTCGTCCAAGAACCAAGAGAGAAATAATTCTCACGTAAATAAGTTTATAATTCAAAGGCCAAAACTTGTTTAAAAAATGACAAATTATTGAGACCAAATGATGCGACTTCCCAAGCATGGAATGTTTAGAAAATTGCTCGATGGAATGCATCGTCTTGAATATTTTAAGGAATTGAAGTTATAAAAGAACTCGTAAAAGCTGAACAAGTACGGAAGTTCGTCCAAGAACCAAGAGTGAAACAATTCTCACGTAAATAAGATTTTAATTCAAAGACCTAGACTTATTTAAAAAATCACAAACTATTTAGACCAAATCATGCGATTTCCCAAGCATGGAACGTTCGTAAAATTGCTCAAAGGAATGGATCGTCTTGAATACTTTAAGGAACCGAAGTTATAAAAGAACTCATAAAAGTTTGACAAGTTCGAAAGTTCGTTCATGAACCAAGAGAGAAAAAATTCTCACGTAAATAAGTTTTTAATTCAAAGGCCAAAACTTGTTTACAAAATGACAAACCATTTAGAACAAATGATGCGATTTCCTAAGCATGAAATGTTCGAAAAATTTCTCGAAGGAATGGATCGTATAGAATACTTTAAGGAATCAAAGTTATTAAAGAACTCGTAAAAGTTTGACAAGTTTGAAAGTTCTTCCAAGAACCAAGAGAGTAATGATTCTCATCTAAATAAGTTTTTGACAAATTTGAAAGTTCTCGAAGGAATGGATCGTCTTGAATACTTTAAGGAACCAAAGTTATAAATGAACTCGTAAAAGTTTGACAAGTTTGAAAGTTCGTACAAGAACCAAGAGAGAAACAATTCTCACGTAAATAGGTTTTTAATTTAAAGACCAAAGCTTGTTTTCAAATTGACAAACTATTTAGTCCAAATGATGCGATTTCTCGAGCATGGAATGTTCAAAAATTTGCTTGAAGAAATGGATTGTCTGGAATACTTTTAGGAACCAATGTTATAAAAGAACTCGTGAAAGTTTGACAATTTTGAAAGTTCGTCCAAGAACCAAGAGAGAAACAATTCTCACGTAAATAAGTTTTAATCTAAAGACCAAAACTTGTTTACAAAATGACAAACTATTTAGACCAAATGATGCGATTTCTCGAGCATGGAATGTTCGAAAAATTGATCGAAGGAACGAATTATCTTGAAACTGTGAGGAACTGAAGTTATAAAAGAATTCGTAAAAGTTTGACAAGTTCGGAAGTTCGTCCAAGAACCAAGAGAGAAATAATTCTCACGTAAATAAGTTTTTAATTCAAATACCAAAACTTGTTTACAAAATAAGAAACTATTTAGTCCAAATTGTGTGATTTCCTGAGCATGGATTGTTCGAAAAATTGCTCAAAGGAATGAATCGTCTTGAATACTTTAAGGAACGAAAGTTATAAAAGAAATCGTAAAAGTTTGACTAGTTCGGAAGTTTGTCCAAGATCCTAGAAAGAAACAATTCGTACGTAAATAGGTTTTTGACAAGTTCGGATTCATCTAAGAATCAAGAGAGAAAAAATTCTCACTAAACTAAAATTTTAATTTACAGTCTAAAACTTGTATACATAATGACAAACTATTTTTACCAAAGGAATGGATCGTCTTGAATACTTTAAAGAACCTAAGTTATATAAGAACTCGTAAAAGTTTGACAAGTTCAAAAGTTCGTCCAAGAACCAAGAGAGATCAAATTCTCACATAAATAACTTTTTAATTCAAAGACCAAAACTTGTTTACAAAATGACAAACTATTTAGACCAAATGATGCGATTTCTAGAGTAGGGAATGTTTGGAAAATTGCTCGAAGAGATGGATCGTCTTGAATACTTTAAAGAATCGAAGTTATAAAAGAACTCATAGAAGTTTGACAAGTTCAGAAGTTCGTCCAACAACCAAGAGAGAAAAAATTCTCACGTAAATAAGTTTTTGACAAGTTCGGAAGTTCATCCAAGAACCAAGAGAGAAACAATTTTGACATAAATAAGTTTTTGACAGGTTCGGAAGTTCGTCCAAGAACCAAGAGAGAAACAATTCTCATGAAATAACTTTTTAATTCAAAATACAAAACTTGTTTGCCAAATGACAAACTATTTAGACCAAATGATGTGATTTCCCTAGCATGGAATGTTTGAAAAATTTCTCGAAGAAATGGATCGTCTAGAATACTTTTAGGAACCAAAGTTATAAAAGAACTCGTGAAAGTTTGACAAGTTCGAAAGTTCGTCCAAGAAACAAGAGAGAAATAATTCTCACGTAAATAAGTTATTGATTCAAAGAACAAAACTTGTTTACAAAATGACAAACTATTTAGACCAAATGATGCGATTTCTCGAGCATGGAATGTTCAAAAATTTGCTTGAAAGAATGAATTGTCTTGAATAGTTTAAGGAATCGAAGTTATAAAAGAACTCATAAAAGTTTGACAAGTTTAGAAGTTTGTCCAAGAACCAAGAGAAAAACAATTCTCATATAAATAAGTTTTTAATTCAAATACCAAAACTTGTTTACAAAATGAGAAACTATTTAGACCAAATTTTGCGATTTCCCGAGCATGGAATGTTCGAAAAATTACTTAAAGGAGTGGATCGTCTTGAATACTTTAAGGTACCGAAGTTATAAAAAAAATCGTAAAAGTTTGACTAGTTCGGAAGGTTGTCCAAGATCCAAGAAAGAAATAATTCTTACGTAAATAAGTTTTTAACAAGTTCGGAAGTTCGTCCAAGATCCAAGAACAAAATAATTCTTACGTAAATAAGTTTTTGACTATATCGAAAGTTCGTCCAAGAACCAAGAGAGAAACAATTCTCACGTAAATATGTTTTTAACAAGTTTGGAAGTTCGTCCAAGAATCAAGAGAAAAAAATTCTCACGCAACTAAGTTTTTAATTTAAAGTCGAAAACTTGTTTACAAAATGACAAACTATTTTTACCAAATGATGTGATTTCTCGAGCATGGAATATTTGGAAAATTTCTCAAAGGAATGGTTTGTCTTGAATATTTTAAAGAACCTAAGCTATATAAGAACTTGTAAAAGTTTGACAAGTTCGAAAGTTCATCCAAGAACCAAGAGAGATCAAATTATCACATAATTAAGTTTTTAATTCAAAGACCAAAACTTGTTTACAAAATAAAGAACTATTTTGACTAAATGATGCGAGTTCTCGAGTAGGGAATGTTTGGAAATTTGCTCGAAGGAACGGATCGTCTTAAATACTTTAAGGAATCGAAGTTATAAAAGAACTCGTCGAAGTTTGACAAGTTCGGAAGTTCGTCCAAAAAACAAGAGGGAAACAATTCTCACATAAATAAGTTTTTATTTCAAACACCTAAGTTTGTTTACAAAGTGACAAACTATTTAGATGAAATGATGCAATCTTCCGAGCATGGAATGCTCAAAAAATTGCTCAATGGAATGGATCGTCTTGAATACTTTAAGGAATCGAAGTTATAAAAGAACTAGTAAAAGTTTGACAAGTTCGAAAGTTCGTCCAATAACCAAGAGAGAAATAATTCTCACGTAAATAAGTTTTTTACAAGTTTGAAAGTTCGTCCAAGAACCAAGAGAGAAACAATTCTCACGTAACTAAGTTTTTAATTTAAAGTCCAAAACTTGTTTACAAAATGACAAACTATTTTAACCAAATGATGTGATTTCCAGAGAATGGAATGTTTGAGAAATTTCTCGAATGAATGGATCGTCTTGAAAACTTTAAGGAATCGAAATTATAAAATAACTTGTAAAAGTTTGACAAGTTTGGAAGTTTGTCCAAGAATCAAGAGAGAAACAATTCTCACAGAAATAAGTTTTTAATTCAAAGACCAAAACTTGTTTACAATTGACAAACTATTTAAACCAAATTAGGCGATTTCCCGAGCATGGAATGTTCAAAAAATTGCTCGAAGGAATGGATCGTCTTGATAACTTTAAGGAACCAAAGTTATAAAAGAACTCGTAAAAGTTTGACAAGTTCGAAAGTTCGTCCAAGAACAAGAGAGAAACATTTCCCACATAAATAAGTTTTTGACAAGTTCGAAAGTTTGTCCAAGAACCAAGAGAGAGACAATTCTCACGAAAATAAATTTTTAATTCGAAATCCAAAACTTGTTTACAAAAGGAAAAACTATTTAGACCAAATAATTTGATTTCCCGAGAATGGAATGTTCAGAAAATTGCTTGAAGGAATGGATCGTCTGGAATAATTTTAGGAACCGAAGTTATAAAAGAACTTGTAAAAGTTTGACAAGTTCAAAAGTTTGTCCAAGAACGCAGAGAGAAACAATTCTCACGTAAATAAGTTTTTAATTCAAAGGACAAAACTTGTTGACAAAATGACAAACTATTTAGACCAAATGATGCGATTTCTCGAGCATGGAATGTTTGAAACATCTCTCGAAGGAATGGATCGTCTAGAATACTTTAAGGAACCGAAGTTCTAAAAGAAATTGTAAAAGTTTGACAAGTTCGAAAGTTCGTCCAATAACTTATGCGAGCACGAATAATGCAAGCTCTAATAATGCGGGTATGGACCTTGCTAGCTTAGAAGATGCGAACACTCATGTTGTGAACACTGGAGCTGCGAACACTGATGTTGTGAACACTAGTGTTGTGAGTACTGATGTTGCGAACACTCGAGTTACGAGCATGGATGAAGGGCGAGCCTCGTACTATTCAATTGAGCTACCTTGAGGACCAATCACACGAGCACAAGCCAAGAAATTTAATCAGGCTGTCACGAGTTTAATTAAATGAATTTGGGAAGACACTTCACGCATTCCATGCATTTCATACAACCCGTCATGCATTCCATGCAATGTGCTACACATTCAACTTTAATTTTAATCTAATTAAAATTGCTGGAGAATAAAGTATTAACCATTTAGTTATTTTAATCCATGTCTTAATTATGTTTTGTGTTATTTTGATAAATCTTTTTAATATGTCCTAACTAGCATGTTTAAGATGATGCAGGAATGTCCATGGCTGGCCAACACAAGCTTTTAAAGCATACCAACATTTAAAGTGCTTAAAACACCTCTCCAAAAGGGCATTTTGATACGATCTCGAGTTTAAGAAGGTATTCGAGTCGTAGTTGTCCCCGATCGTTAAATGGAGAAGTAACGTTCTGAGTTTAAGTTTGAGGGAATTCGGCTAAGTATGGATGTAGTTCGGCTAGGAATAAAACAAAGCAAGGCAAAGACGAAAGTTAAAATGGATAAGTAAGATTAAGGTCAAGAATGAACCAATACTATGGATTATTGACCCGAGACTTATAAGACACTTAGGTGATAGAAGGGTGATAGAAAGGACCTTGACCCACTATCTATGAAGAGATAGGAACCAAAGGTATCAAAGGTAAACGCCATACTCAGTTTAAGAGTGATAAGTTCAAAGAAATAAGGATGACGCCACTAGCAAGCTAAATAAGTCAACTTGAGTCTTAAACGAAAATTGAGAGTTGAATAAACTCACTAAGATATCAAAATTCATCAAAATATCAAAAAGTCTGCAATACAACTAAAAAGCTTCATATTTATAGCTCAATTACATGGCTAGCTGAATAGACACTTAGGGAATCGAATGGGCAACATGTGTTCAGCTTAATGGAGTTGGAAACTTCCTTGAACCTTCTCTAGCATTGGTGATGCCATTAGACAAGTCCATTTCTTTAAAATAATCTTCGACGCTTCTGGTAGTAAGGTTTTGGAGCTTTTGGTAAAGCACTCGATGATAGTAGGATGGAATGAAGCGCCTATGCATCACAGCCTTCATTTCGGCCCAAGTGGATATTGGTTGTTCACTGTTCCTTCTCTGACTTGTAGTTAATTGATCCCACCAGATCATGGCATAGTCAGAAAACTCAATTGCTTGCCAACTTCACTTTCTTAGTTTCTGAGTAATTGTGGCACTCGAAAACCAATTCAATCTTCTTCTCCCATTCAAGGTACGCCTCCGAATCTGATCTACCTTGGAATGGTGGAATGGATAACTTTATATTCTTCAAATCATCGTCCACTCATTCTCGCTCTCGAGGACCTCGGTTCCTTTGGCCTCTTCGCCTTTCGCTTTGATTCGATGCTTGGTCGCTCTCCACATTGCTTGGCTTATATAGATCATTTTGATTAAACCTTGGACGGCCTCGCTCCTTTCGTGGACTTTGGGGAGTTCTCTCCCGCTGGCCCCTCTCTTCGATTCGGTCCAATCGTTCTTGTAAGGGCTCTAGCTTTCGATCAAACATGCACTCCATCTCACGCATAAGGGTTTGGAGCGTCAAATATTGTACTCTTCCACCAGTCGCATTTCTTTCTAGGCTTCGAGACATAATATTTTTTTAATCCTCACCACAAATTCTCACAATTCACTCACAAAGAAAAGAATAGATGACACTCCACTCGTGTTTGTACTCAATATTTTGGCTTTTCTACTCTCTAATGAGCTCACCACCCTCGTGCCTTTTACCACTCAATTCTTCTCTCAAAGTTCGTAAAAGAACTTGTTTAGACTTATAAGCTACTCTAAGGGTCAGCTTCAAAGGGGTGCAAAGGTAGATGATGTCTTTGGTAATAGGTAGGCTGAAAGAAAAAAGAATGGTTTTTTTTTGCTTGAAGTGTGGCGGAATGGGTTGTACAGGAAACTTCTTAAAATTGGGAAAATAATCGCTATCACAAAATAGCCTTTTTTTTATACTTTTGAGACTCTTCTTTTTTTTTTTTAGTATTTCAAAATTTGCACTGCTAATATGCTATATATATTTTTCTTCAAGAATTTTTTTCTTTTTTTTCTTTTTTTCCAGGAACTTACTCCAGAATGGTCGAACGTCCGTACTCCTCTATTTCAGCTAGCTCTGATACCCAATGATACAATCTTGAGTTTGTGAAAGTATTCGAGTCGTAGTTGTGCCCGATCGTTAAATGGAAAAGTATCGTTCTGAGTTTCAATTTGAATGAATTCGGTTAAGTATAGATGTAGTTTGGCTAGGAATGAAACGAAGTAAGGCAAAGATGAAAAGTTATAGTGGATAAGTAAGCTTAAGGTAAAGAATGAACCAATACTATGAAGGAGTATTGACCCGAGACTTATAAGACACTTAAGGTGATGGAAGGGTAATAGAAAGGAACTTGACCCACTACCTATGAAGAGATAGGAACCAAAGGTATCAAAGGTGAACGCCACACTTGATTTAAGAGTGATAAGTTCAAAGAAACAAGGATGACGCCACTAGCAAGCTAGATAAGTCAACTTAAGTCTTGAACAAAAATTGAGAGTTGAATAAACTCACTAAGATATCAAAATTCATCAAAGTATCAAAAGGTCTACAATACAATTAAAGAGCTTCATATTTATAGCTCAATTACATGGCTAGCTGAATAGACACTTAGGGAACCGAATGGGCAGCATGTGTTCAGCTGATTGGAGCTAGAAACTTCCTTGAACCTTCTCTAGGATTGGTGATGCCATTAGACAAGTCCCTTGATGTTTCCAATCAGCTTAAATTAAATGAAATTAAGTAAGGAGCTGAATGGAGCTGAATGGACTAGGCTAGATTCAACCAAGAGGTGTGAAAGGCTTTTAAGGGGCTGCCTTAAATATTTGGAGAGTCTTGCACTTTAAATGGCAGCTTGGGACACTTCAACAGCCTTGGAGTGTGAACACACGAATTTGAACAGCCATGAGTGTGAAAGGAACCTCCAGCAAATGTGAAAGCACTTAAGCAACTAAATGGACAGCTTTGGGGAGACAAATCAGCACCTTAATGACTCTTGTCATACACGAAGAGGTGCTTGGCATATTTCAATCAACAGCACACCATATTCAAGCCATCCATACATGTACCTGAAATATATTAATCAGCTAATTGCAAGTACCTGGAACACATTAATCAGTTAATTAATTTCGGCTAGGACATATTAATTCAAACATGGAATTAATTTGTCTCAAACTTAGACACCTTAAAAACAACTATTAAATATGTATCAAAATAAGACACATTAAAAACAACTATTAAATATGTATCAAACTAAGACACATTTAATAACTTAAACTAAATAACTAAATTAACTAAAACAAATTAAATATTTATTCTAGCAAAATAACGCCAAGTTAAAAACAAGCTGAAGTTGAGTTCAATGAGCTACGAATGAGCTAGATGAACTTGTAGGAAGTTGTAAGGCCAACTTAGTTGACTTGTCCAAGATTGATCGATAAGCCCCGCAATGGTTTCTCCCCACGTTCAATCAATTAGAGCCGAAACAGCCTCCTTGAAACTTTTGGCTCGTGCTCGAGTTATAGGTCCTAAGGGCAGCTCCAAAGATTCCTTGTTAGCACTTGGTAAGTCTCGGACCATGGCCGTATCACACCATGTTACTTCGGTTAGGACATTGTTTGGCAATATGCCCCCTCTCGAGGCATTAAAACATTTTATGTCCCTTGATCCATTGGGAAATGATTCGGCCTTGCCTTTGCCAGATTCACCCATAGGTTTGTTCAACTTTGTTGGCACCACTTGCTCCTTGGCACCACTTTCTCCTTGGCACGACTTGGTGGGTCTTTCTTGCTGTGCCTTGGCCATATTTTAAGGCATTAAGGTTAGAATAGCCTCGAACAGAACCTTTGCGCTTAAGTTGCTTCTCCACCTTGATGGCCATGTGCACCATGTCAGTTACTTCAACGTAGTGTTGAAGTTCCACAATGTTGGCAATATCTCGGTTGAGTCCGGCTAAAAATCTGGCCATTGTTGCCTCTTGATCTTCTTCCACATCCGCACGTGTCATGGTAATCTCCATTTCTTTAAAATAATCTTCCACCCTCCTGGTACCTTGAGTAAGGTTTTGGAGCTTTTGGTAGAGCTCTCGATGATAGTAGGATGGAATGAAGCGCTTATGCATCACAGCCTTCATTTCGGCCCAAGTGGATATTGGTCATTCACTGTTCCTTCTCTGACTTGTAGTTAATTGATCCCACCAGATCATGGCATAGTCAGAAAACTTGATTGCTGCCAACTTCACTTTCTTAGTTTTCGAGTAATTGTGGCACTCAAAAACCAATTCAATCTTCTTCTCCCATTAAAGGTACGCCTCCGGATCCGATCTACCTTGGTGGAATAGATAACTTTATATTCTTCAAATCATCGTCCACTCGTTCTCACTCTCAAGGACCTCGGTTCCTTTGGCCTCTTTGCCTTTCGCTTTGATTCGACGCTTAGACGCTCTCCACATCGCTTGGCTCATATAGATCATTTTGATTGAACCTTGGACGGCCTCGCTCCCTTCGTGGACTTTGGAGAGCTTTCTCTCGCTGGTCCCTCTCTTCGACTCGGTCCAATCGTTCTTGTAAGCACTCTAGCTTTCGATCAAACATGCGCTCCATCTCATGCATAAGGGCTTGGAGCGTCAAATCTGGTACTCTTCCACCAGTCGCGTTTCTTTCCGGGCTTCGAGACATAAAATTTTTTTAATCCTCACCACAAATTCTCACAATTCACTCGCAAAGAAAAAATAGATGACACTCCACTCGTGTTTGTACTCAATATTTTGGCTTTTTCTACTCTCTAATGAGCTCACCACTCTCGTGTCTTTTACCACTCAATTCTTCTCTCAAAGTTAGTAAAACAACTCGTTTGGACTTATAAGCTAGTCTAGGGGTCGGCTTCAAAGGGGTGCAAAGGTAGATGATGTCTTTGGTAATAGGTAGGTTGAAAGAAAAAAATAATGGTTTTTTTTTTTGCTTGAAGTGTGGCAGAATGGGTTGTACAGGAAACTTCTTAAAATCGAGAAAATAATCGCTATCACAAACTAGCCTTTTTTTTGTTTTTGATACTTTCAAAACTTTTTTTTTTTAATATTTCAAAATTTGCATTGCTAATATGCTATATATTATTTTCACGAATTTTTTTTCTCTTTTTTTCTGGAACTTACTCTAGGAATGCTCGAACGTCCGTACTCCTCAATTTTAGCTAGCTCTGATGCCAAATGATATGATCTCGAGTTCGTGAAAGTATTCGAGTCGTAGTTGTGCCAGATCTTTAAATGGAGAAGTATCGTTTTGAGTTTGAGTTTGAAGGAGTTCGGTTAAGTATGGATGTAGTTTGGCTAGGAATGAAATGAAGTAAGGCAAAGATGAAAAGTTGTAGTGGATAAGTAAGCTGAAGGTCAAGAATGAACCAATACTATGAAGGGATTTTAACCCGAGACTTATAAGACACTTAAGGTGATGGAAGGGTGATAGAAAGGACCTTGACCCACTACCTATGAAGAGATAGGAACCAATGGTATCAAAGGTGAATGCCACACTCTGTTTAAGAGTGATAAGTTCAAGGAAACAAGGATGACGCCACTAGCAAGCTTGGTAAGTCAACATGAGTCTTAAACGAAAATTGAGAGTTGAATAAACTCACTAAGATATCAAAATTCATCAAAGTATAAAAAAGGTCTGCAATACAACTAAAGAGCTTCATATTTATAGCTCAATTACATGGCTAGCTAAATAGACACTTAGGGAACCGAATGGGCAGCATGTGTTCAGCTTAATGGAGCTGGAAACTTCCTTGAACCTTCTCTAGCATTGGTGATGCCATTAGACAAATCCCTTGATGTTTCCAATTAGCTTAAATTAAATGAAATTAAGTAAGGAGCTGAATGGAGCTGAATGGACTAGGCTGGATTCAACCAAGAGGTGTGAAAGGCTTTTAAAGGGCTGCCTTGAATATTTGGAGAGTCTTGGACTTTAAATGGCAACTTGGGACACTTCAACAGCCTTGGAGTGTGAACACACGGATTTGAATAGCCATGAGTGTGAAAGGAACCTCCAGCAAATGTGAAAACACTTAAGCAACTAAATGGACAGCTTTGGGGAGACAAATCAACAGCTCAATGGCTCTTGGCATACATGAAGAGGTTCGTGGAGCATTTCAATCAACAGCACACCATATTCAAGCCATCCATACATGTACCTAAAATATATTAATCAACTAATTGCATGTGCCTGAAACACATTAATCAGCTAATTAATTTCGGCTAGGACATATTAATTCAAACATGAAATTAATTTGTCTCAACTTAGACACCTTAAAAACGACTAAATATGTATCAAAATAAGACACATTAAAAACAACAATTAAATATGTATCAAACTAAGACACATTAAAACCCTATTTAATAAAAATGTCCAGATTATGACACATTAATAACTTAAACTAAATCACTAAATTAACTAAAACAAATTAAATATTTATTCCAGCAAAAATAATGCTAAGTTAAAAACGAGCTGAAGTTGAGTTGTCCAAGACTGATCGATAAGCTTCGCATCGGTTTCTCCCCACGCTCGATCAATTAGAGCCGAAAAAACATCCCTGAAACGTTCGGTTCGTGCTCGAGTTATAGGTCCTAAGGGCAGCTCTAAATGTTCCTTGTTAGCACTTGGTGAGTCTAGGATCGTGGCCGTATCAAAATCCTATTTACAAAATGACAAACTATTTAGACCAAATGATGTGATTTCTAGGGCATGGAAATCTTTGAAAAACTACCCGAAGGAATGGATCGTCTTGAATACTTTAAGGAATCGAAGTTATAAAACAACTCGTAAAAGTTTAAAACGTTTGGAAGTTCGTCTAACAAAAAAGAGATAAACAGTTCTCACGTAAACAAGTATTTAATTCAAAGACCAAAATAATCTTCAAAATTACAAATTATTTAGACCAAATTATGTGATTTCCCGAGCAAGGAATGTTTGGAAAATAGCTCGAAGGAATGGATTGTCGTGAATACTTTCAGGAACCGAAGTTATAAAAGAAATCGTAAAAGTTTGACAAGTTTAGATGTTCATCCAAGAACCAAGAGAGAAACAACTCTTACATAAAATAAGTTTTTAACAAGTTCGGAAGTTCGTCCAAGAACTAAAAGAGAAAAAATACACACGTAAGTAAGTTTTTGACAAGTTCGGAAGTTCGTCCAAGGGTAGAGAGAACCAATTATCACGTAAATAATTTTTAATTCAGCGACCAAAACTTGTTTACAAAAAGACAAACTATTTAGACCAAATAATGCGATTTCCCGAGCATGGAATGTTTAAAAAATTGCTCAAAGGAATGGATTCTCTTGAATACTTTCAGGAACTGAAGTTATAAAAGAAATCGTAGAAGTTTGAAAAGTTCGTATGTTCGTCCAAGAACCAAGAGAGAAACAATTCTCACGTAAATAAGTTTTTGACAAGTTTGCAAGTTCGTCCAAGAACCAAGAGAGAAACAATTCTCACGTAAATAAGTTTTTGATAAGTTCGGAAGTTCGTCCAAGAACCAAGAGAGAAACAATTCTCACGTAACTAAGTTATTAATTAACAGTCCAAAACTTGTTTACAAAATGACAAACTATTTTGACCAAATGGAGTGATTTCTTGAGCATGGAATGTTTGGAAATTTGCTCAAAGGAATGGATCGTCTTTAATACTTTAAGGAACCTAAGTTATAAAAGAACTCGTGAAAGTTTGACAAGTTCGAAAGCTCATCCAAGAACCAAGAGAGAAACAATTCTCACGTAAAAAGTTTTTGATAAGTTCGGAAGTTCGTCCAAGAACCAAGAGAGAAACAATTCTCAGTAACTAAGTTATTAATTAACAGTCCAAAACTTGTTTACAAAATGACAAACTATTTTCACCAAATGGTGTGATTTCTCGAGCATGGAATGTTTGGAAAATTGCTTGAAGGAATGGATCGTCTTGAATACTTTAAGGAACCGAAGTTATAAAAGAACTCGTAAAAGTTTCACATGTTCGAAAATTAAACCAAGAACGAAGAGAGAAACAATTCTTACGTAAATATGTTTTTAATTCAAAAAACAAAACTTGTTTACAAACTAACTAACTATTTAGACCAAATTATGCGATTTCTCGACCATGGAATGTTTGAAAAATTGCTCGAAGGAATAGATCATCTTGAATACTGTCAGGAATCGAAGTTATAAAAAGAAATCGCAAAAGTTTGACAAGTTCGGATGTTCGTCCAAGAACCAAGAGAAACAAATCTTTCGTAAATAAGTTTTTGACAAGTTCGGGAATTCGTCCAAGAACCAATACAGAAACAATTCTCACGTTAGTAAGTTTTTAATTTACAGTCCAAAACTTACTAAGTTTTTAATTTACAGTCCAAAACTTGTTTACAAAATGATAAACTATTTTGACCAAATGATGTGATTTCTCGAGCATGGAATGTTTGGAAAATTGCTCGAAGGAATGGATCGTCTTGAATACTTTAAGGAACTGAAGTTATAAAAGAACTCGTAAAAATTTCACATGTTCGGACATTATTCAAGAACGAAGAGAGAAACAATTCATACGTAAATAAGTTTTTAATTCAAACACCAAAACTTGTTTACAAACTGACAAACTATTTAGACCAAATTATGCGATTTCCCGAGCATGGTATGTTCAAAAAATTGCTCAAAGGAATAGATTGTCTTGAATACTTTCAGGAACTGAAGTTATAAAAGAAATCGTAAAAGTTTGAAAAGTTCGGATGTTCGTCCAAGAGCCAAGAGAGAAACAATTCTTACACAAAATAAGTTTTTGACAAGTTCGAAAGTTCGTCCAAGAACTAAGAGAGAAACATTACTCACATAAATAAGTTTTTGACAAGTTCAAAAGTTTGTCCAAGAACCAAGAGAGAACTAATTCTCACGTAAATAAGTTTTAAATTCAGCGACCAAAACTAGTTTACAAAAAGACAAACTATTTAGACCAAATTATGCGATTTCCCGAGCATGGAATGTTCAAAAAATTGCTTAAAGAAATGGATCCTCTTGAATACTTTCAGGAACTGAAGTTATAAAAGAAATCGTAAAAGTTTGAAAAGTTCGGATGTTCGTCCAAGAACCAAGAGAGAAACAATTCTCACGTAAATAAGTTTTTAACAAGTTTGGAAGTTCGTCCAAGAACAAAGAGAGAAACAATTCTCACGTAAATAAGTTTTTGATAAGTTCGGAAGTTCGTCCAAGAACCAAGAGAGAAACCATTCTCACGTAACTAAGTTACTAATTAACAGTCCAAAACTTGTTTACAAAATGACAAACTATTTTGACCAAATGGTGTGATTTCTCGAGCAGGGAATGTTTTGAAATTTGCTCAAAGGAATGGATCATCTTGAATACTTTAAGGAACTTAAGTTATAAAAGAACTCGTGAAAGTTTGGCAAGTTCGAAAGTTTGTCCAAGAACCAAGAGAGAAACAATTCTCACGTAAATAAGTTTTTAATTCAAACACCAAAACTTGTTTACAAATTGACAAACTATTTAGACCAAATTATGTGATTTTCAGAGCATGGAATGTTCGAAAAGTTGCTCAAAGAAATAGATTGTCTTGAATACTGTCAGGAACTGAAGTTATAAAAGAAATCGCTAAAGTTTGACAAGTTTGGATGTTCGTCCAAAAGCCAAGAGAGAAACAATTCTTACGCAAATAAGTTTTTAATTCAAAAACCAAAACATTTTTATGAAATGACAAACAATTTAGACCATACGATGCAATTTTATGAGCACGAAATGTTCAAAAAATTCTCAAAGGAATGGATCGTCTTGAATACTTTAAGGTACTGAATTTATAAAAGAACTCGTAAAAGTTTGAAAAGTTCAGAAGTTCATCCAAGAACCAAGGGAAAAACAATTCTCATGTAAATAAGTTTTTAATTTAAAGACCAAAATCTGTTTACAAAATGACAAACTATTTAGACCAAATGATGCGATTTCCCGAGCATGGAAATCTTCGAAAAATTGCTCGAAGGAATGGATCGTCTTGAATACTTTAAGGAATCGAAGTTATAAAACAACTCGTAAAAGTTTAAAATGTACAGAAGTTCATCTAAGAACAAAGAGAGAACCAGTTCTCACGAAAACAAGTTTTTAATTCAAAGACCAAAATATTTTTCAAAATGACAAACTATTTAGACCAAATGATGCGATTTCTCGAGCAAGGAATATTTGGAAAATAGCTCGAAGGAACAGATCGTCATGAATACTTTCAGGAATAGAAGTTATAAAAGAAATCGTAAAAGTTTGACAAGTTCAGATGTTCGTCCAAGAACCAAGAGAGAAACAGTTCTTACACAAAATAAGTTTTTGACAAGTTCGGAAGTTCGTCCAAGAACTAAGAGAGAAACAATACTCACGTAAATAAGTTTTTGACAAGTTCGGAAGTTCGTCAAAGATCCAAGAGAGAACCAATTCTCACGTAAATAAGTTTTTAATTCAGCGACCAAAACTTGTTTACAAAAAGACAAACTATTTAGACCAAATTATGCGATTTCCCGAGCATGGAATGTTCAAAAAATTGCTGAAAGAAATGGATCCTCTTGAATACTTTCTGGAACTGAAGTTATAAAAGAAATCGTAAAAGTTTGAAAAGTTCGGATGTTCGTCCAAGAACCAAAAGAGAAACAATTCTCACGTAAATAAGTTTTTAATTGAAAGACAAAATCCTATTTACAAATGACGAACTATTTAGACCAAATGATGCGATTTCCCGAGCACGAAAATCTTCGAAAAACCGTCTGAAGGAATGGATAGTCTTGACTACTTTAAGGAATCGAAGTTATAAAACAACTCGTAAAAGTTTAAAATGTTCGAAAGTTCGTCTAACAACAAGGAGAGAAACAGTTCTCACGTAAATAAGCTTTTAATTCAAAGACCAAAATATTTTTCAAAATGACAAACTATTTAGACCAAATGATGCGATTTCCCGAGCAAGGAATGTTTGGAAAATAGCACGAAGGAATGGATCGTCATGAATACTTTCAAGAACCGAAGTTATAAAAGAAATCGTAAAAGTTTGACAAGTTCAGATGTTCGTCCAAGAACCAAGAGAGAAACAATTCTTACATAAAATAAGTTTTTGACAAGTTCGGAAGTTCGTCCAAGAACTAAGAGAGAAGCAATACTCACATAAATAAGTTTTTGACAAGTTCGAAAGTTCGTCAAAGATCCAAGAGAGAACCAATTCTCACGTAAATAAGTTTTTAATTCAGCGACCAAAACTTGTTTACAAAAAGACAAACTATTTAGACCAAATTATGCGATTTCCCGAGCATGGAATGTTCAAAAAACTGCTGAAAGAAATGGATCCTCTTGAATACTTTCAGGAACTGAAGTTATAAAAGAAATCGTAAAAGTTTGAAAAGTTCGGATGTTCGTCCAAGAACCAAGAGAGAAACAATTCTCATGTAAATATTTTTTTGACAAGTTCGGAAGTTCGTCCAAGATCCAAGAGAGAACCAATTCTCATGTAAATAAGTTTTAATAAGTTTTTAATTCAATGACCAAAACTTGTTTTCAAAAAGACAAACTATTTAGACCAAATTATGCGATTTCCCGAGCATGCAATGTTCAAATTGCTCAAAGAAATGGATCCTCCTGAATACTTTCAGGAATCGAAGTTATAAAAGAAATCGTAAAAGTTTGAAAAGTTCGGACGTTCGTCCAAGAACCAAGAGAGAAACAATTCTCACGTAACTAAGTTATTAATTAACAGTCCAAAACTTGTTTACAAAATGACAAACTGTCTTGACCAAATGGTGTGATTTCTCGAGAATGGAATGTTTGGAAATTTGCTCAAAGGAATGGATCGTCTTGAATACTTTAAGGAACCTAAGTTATAAAAGAACTCGTGAACGTTTGACAAGTTCGAAAGTTCGTCCAAGAACCAAGAGAGAAACAATTCTAACGTTAATAAGTTTTTAATTCAAACACCAAAACATGTTTACAAACTGACAAACTATTTTGACCAAATTATGCGATTTCCCGAGCATGGAATGTTCGAAAAATTGCTCGAAGGAATAGATCGTCTTCAATACTCTCAGGAGCCGAAGTTATAAAAGAAATCGCAAAAGTTTGACAAGTTTGGATGTTCATCCTAGAGCCAAGAGAGAAACAATTCTTACGTAAATAAGTTTTTAATTCAAAAACCAAAACATGTTTACGAAATGACAAACTTTTTAGACCATACGATGCGATTTTACGAGCATGGAGTGTTCAAAAAATTCTCGAAGGAATCTATTGTCTTGAATACTTTAAGGTACCGAAGTTATAAAAGAACTCGTAAAAGTTTAAAAAGTTCAGATGTTCATCCAAGGACAAAGAGAGAAACAATTCTCACGTAAATAAGTTTTAAAATTGAAAGACCAAATCCGTTTTACAAAATGACAAACTATTTAGACCAAATGATGCGATTTCCCGAGCATGGAAATCTTTGAAAAACTGCCCGAAGGAGCGAATCATCTTGAATACTTTAAGGAATCGAAGTTATAAAACAACTAGTAAAAGTTTAAAATGTTCAGAAGTTAGTCTAAGAACAAAGAGAGAAACAGTTCTCACGTAAATAAGTTTTTAATTCAAAGACCAAAATATTTTTCAAAATGACAAACTATTTAGACTAAATGATACGATTTCCCGAGCAAGGAATGTTTGGAAAATAGATCGAAGGAATGGATCGTCATGAATACTTTCAGGAAACGATGTTATAAAAGAAATCGTAAAAGTTTGACAAGTTCAGATGTTCGTCCAAGAACCAAGAGAGAAACAATTCTTACATAAAATAAGTTTTTGACAAGTTCGGAAGTTCGTCCAAGAACTAAGAGAGAAGCAATACTCATGTAAATAAGTTTTTGACAAGTTCGAAAGTTCATCCAAGATCCAAGAGAGAACCAATTCTCACTTAAATAAGTTTTTAGTTCAGCGACGAAAACTTGTTTACAAAAAGACAAACCATTTAGACCAAATGATGCGATTTCCCGAGCATGGAATGTTCAAAAAATTGCTCAAATGAATGGATCCTCCTAATACTTTCAGGAACCGAAGTTATAAAATAAATCGTAAAAGTTTGAAAAGTTCGGATGTTCATCCAAGAACCAAGAGAGAAACAATTCTCACGTAAATAAGTTTTTGACAAGTTTGGAAGTTCATCCAAGAACCAAGAGAGAAACAATTCTCACGTAAATAAGTTTTTGATAAGTTTCAAAGTTCGTCCAAGAACCAAGAGAGAAACAATTCTCACGAAACTAAGTTATTAATTAACAGTCCAAAACTTGTTTACAAAATGACAAATTATTTTGACCAAATGTGTAATTAATCGAGCATGGAATGTTTGGAAATTTGCTCAAAGGAATGAATCGTCTTGAATACTTCAAGGAACCTAAGTTATAAATGAACTCGTAAAGTTTGACAAGTTCGAAAGTTCGTCCAAGAATCAAGAGAGAAACAATTCTCACGTAAATAAGTTTTTAATTCAAACACCAAAACTTGTTTACAAACTGACAAACTATTTAGACCAAATTATGTGATTTCCCGAGCATGGAATGTTCGAAAAACTGCCCGAAGGAATGGATCGTCTTGAATACTGTAAGGAATCGAAGTTATAAAACAACTCGTAAAAGTTTAAAATGTTCAAAAGTTCATCTAAGAACAAAGAGAGAAACAGTTCTCACAAAATTAAGTTTTTAATTCAAAGACCAAAATATTTTTCAAAATGACAAACTATTTAGACCAAATGATGCGATTTCTCGAGCTAGGAATGTTTGGAAAATAGCTCGAAGGAATGGATCGTCATGAATACTTTCAGGAATCAAAGTTATAAAATAAATCGTAAAAGTTTGACAAGTTCAGATGTTCGTCCAAGAACCAAGAGAGAAACAATTCTTACATAAAATAAGTTTTTGACAAGTTCGGAAGTTCGTCCAAGAACTAAGAGAGAAGCAATACTCACATAAGTAAGTTTTTGACTAGTTCGGAAATTCGTCCAAGATCCAAGAGAGAACCAATTCTCACGTAAATAAGTTTTTAATTTAGCGACCAAAACTTGTTTACAAAAAGAAAAACTATTTAGACCAAATTATGCGATTTCCCGAGCATGGAATGTTCAAAAAATTACTCAAAGGAATAGATCCTCTTGAATACTTTCAGGAACCGAAGTTATAAAAGAAATCGTAAAAGTTTGAAAGTTTGGATGTTCGTCCAAGAACCAAGAGAGAAACAATTCTCACGTAAATAAGTTTTTGACAAGTTTGGAAGTTCGTCCAAGAACCAAGAGAGAAAAAATTCTCACGTAAATAAGTTTTTGATAAGTTCAGAAATTCGCCCAAGAACCAAGAGAGAAACAATTCTCACGTAACTAAGTTATTAATTAACAATCCAAAACTTCTTTACAAAATGACAAACTAATTTGACCAAATGGTGTGATTTCTCGAGCATGGAATGTTTGGAAATTTGCGCAAAGGAATGCATCGCCTTGACTACTTTAAGGAACCTAAGTTTTAAAAGAACTCGTGAACATTTGACAAGTTCGAAAGTTCGTCCAAGAACCAAGAGAGAAACAATTCTCACGTAAATAAGTTTTTAATTCAAACACTAAAACTTGTAAACTGACAAACTATTTAGACCAAATTATTCAATTTCCCGAGCATGGAATGTTTGAAAAATTGCTCGAAGGAATAGATCGTCTTGAATTTCCTCAGGAACCGAAGTTATAAATGAAATTGCAAGAGTTTGGCAAGTTCGGATGTTCGTCCTAGAGCCAAGAGAGAAACAATACTTTAAGGAATGGATCGTCTTGAATAAGATGCAATTTTACGAGCATGGAGTCCTCGAAAATTTTTCAAATGAATGGATCGTCTTGAATACTTTAAGGAACCTAGCTTATAAAAGAACACATGAAAGTTTGACGAGTACGAAAGGTCATTCAAGAACCAAGAGAGAAACAATTCTCACGTAAATAAGTTTTTAATTCAAACACCAAATCTTGTTTACAAACTGACAAACTATTTAGACCAAATTATGCAATTTCCCGAGCATGGAATGTTTGAAAAATTGCTCGAAGGAATAGATCGTCTTGAATTTCCTCAGGAACCAAAGTTATAAAAGAAATCGCAAGAGTTTGACAAGTTCGGATTTCGTCCTAGAGCCAAGAGAGAAACAATTCTTACGTAAATAAGTTTTTAATTCAAAAACCAAAACATGTTTACAAAATGACAAACTCTTTAGACCATAAGATGCGATTTTACGAGCATGGAGTCCTCGAAAAATTTTCGAAGGAATGGATCGTTTTGAATACTTTAAGGAACCTAGCTTATAAAAGAACACGTGAAAGTTTGACAAGTACGAAAGGTCATCCAAGAACCAAGAGAGAAACAATTCTCACGTAAATAAGTTTTTAATTCAAACACCAAAACTTGTTTGCAAACTAACAAACTATTTAGCCCAAATTATGCGATTTCCTGAGCATGGAATGTTCGAAAAACTGCCCGAAGGAATGGATCGTCTTGAATACTTTATGGAATCGAAGTTATAAAATAACTCGTAAAAGTTTAAAATGTTCGGAAGTTCGTCTAAGAACAAAGAGAGAAATCGTTCTCACGTAAATAAGTTTTTAATTCAAAGACCAAAATATTTTTCAAAATGACAAACTATTTAGACCAAATGATGCGATTTTTCGAGCTAGGAATGTTTGGAAAATAGCTCGAAGGAATGGATCGTCATGAATACTTTCAGGAAACGAAGTTATAAAATAAATCGTAAAATTTTGAGAAGTTCAGATGTTCGTCCAAGAACCAAAAGAGAAACAATTCTTACATAAAATAAGTTTTTGACAAGTTCGGAAGTTTGTCCAAGAACTAAGAGAGAAGGAATACTCACGTAAATAAGTTTTTGACTAGTTTGAAAGTTCGTCCAAGATCCAAGAGAGAACCAATTCTCACGTAAATAAGTTTTTAATTTAGCAACCAAAACTTGTTTACAAAAAGAAAAACTATTTAGACCAAATTATGCGATTTCCCGAGCATGGAATGTTCAAAAATTTGCTCAAAGGAATGGATCCTCCTGAATACTTTCAGGAACCGAAGTTATAAAAGAAATCGTAAAAGTTTGAAAAGTTCGGATGTTCGTCCAAGAACCAAGAGAGAAACAATTCTCACGTAAATAAGTTTTTGACAAGTTTGGAAGTTCGTCTAAGAACCAAGAGAGAAATAATTCTCACGTAAATAAGTTTTTGATAAGTTCAGAAGTTCATACAAGAAACAAGAGAGAAACAATTCTCACGTAACTAAGTTATTAATTAACAGTGTAAAACCTTTTTACAAAATGACAAACTAATTTGACCAAATGGTGTGATTTCTCGAGCATGGAATGTTTGGAAATTTGCTTAAAGGAATGCATCGCCTTGACTACTTTAAGGAACCTAAGTTTTAAAAGAACTCGTGAATGTTTGACAAGTTCGAAAGTTCGTCCAAGAACCAAGAGAGAAACAATTCTCACGTAAATAAGTTTTTAATTCAAACACCAAAACTTGTTTACAAATTGACAAACTATTTAGACCAAATTATGCGATTTCCCGAGCATGGAATGTTTGAAAAATTGCTTGAAGGAATAGATCGTCTTGAATACTCTCAGGAATCGATGTTATAAATGAAATAGCAAAAGTTTGACAAGTTCGAATGTTCGTCCTAGAGCCAAGAGATAAACAATTATTACGTAAATAAGTTTTTAATTCAAAAACCAAAACATGTTTACGAAATGACAAACTCTTTAGACCATACGATGTGATTTTACAAGCATGGAGCCCTCAAAAAATTCTCGAAGGAATGGATCGTCTTGAATACTTTAAGTACTGAAGTTATAAAAGAACTCGTAAAAGTTTGAAAAGTTCAGAAGTTCAAGCAAGGACCAAGAGAGAAACAATTTTCACGTAAATAAGTTTTTAATTGAAAGACCAAATCCTGTTTACAAAACGACAAACTATTTAGACCAAATTATGCGATTTCTCGAGCATGGAATGTTCAAAAAATTGCTCAAAGGAATGGATCCTCCTGAATACTCTCAGGAACCGAAGTTATAAAAGAAATTGTAAAAGTTTGACAATATCGGATGTTCGTCCTAGAGCCAAGAGAGAAAAAATTCTTACGTAAATAAGTTTTTAACTCAAAAACCAAAACATGTTTACGAAATGACAAACTTTTTAGACCATACGATACGATTTTACGAGCATGGAGTGTTCGAAAAATTCTCGAAGGAATGGATCGTCTTGAATACTTTAAGGTACCGAAGTTATAAAAGAACTCGTAAAAGTTTGAAAAGTTCAGAAGTTGAAGCAAGGACTAAGACAGAACAATTCTCACGTAAATAAGTTTTTAATTGAAAGATCGAATCCTGTTTGCAAAATGACAAACTATTTAGACCAAATGATGCAAATTTCCAAGCATAAAAATCTTCGAAAAACTGCCCGAAGGAATGGATTGTCTTGAATACTTTAAGGAATCGAAGTTATAAAACAACTCGTAAAAGTTTAAAATGTTCGGAAGTTCGTCTAAGAACAAAGAGAGAAAGAGTTCTCACGTAAATAAGTTTTTAATTCAAAGACCAAAATATTTTTCAAAATGACGAACTATTTAGACCAAATGATGCGATTTCCCGAGCTAGGAATGTTTGGAAAATAGCTCGAAGGAATGGATCGTCATGAATACTTTCAGGAATCGAAGTTATAAAATAAATCGTAAAAGTTTGACAAGTTCAGATGTTTGTCTAAGAACCAAGAGAGAAACAATTCTCACATAAAATAAGTTTTTGACAAGTTCGGAAGTTCGTCTAAGAACTAAGAGAGAAGCAATACTCACGTAAATAAGTTTTTGACTAGTTCGGAAGTTCGTCCAAGATCCAAGATAGAACCAATTCTCACGTAAATAAGTTTTTAATTTAGCGACCAAAACTTGTTTACAAAAAGAAAAACTATTTAGACCAAATTCTGCGATTTCCCGAGCATGGAATGTTCAAAAAATTACTAAAAGGAATGGATCCTCCTGAATACTTTCAGGAACCGAAGTTATAAAAGAAATCGTGAAAGTTTGAAAAGTTCGGATGTTTGTCCAAGAAACAAGAGAGAAACAATTCTCACGTAAATAAGTTTTTGACAAGTTTGGAAGTTCGTCTAAGAACCAAGAGAGAAATAATTCTCACGTAAATAAGTTTTTGATAAGTACAGAAGTTCGTCCAAGAAACAAGAGAGAAACAATTCTCTCGTAACTAAGTTATTAATTAACAGTCCAAAACTTTTTTACAAAATGACAAACTAATTTGACCAAATGGTGTGATTTCTCGAGCATGGAATGTTTGGAAATTTGCTTAAAGGAATGCATCGCCTTGACTACTTTAAGGAACCTATGTTTTAAAAGAACTCGTGAACGTTTGACAAGTTCGAAAGTTCGTCCAAGAACCAAGAGAGAAACAATTCTCACGTAAATAAGTTTTTAATTCAAACACCAAAACTTGTTTACAAACTGACAAACTATTTAGACCAAATTATGCGATTTTAAGAGCATGGAATGTTCGAAAAATTGCTCGAAGGAATAGATCGTCTTGAATACTCTCAAGAACCGAAGTTATAAAAGAAATCGCAAAAGTTTGACAAGTTTGGATGTTCGTCCTAGGGCCAAGAGAGAAACATTTCTTACATAAATAAATTTTTAATTCGAAAACCAAAACATGTTTACGAAATGACAAACGTTTTAGACCATACGATGCGATTTTACGAGCATGGAGTATTCGAAAAATTCTCGAAGGAATGGATCGTCTTGAATACTTTAAGGTACCGAAGTTATAAAAGAACTCGTAAAAGTTTGAAAAGTTAAGAAGTTCAACCAAGGACCAAGAGAAAAACATTTCTTACGTAAATAAGTTTTTAGTTGAAAGACCAAATCCTGTTTACAAAATGATAAACTATTTAGACCAAATGATGCGCTTTCTCAAGCATGGAAATCTTCGAAAAACTACATGAAGCAATGGATCGTCTTGAAAACTTTAAGGAATCAAAGTTATAAAACAACTCGTAAAAGTTTAAAATGTTCGGAAGTTCGTCTAAGAACAAAGAGAGAAACAGTTCTCACGTAAATAAGTTTTTAATTCAAAGACCAAAATATTTTTCAAAATGACAAACTATTTAGACCAAATGATGCGATTTCCTGAGCAAGGAATGTTTGGAAAATAGCTCGAAGGAATGGATCGTCATGAATACTTTCTGGAACCGAAGTTATAACACAAATCGTAAAAGATGGACGAGTTTAGATGTTCGTCCAAGAACCAGGAGAGAAACAATTCTTACATAAAATAAGTTTTTGACAAGTTTGGAAGTTCGTCCAAGAACTAAGAGAGAAGCAATACTCACGTAAATAAGTTTTTGACAAGTTTGAAAGTTCGTCCAGGATCCAAGAGAGAACCAATTCTCACGTAAATAAGTTTTTAATTTAGCGACCAAAACTTGTTTACAAAAAGACAAACAATTTAGACCAAATTATGTGATTTCCCGAGCATGGAATGTTCAAAAAATTGCTCAAAGGAATGGATCATCCTGAATACTTTCAGGAACTGAAATTATAAAAAAAATCGTAAAAGTTTGAAAAGTTCGGAAGTTCGTCCAAGAACCAAGAGAGAAACAATTCTCACGTAAATAAGTTTTTGATAAGTTCGGAAGTTCATCCAAGAACCAAGGAAGAAATAATTCTCACGTAACTAAGTTATTAATAGTCCAAGACTTGTTTACAAAATGACAAACTAATTTGACCAAATGGTGTGATTTCTCGAGAATGGAATGTTTGGAAATTTGCTTAAAGGAATGAATCGTCCTGAATACATTAAGCAACCTAAGTTATAAAAGAACTCATGAAAGTTTGACAAGTTCGAAAGCTCATCCAAGAACCAAGAGAGAAACAATTCTCACGTAAATAAGTTTTTAATTCAAACACCAAAACTTGTTTACAAACTGACAAACTATTTAGACCAAGAGAGAAACAATACTCTCAAGAATCGAAGTTATAAAAGAAATCGCAAAAGTTTGACAAGTTCGGATGTTCGTCCTAGGGCCAAGAGATAAACAATTCTTACGTAAATAAGTTTTTAATTCAAAAACCAAAACATGTTTACGAAATGACAAACGTTCTAGACCATATGATGCGATTTTACGAGCATGGAGTGTTCAAAAATTCTCGAAGGAATGGATCGTCTTGAATACTTTAAGGTACCGAAGTTATAAAAGAAATCGTAAAAGTTTGAAAAGTTCATAAGTTCAACCAAGGACCAAGAGAGAAACAATTCTCATGTAAATAAGTTTTTAATTGAAAGACCAAATCCTGTTTACAAAATGACAAACTATTTAGACCAAATGATGCGATTTCCCGAGCATGGAAATCTTCGAAAAACTCCCGAAGGAATGGATCGTCTTGAATACTTTAAGGAATCGAACTTATAAACTAACCCGTAAAAGTTTAAAATGTTCAAAAGTTCGTCTAAGAACAAACAGAGAAACAGTTCTCACGTAAATAAGTTTTTAATTTAAAGACCAAAATATTTTTCAAAATGACAAACTATTTAGACCAAATTATGCGATTTCTTGAGCAAGGAAAGTTTGGAAAATAGCTCGAAGGAATGGATCATCATGAATACTTTCAGGAACCAAAGAAATAAATGAAATCATAAAAGTTTGACAAGTTCAGATGTTCGTCCAAGAACCAAGAGAGAAACAATTCTTACACAAAATAAGTTTTTGACAAGTTCAGAAGTTCGTCCAAGAACTAAGAGAGATACAATACTAACGTAAATAAGTTTTTGACAAGTTCGGAAGTTTGTCCAAGAACCAAGAGAGAACCAATTCTCACGTAAATAAGTTTTTAATTCAGCGACCAAAACTTGTTTACTTTTGTAAAATAGCTCGAAGGAATGGATCGTTAAGAATACTTTCAGGAATTGAAGTTATAAAAGAAATCGTAAAAGTTTGATAAGTTCGGATGTTCGTCAAAGAACCAAGAGAGAAACAATTCTCACGTAAATAAGTTTTTAATTGAAAGGCCAAATCCTATTTACAAAATGACAAACTATTTAGACCAAATGATGCGATTTCCCGAGCATGGAAATCTTCGAAAAACTGCCCGAAGGAATGGATCGTCTTGAATACTTTAAGGAATGAAAGTTATAAAACAACTCGTAAAAGTTTAAAATGTTCAGAAGTTCGTCTAAGAACAAAGACAGAAACAGTTCTAACGTTAAAAAGTTTTTAATTCAAACACCAAAACTTGTTTACAAAATGACAAACTATTTAGACCAAATGATGCGATTTCCCGAGCATGGAAATCTTCAAAAAAATGCCCGAAGGAATGGATCGTCTTGAATACTTTAAGGAATGAAAGTTATAAAACAACTCGTAAAAGTTTAAAATGTTCAGAAGTTCGTCTAAGAACAAAGACAGAAATAGTTCTAACGTTAATAAGTTTTTAATACAAACACCAAAACTTGTTTACAAACTGACAAACTATTTGAACCAAATTATGCGATTTCCCGAGCATGGAATGTCTGAAAAATTGCTCGAAGGAATAGATCGTCTTGAATACTCTCAAGAACCGATGTTATAAAAGAAATCACAAAAGTTTGACAAGCTCGGATGTTCGTCCTAGAGCCAAGAGAGAAATAATTCTTACGTAAATAAGTTTTTAATTCAAAAACCAGAACATGTTTACGAAATGACAAACTTTTTAGACCATACGATGCGATTTTACGAGCATGGAGTGTTCGAAAATTCTTGAAGGAATGGATCGTCTTGAATACTTTAAGGTACCGAAGTTAAAAAGAACTCGTAAAAGTTTGAAAAGTTCGGAAGTTCATCCAAGGACCAAGAGAGAAACAATTCTCATGTAATTAAGTTTTTAACTGAAAGACCAAATCCTGTTTACAAAATGATAAAATATTTAGACCAAATGATGCGATTTCCCGAGCATGGAAATCTTCGAAAAACTGCCCGAAGGAGTGGATCGTCTTGAATACTTTAAGGAATCGAAGCTATAAAAGAACTTGTAAAAGTTTAAAATGTTTGAAAGTTCGTCTAAGGACAAAGAGAGAAACAGTTCTCACGTAATTAAGTTTTTAATTCAAAGACCAAAATATTTTAAAAAATGACAAACTATTTAGACCAAATGATGGAATGGATCGTCATGAATACTTCTAGGAACCGAAGTTAAAAAAGAAATCATAACAGTTTGACAAGTTCAGATGTTCGTCCAAGAACCAAGAGAGAAACAATTCTTACGTAAAATAAGTTTTTGACAAGTTCGAAAGTTCGTCCAAGAAATAGGAGAGAAGCAATACTCACATAAATAAGTTTTGACCAGTTCGTAAGTTCGTCCAAGATCCAAGAGAGAACCAATTCTCACGTAAATAAGTTTTTAATTCAGCTACCTAAACTTGTTTACAAAAACACAAACTATTTAGACCAAATTATGCGATTTCCCGAGCATGGAATGTTAGAAAAATTGCTCGAAGGAATAGATCGTCTTGAATACTCTCAACAATCGAAGTTATAAAAGAAATAAAAAAAGTTTGACAAGTTCGGATGTTCGTCCTAAAGCCAATAGAGAAACAATTCTTACGTAAATAAGTTTTTAATTCAAAAACCAAAACATGTTTACGAAATGACAAACTTTTTAGAACATACGATGCAATTTTACGACCATGGAGTGTTCGAAAAATTCTCGAAGGAATGGATCGTCTTGAATACTTTAAGGTACCAAAGTTATAAAAGAACTCCTAAAAGTTTGAAAAGTTCAGAAGATCATCGAAGGACCAAGGGAGAAACAATTCTCATGTAATTAAGTTTTTAATTGAAAGACCAAATCCTGTTTACAAAATGACAAACTATTTAGACCAAATGATGCGATTTCCCGGGCATGGAAATCTTCGAAAAATTGCCCGAAGGAATGGATCGTCTTGAATAGTTTATGGAATTGAAGTTATAAAACAACCCGTAAAAGTTTAAAATGTTTGGAAGTTCGTCTAAGAACAAACAGAGAAACAGTTTTCACGTAAATAAGTTTTTAATTTAAAGACCAAAATATTTTTCAAAATGACAAACTATGTAGACCAAATGATACGATTTCCCGAGCAAGGAAAGTTTGGAAAATAGCTCGAAGGAATGGATCATCATGAATACTTTCAGGAACCAAAGTAATAAATGAAATCATAAAAGTTTGACAAGTTCAGATGTTCGTCCAAGAACCAAGAGAGAAACAATTCTCACGTAAATAAGTTTTTGACAAGTTTGGGAGTTCGTCCAAGAACCAAGAGAGAAACAATCATCACGTAAATAAGTTTTTAATTGAAAGGCCAAATCCTATTTACAAAATGACAAACTATTTCGACCAAATGATGCGATTTCCCGAGCATGGAAATCTTCAAAAAACTACCCAAAGGAATGGATCGTCTTGAATACTTTAAGGAATCGAAGTTATAAAACAACTCGTAAAAGTTTAAACTGTTCGGAAGTTCGTCTAAGAACAAAGAGAGAAACAGTTCTAACATTAATAAGTTTTTAATTCAAACACCAAAACTTGTTTACAAACAGACAAACTATTTGAACCAAATTATGAAATTTCCCGAGCATGGAATGTTTGAATAATTGCTCGAAGGAATAGATCGTCATGATTACTCTCAAGAACCGAAGTTATAAAAGAAATCGTAAAAGTTTGACAAGTTTGGATGTTCGTCCTAGAGCCAAGAGAGAAACAATTCTTACATAAATAAGTTTTTAATTCAAAAACCAAAACATGTTTACGAAATGACAAACTTTTTAGACCATACGATGCGATTTTACGATTATGGAGTGTTCGAAAAATTCTCAAAAGAATGGATCGTCTTGAATACTTTAAGGTACCAAAGTTATAAAAGAACTTGTAAAAGTTTGAAAAGTTCATAAGTTCCAAGGACCAAGAGAGAAACAATTCTCACATAAATAAGTTTTTAATTGAAAGACCAAATCCTGTTTACAAAATGACAAACTATATAGACCAAATGATGCGATTTCCCGAGCATGGAAATCTTCGAAAAACTGCCCGAAGGAATGGATCGACTTGAATACTTTAAGGAATCGAAGTTATAAACTAACCCGTAAAAGTTTAAAATGTTTGAAAGTTCGTCTAAGAACAAACAGAGAAACAGTTCTCACGTAAATAAGTTTTTAATTTAAAAACCAAAATATTTTTCAAAATGACAAACTATTTAGACCAAATGATGCGATTTCTCGAGCAAGGAAAGTTTGGAAAATAGCTCGAAGGAATGGATCGTCATGAATACTTTCAGGAACCAAAGTAATAAATGAAATCATAAATGTTTGACAATTCAGACGTTCGTCCAAGAACCAAGAGAGAAACAATTCTTACACAAAATAAGTTTTTGACAAGTTCGGAAGTTCGTTCAAGAACTAAGAGAGAAACAATACTAACGTAAATAAGTTTTTGACAAGTTCGGAAGTTTGTCCAAGAACCAAGAGAGAACCAATTCTCACGTAAATAAGTTTTTAATTCAGCGACCAAAACTTGTTTACTTTTGTAAAATAGCTTGAAGGAATGGATCGTCACGAATACTTTCAGGAATTGAAGTTATAAAAGAAATCGTAAAAGTTTGATAAGTTCAGATGTTCGTCCAAGAACCAAGAGAGAAACAATTCTCACGTAAATAAGTTTTTGACAAGTTTGGGAGTTCGTCCCAGAACCAAGGGAGAAACAATTCTCACGTAAATAAGTTTTTAATTGAAAGGCCAAATCCTATTTACAAAATGACAAACTATTTAGACCAAATGATGCGATTTCCCGAGCATGGAAATCTTCGAAAAATTGCCCGAAGTAATGGATCGTCTTGAATACTTTAAGGAATCGAAGTTATAAAACAACTCGTAAAAGGATAAAATGTTCGGAAGTTCGTCTAAGAACAAAGAGAAAAACAGTTCTAACGTTAATAAGTTTTTAATTCAAACACCAAAACTTGTTTACAAACTGACAAACTATTTGAACCAAATTATGCGATTTCCCGAGCATGGAATGTTTGAATAATTGCTCGAAGGAATACATCGCCTTGAATACTCTCAAGAACCGAAGTTATAAAAGAAATCACAAAAGTTTGACAAGCTCGGATGTTCGTCCTAGGGCCAAGAGAGAAACAATTCTTACGTAAATAAGTTTTTAATTCAAAAACCAAAACATGTTTACGAAATGACAAACTTTTTAGACCATACGATGTGATTTTACGAGCATGGAGTGTTCGAAAAATTCTCGAAGGACCAAGAGAGAAACAATTCTCACGTAATTAAGTTTTTAACTAAAAGACCAAATCCTATTTACAAAATGATAAACTATTTAGACAAAATGATGCGATTTCCCGAGCATGGAAATCTTCGAAAAACTGCCCGAAGGAGTGGATCGTCTTGAATACTTTAAGGAATCGAAGCTATAAAAGAACTCGTAAAAGTTTAAAATGTTCGAAAGATCGTCTAAGGACAAAGAGAGAAACAGTTCTCACGTAATTAAGTTTTTAATTCAAAGACCGAAATATTTTTCAAAATGACAAACTATTTAGACCAAATGATGGAATGGATCCTCATGAAAACTTTCAAGAACCGAAGTTAAAAAAGAAATCGTAACAGTTTGACAAGTTCAAACGTTCATCCAAGAACCAAGAGAGAAACAATTCTTACGTAAAATAAGTTTTTGACAAGTTCGGAAGTTCGTCCAAGAACTAGGAGAGAAGCAATACTCACATAAATAAGTTTTCACAAGTTCAGAAGTTCGTCCAAGATCCAAGAGAGAACCAATTCTCACGTAAATAAGTTTTTAATTCAGCGACCAAAACTTGTTTACAAAAACACAAACTATTTAGACCAAATTATGCGATTTCCCGAGCATGGAATGTTAGAAAAATTTCTCGAAGGAATAGATCGTCTTGAATACTCTTAACAACCGAAGATATAAAAGAAATCGCAAAAGTTTGACAAGTACAGATTTCGTCCTAGAGCGAAGAGAGCAACAATTCTTACGTAAATAAGTTTTAAAATCAAACACCAAAACATGTTTACAAAATGACAAACGTTTTAGACCATACGATGCGATTTTACGAGCATGGAGTGTTCAAAAAATTCTCGAAGGAATGGATCGTCTTGAATACTTTATGGTACCGAAGTTATAAAAGAACTTGTAAAAGTTTGAAAAGTTCATAAGTTCAACCAAGGACCAAGAGAGAAACAATTTTCACGTAAATAAGTTTTTAATTGAAAGACCAAATCCTCTTTACAAAATGACAAACTATTTAGACCAAATGATGAGATTTCCCGACCTTGGAAATCTTCGAAAAACTGCCCGAAGGAATGGATCATCTTGAATACTTTAAGGAATCGAAGTTATAAAACAACCCGTAAAAGTTTAAAATGTTCGGAAGTTCGTCTAAGAAAACAGTTCTAACGTAAATAAGTTTTTAATTTAAAGACCAAAATATTTTTCAAAATGGCAATCTATTTAGACCAAATGATGCGATTTCCCGAGCAAGGAATGTTTGGAAAATAGCTCGAAGGAATGGATCATCATGAATACTTTCAGGAACCAAAGTAATAAATGAAATCATAAATGTTTGACAAGTTCAGATGTTTGTCCAAGAACCAAGAGAGAAACAATTCTTACACAAAATAAGTTTTTGACAAGTTTGGAAGTTCGTCCAAGAACTAAGAGAGAAACAATACTAACGTAAATCTGTTTTTGACAAGTTCGGAAGTTTGTCCAAGAACCAAAAGAGAACCAATTCTCACATAAATAAGTTTTTACCAAAACTTGTTTACTTTTGAAAAATAGCTCGAAGGAATGGATCGTCATGAATACTTTTAGGAACTGAAGTTATAAAAGAAATCGTAAAAGTTTGATAAGTTCTGATGTTCGTCCAAGAACCAAGAGAGAAACAATTCTCACGTAAATAAATTTTTGACAAGTTTGGGAGTTCGTCCAAGAACCAAGAGAGAAACAATTCTCACGTAAATAAGTTTTTAATTGAAAGGCCAAATCCTATTCACAACATGACAAACTATTTAGACCAAATGATGCGATTTCCCGAGCATGGAAATCTTCGAAAAATTGCCCGAAGGAATGGATCGTCTTGAATACTTTAAGGAATCAAAGTTATAAAACAACTCGTAAAAGTTTAAAATGTTCGGAAGTTCATCTAAGAATAAAAAGATAAACAGTTCTAACGTTAATAAGTTTTTAATTCAAACACCAAAACTTGTTTACAAACTGACAAACTATTTGAACCAAATTATGCGATTTTTCGAGCATGGAATGTTTGAAAAATTGCTCGAAGGAATAGAACATCTTGAATACTCTCAACAACTGAAGTTATAAAAGAAATCGCAAATTTTGACAGGTTCGGATGTTCGTCCTAAAGCCAAGAGAGAAACAATTCTTACGTAAATAAGTTTTTAATTAAAAACCAAAACATGTTTACGAAATGACAAACTTTTTAGACCATACGATGCGATTTTACGAGCACGGAGTGTTCAAAAATTCTCGAAGGAATGGATCGTCTTGAATACTTTAAGGTTCCGAAGTTATATAAGAACTCGTAAAAGTTTGAAAAGTTCATAAGTTCAACCAAGGACCAAGAGAGAAACAACTCCCACGTAAATGAGTTTTTAATTGAAAGACCAAATCCTGTTTACAAAATGACAAACTATTTAGACCAAATGATGCGATTTCTCGAGCATGAAATCTTCGAAAAACAGCCCGAATGAATGGATCGTCTTGAATAGCTTAAGGAATAGAAGTTATAAAACAACCCGTAAAAGTTTAAAATGTTCGAAAGTTCGTCTAAGAACAAAGAGAGAAACAGTTCTAACGTTAATAAGTTTTTAATTCAAACACCAAAACTTGTTTACAAACTGACAAACTATTTGAACCAAATTATGCGATTTCCCGAGCATGGAATGTTTGAAAAATTGCTCGAAGGAATAGATCGTCTTGAATACTCTCAACAACTGAAGTTATAAAAGAAATCGCAAAAGTTTGACAAGTTCGGATGGTCGTCCTAGAGCCAAGAGAGAAACAATTCTTACGTAAATAAGTTTTTAATTCAAAAACCAAAACATGTTTACGAAATGAAAAACTTTTTAGACCGTACGATGCAATTTTACGATCATGGAGTGTTCGAAAAATTCTCGAAGGAATGGATCGTCTTGAATACTTTAAGGTACCGAAGTTATAAAAGAACTCGTAAAAGTTTGAAAAGTTCAGAAGTTCATCCAAGGACCAAGAGAGAAACAATTCTCATGTAATTAAGTTTTTAATTGAAAGACCAAATCCTATTTACAAAATGACAAACTATTTAGACCAAATGATGCAATTTCCCGAGCATGGAAATCTTCGAAAAACTGCCCGAATGAACGGATCGTCTTGAATACTGTAAGGAATCGAAGCTATAAAACAACTCGTAAAAGTTTAAAATGTTCGGAAGTTCGTCTAAGAACAAAGAGAGAAACAGTTCTCACGTAATTAAGTTTTTAATTCAAAGACCGAAATATTTTTCAAAATGACAAACTATTTAGACCAAATGATGGAATGGATCGTCATGAATACTTCCAGGAACCGAAGTTAAAAAAGAGTTTGACAAGTTCAGTTGTTCGTCAAGAACCAAGAGAGAAACAATTCTCACGTAAATAAGTTTTTGATATGTTCAGAAGTTCGTCCAAGAACCAAGAGAGAAACAATTCTCACATAACTAAGTTATTAATTAACAGTGCAAAACTTGTTTATGAAATGACAAACTATTTTGACCAAATGGTGTGGTATCTCGAGCATGGAATGTTTGAAAATTTGCTCAAAGGAATGCATCGCCTTGAATACTTTAAGGAACCTAAGTTATAAAAGAACTCGTGAATGTTTGACAAGTTCAAAAGTTCGTTCAAGAACCAAGAGAGAAACAATCCTCACGTAAATAAGTTTTTAATTGAAAGACCAAATCCTGTTTAAAAAATGACAAACTATTTAGACCAAATGATGAGATTTCCCGAGCATGGAAATCTTCAAAAAACTATCCAAATGAATGCATCGTCTTGAAAACTTTAAGGAATCGAAGTTATAAAACAACTAGTAAAAGTTTAAAATGTTCGGAAGTTCGTCTGAGAACAAAGAGAGAAACAGTTCTCACGTAAATAAGTTTTTAATTCAAAGGCCAAAATATTTTTCAAAATGACAAACTATTTAGACCAAATGATGCGATTTCCCGAGTAAGGAATGTTTAGACAATAGCTCGAAGGAATGGATCGTCATGAATACTTTCAGGAATCAAAGTTATAAAAGAAATCGTAAATGTTTGACAAGTTCAGATGTTGTCTAACAACCAAGAGAGAAACAATTCTTTCATAAAATAAGTTTTTGACAAGTTCGGATGTTCGTCCAAGAACCAAGAGAGAACCAATTCTCACGTAAATAAGTTTTAATAAGTTTTTAATTCAGTGACCAAAACTTGTTTACAAAAAGACAAACTATTTAGACCAATTTATTCGATTTCCTGAGCGTGCAATGTTCAAAAAATTGCTTAAAGGAATGGTTCCTCCTGAATACTTTCAGGAACCGAAGTTATAAAAGAAATCGTAAAAGTTTGAAAAGTTTTGATGTTCGTTCAAGAACCAAGAGAGAAACAATTCTCACGTAAATAAGTTTTTGATAAGTTCGGAAGTTTGTCCAAGAACCAAGAAAGAAACAATTCTCACGTAACTAAGTTATCAATTAACAGTCCAAAACTTGTTTACAAAATGACAAACTGTTTTGACCAAATGGTGTGATTTCTGGAGCATGTTATGTTTGGAAATTTGCTCAAATGAATGGATCGTCTTGAATACTTTAAGAAACCTAAGTTATAAAAGAACTCCTGAATGTTTGACAAGTTCGAAAGTTCGTCCAAGAAACAAGAGAGAAACAATTCTCACGTAAATAAGTTTTTAATTCAAACACCAAAACTTGTTTACAAACTGACAAACTATTTAGACCAAATTATGCGATTTTCCATGCATGGAATGTTTGAAAAATTGCTCGAAGGAATAAATCGTCTTGAATACTCTCAGGAACCGAACTTATAAAAGAAATCGTAAAAGTTTGACAAGTTTGGATGTTCGTCCAAGAGCCAAGAGAGAAACAATTCTTACATAAATAAGTTTTTAATTCAAAAACCAAAATATTTTACGAAATGACAAACTTTTTAGACCATACGATGCGATTTTACGAGCATGGAGTGTTCAAAAAATTCTCGACGGAATGGAACGCCTTGAATACTTTAAGGTATCAAAGTTATAAAAGAACTCGTAAAAGTTTGAAAAGTTCAGAAGTTCAAGCAAGGACCAAGAGAGAAACAATTCTCACGTAAATAAGTATTTAATTGAAAGACCAAATCTTGTTTCCAAAATGACAAACTATTTAGACCAAATGATAAGATTTCCCGAGCATGGAAATCTTCGAAAAACTGCCCGAAGGAATGGATCGTCTTGAATACTTTAAGGTATCGAAGTTATAAAACAACCCGTAAAAGTTTAAAATGTTCGGAAGTTCGTCTAAGAACAAACAGAGAAACAGTTCTCACGTAAATAAGTTTTTAATATAAAGACCAAAATATTTTTCAAAATGACAATCTATTTAGACCCAATGATGCGATTTCCCGAGCAAGGAAAGTTTGGAAAATAGCTCGAAGGAATGGATCATCATGAATACTTTCAGGAACCAAAGTAATAAATGAGATCATAAAAGTTTAACAAGTTCAGATGTTCGTCCAAGAACCAAGAGAGAAACAATTCTCACGTAAATAAGTTTTTGACAAGTTTGGGAGTTCGTCCAAGAACCAAGAGAGAAACAATCCTCACGTAAATAAGTTTTTAATTGAAAGGCCAAATCCTATTTACAAAATGACAAACTATTTCGACCAAATGATGCGTTTTCCCGAGCATGGAAATCTTCGAAAAACTACCCGAAGGAATGGATCGTCTTGAATACTTTAAGCAATCGAAGTTATAAAACAACTCGTAAAAGTTTAAACTGTTCGGAAGTTCGTCTAAGAACAAAGAGAGAAACAGTTCTAACATTAATAAGTTTTTAATTCAAACACCAAAACTTGTTTACAAACAGACAAACTATTTGAACCAAATTATGCGATTTCCCGAGCATGGAATGTTTGAAAAATTGCTCGAAGGAATAGATCGTCTTGAATACTCTCAACAACCGAAGTTATAAAAGAAATCGTAAAATTTAGAAAAGTTTTGATGTTCGTTCAAGAACCAAGAGAGAAACAATTCTCACGTAAATAAGTTTTTGATAAGTTCGGAAGTTTGTCCAAGAACCAAGAGAGAAACAATTCTCACGTAACTAAGTTATCAATTAACAGTCCAAAACTTGTTTACAAAATGACAAACTGTTTTGACCAAATGGTGTGATTTCTGGAGCATGTTATGTTTGGAAATTTGCTCAAATGAATGGATCGTCTTGAATACTTTAAGAAACCTAAGTTATAAAAGAACTCCTGAATGTTTGACAAGTTCGAAAGTTCGTCCAAGAAACAAGAGAGAAACAATTCTCACGTAAATAAGTTTTTAATTCAAACACCAAAACTTGTTTACAAACTGACAAACTATTTAGACCAAATTATGCGATTTCCCATGCATGGAATGTTTGAAAAATTGCTCGAAGGAATAAATCGTCTTGAATACTCTCAGGAACCGAACTTATAAAAGAAATCGTAAAAGTTTGACAAGTTTGGATGTTCGTCCAAGAGCCAAGAGAGAAACAATTCTTACATAAATAAGTTTTTAATTCAAAAACCAAAATATTTTACGAAATGACAAACTTTTTAGACCATACGATGCGATTTTACGAGCATGGAGTGTTCAAAAAATTCTCGACGGAATGGAACGCCTTGAATACTTTAAGGTATCAAAGTTATAAAAGAACTCGTAAAAGTTTGAAAAGTTCAGAAGTTCAAGCAAGGACCAAGAGAGAAACAATTCTCACGTAAATAAGTATTTAATTGAAAGACCAAATCTTGTTTCCAAAATGACAAACTATTTAGACCAAATGATAAGATTTCCCGAGCATGGAAATCTTCGAAAAACTGCCCGAAGGAATGGATCGTCTTGAATACTTTAAGGAATCGAAGTTATAAAACAACCCGTAAAAGTTTAAAATGTTCGGAAGTTCGTCTAAGAACAAACAGAGAAACAGTTCTCACGTAAATAAGTTTTTAATATAAAGACCAAAATATTTTTCAAAATGACAATCTATTTAGACCCAATGATGCGATTTCCCGAGCAAGGAAAGTTTGGAAAATAGCTCGAAGGAATGGATCATCATGAATACTTTCAGGAACCAAAGTAATAAATGAGATCATAAAAGTTTAACAAGTTCAGATGTTCGTCCAAGAACCAAGAGAGAAACAATTCTCACGTAAATAAGTTTTTGATAAGTTCGGAAGTTTGTCCAAGAACCAAGAGAGAAACAATTCTCACGTAACTAAGTTATCAATTAACAGTCCAAAACTTGTTTACAAAATGACAAACTGTTTTGACCAAATGGTGTGATTTCTCGAGCATGTTATGTTTCGAAATTTGCAAATGAATGGATCGTCTTGAATACTTTAAGGAACCTAAGTTATAAAAGAACTCATGAACGTTTGACAA
This sequence comes from Kokia cookei, assembly GCA_039519145.1. Lineage (NCBI taxonomy): Eukaryota > Viridiplantae > Streptophyta > Magnoliopsida > Malvales > Malvaceae > Kokia > Kokia cookei. Next base: position 29,021,500 of record CM076909.1, read on the forward strand.
GTTTAAAAGTTCGTCCAAGAACCAAGAGAGAAATAATTGTCACGTAAATAAGTTTTTAATTCAAACACCAAAACTTGTTCACAAACCGACAAACTATTTAGACCAAATTATGCGATTTCTTGAGCATGGAATGTTTGAAAAATTGCTCGAAGGAATAGATCGTCTTGAATACTCTCAGGAATTGAAGTTATAAAAGAGATCGTAAAAGTTTGAAAAGTTCGGATGTTCGTCCAGGAACCAAGAGAGAGACAATTCTCACGTAAATAAGTTTTTGACGAGTTTGGAAGTTTGTCCAAGAACCAAGAGAGAAACAATTCTCACGTAAATAAGTTTCTGATAAGTTCGAAAATTCGTCCAGGAACCAAGAGAGAAATAGTTATCACATAACTAAGGTATTAATTAACAGTCAAAAACTTGTTTACAAAATGACAAACTATTTTGAGCAAATGGTGTGATTTCTCGAGCACGGAATGTTTGGAAATTTGATCAAAGGAATGGATCGTCTTTAATACATTAAGGAACCTAAGTTATAAAAGAACTCGTGAATGTTTGACAAGTTCGAAAGTTCGTCCAAGAAACAAGAGAGAAACAATTCTCACGTAAATAAGTTTTTAATTCAAACACCAACACTTGTTTACAAACTGACAAACCATTTAGACCAAATTATGCGATTTCCCATGCATGGAATGTTTGAAAAATTGCTCGAAGGAATAAATCGTCTTGAATACTCTCAGGAACCGAACTTATAAAAGAAATCGTAAAAGTTTGACAAGTTCGGATGTTCGTCCAAGAGCCAAGAGAGAAACAATTCTTACGTAAATAAGTTTTTAATTCAAAAACCAAAACATGTTTACGAAATGACAAACTTTTTAGACCATACGATGCGATTTTATGAGCATAGAGTGTTCAAAATATTCTCGACGGAATGGAACGCCTTGAATACTTTAAGGTATCAAAGTTATAAAAGAACTCGTAAAAGTTTGAAAAGTTCAGAAGTTCAAGCAAGGACCAAGAGAGAGACAATTATCACGTAAACAAGTATTTAATTGAAAGACCAAATCCTGTTTCCAAAATGACAAACTATTTAGACCAAATGATAAGATTTCCCGAGCATGGAAATCTTCGAAAAACTGCCCGAAGGAATGGATCGTCTTGAATACTTTAAGGAATCGAAGTTATAAAACAACCCGTAAAAGTTTAAAATGTTCGGAAGTTCGTCTAAGAACAAACAGAGAAACAGTTCTCACGTAAATAAGTTTTTAATTTAAAGACCAAAATATTTTTCAAAATGACAAACTATTTAGACCGAATGATGCGATTTCCCGAGCAAGGAGTGTTTGGAAAATAGCTCGAAGGAATGGATCATCATGAATACTTTCAGGAACCAAAGTAATAAATGAAATCATAAAAGTTTGACAAGTTCATATGTTCGACCAAGAACCAAGAGAGAAACAATTCTTACACAAAATAAGTTTTTGACAAGGTTGGAAGTTCGTCCAAGAACTAAGAGAGAAACAATACTAACGTAAATAAGTTTTTGACAAGTTCGGAAGTTTGTCCATGAACCAAGTGAGAACCAATTCTCACGTAAATAAGTTTTTAATTCAGCGACCAAAACTTGTTTACTTTTGGAAAATAGCTCGAAGGAATGGATCGTCATGAATACTTTCAGGAACTGAAGTTATAAAAGAAATCATAAAAGTTTGATAAGTTCGGATGTTCATCCAAGAACCAAGAGAGAAACAATTATCACGTAAATAAGTTTTTGACAAGTTTGGGAGTTCGTCCAAGAACCAAGAGAGAAAAAATTCTCACGTAAATAAGTTTTTAATTGAAAGGCCAAATCCTATTTACAAAATGACAAACTATTTAAACCAAATGATGCGATTTCTCGGGCATGGAAATCTTCGAAAAACTATCCGAAGGAATGGATCGTCTTGAATACTTTAAGAAATCGAAGCTATAAAACAACTAGTAAAAGTTTAAAATGTTCGGAAGTTCGTCTAAGGACAAAGAGGGAAACAGTTCTCTCGTAATTAAGTTTTTAATTCAAAGACAGAAATATTTGTCAAAATGACAAACTATTTAGACCAAATGATGGAATGGATCGTCATGAAAACTTTCAGGAACCGAAGTTAAAAAAGAAATCGTAACAGTTTGACAAGTTCAAATGTTAGTCCAAGAACCAAGAGAGAAGCAATTCTTACGTAAAATAAGTTTTTGACAAGTTCGGAAGTTCGTCCAAGAACTAGGAGAGAAGCAATACTCACGTAAATAAGTTTTGACAAGTTCGGAAGTTCATCCAAGATCCAAGAGAGTACCAATTCTCACGTAAATAAGTTTTTAATTCAGCGACCAAAACTTGTTTACAAAAACACAAACTATTTAGACCAAATTATGCGATCTCCCGAGCATGGAATGTTAGAAAAATTTCTCGAAGGAATAGATCGTTTTGAATACTCTCAACAACCGAAGATATAAAAGAAATCACCAAAGTTTGACAAGTTCAGATGTTCGTCCTAGAGCCAAGAGAGCAACAATTCTTACGTAAATAAGTTTTAAATTCAAACACCAAAACATGTTTACAAAATGACAAACGTTTTAGACCATACGATGCGATTTTACGAGCATGGAGTGTTCGAAAAATTCTCGAAGGAATGGATCGTCTTGAATACTTTAAGGTACCGAAGTTATAAAAGAACTTGTAAAAGTTTGAAAAGTTCATAAGTTCAACCAAGGACCAAGAGAGAAACAATTTTCACGTAAATAAGTTTTTAATTGAAAGACCAAATCCTGTTTACAAAATGACAAACTATTTAGACCAAATGATGAGATTTCCCGAGATTGGAAATCTTCGAAAAACTGCCCGAAGGAATGGATCGTCTTGAATACTTTAAGGAAATCGAAGTTATAAAACAACCCGTAAAAGTTTAAAATGTTCGGAAGTTCGTCTAAGAAAAAGTTCTAAGGTAAATAAGTTTTTAATTTAAAGACCAAAATATTTTTCAAAATGACAATCTATTTAGACCAAAAGATGCGATTTCCCGAGCAAGGAATGTTTGAAAAATAGCTCGAAGGAATGGATCATCATGAATACTTTCAGGAACCAAAGTAATAAATGAAATCATAAATGTTTGACAAGTTAAGATGTTTGTCCAAGAACCAAGAGAGAAACAATTCTTACACAAAATAAGTTTTTGATAAGTTCGGAAGTTCGTCCAAGAACTAAAATAGAAACAATACTAACGTAAATCTGTTTTTGACAAGTTCGGAAGTTTGTCCAAGAACCAAGAGAGAACCAATTCTCACATAAATAAGTTTTTAATTCAGCGACCAAAACTTGTTTACTTTTGGAAAATAGCTCGAAGGAATGGATCGTCATGAATACTTTCAGGAACTGAAGTTATAAAAGAAATCGTAAAAGTTTATAAGTTTGGATGTTCGTCCAAGAACCAAGAGAGAAACAATTCTCACGTAAATAAGTTTTTGACAAGTTTGGGAGTTCGTCCCAGAACCAAGAGAGAAACAATTCTCACGTAAATAAGTTTTTAATTGAAAGGCCAATCCTATTTACAAAATGACAAACTATTTAGACCAAATGATGCGATTTCCCGAGCATGTAAATCTTCGAAAAACTGCCCGAATGAATGGATCGTCTTGAATACTTTAAGGAATCGAAGTTATAAAACAACTCGTAAAAGTTTAAAATGTTCGGAAGTTCGTCTAAGAACAAAGAGAAAAACAGTTCTAACGTTAATAAGTTTTTAATTCAAACACCAAAACTTGTTTACAAACTGACAAACTATTTGAACCAAATTATGCGATTTCCCGAGCATGGAATGTTTGACTAATTGCTCGAAGGAATAGATCGTCTTGAATACTCTCAAGAACCGAAGTTATAAAAGAAATCACAAAAGTTTGACAAGCTCGGATGTTCGTCCTAGAGCCAAGAGAGAAACAATTCTTACGTAAATAAGTTTTTAATTCAAAAACCAAAACATGTTTACGAAATGACAAACTTTTTAGACCATACGATGCGATTTTACGAGCATGGAGTGTTCGAAAAATTCTCGAAGGAATGGATCGTCTTGAATACTTTAAGGTACCGAAGTTAAAAAAGAACTTGTAAAAGTTTGAAAAGTTCGGAAGTTCATCCAAGGACCATGAGAGAAACAATTCTCATGTAATTAAGTTTTTAACTAAAAGACCAAATCCTGTTTACAAAATGATAAACTATTTAGACAAAATGATGCGATTTCCCGAGCATGGAAATCTTCGAAAAACTGCCCGAAGGAGTGGATCGTCTTGAATACTTTAAGGAATCGAAGCTATAAAGGAACTCGTAAAAGTTTAAAATGTTTGAAAGTTCGTCTAAGGACAAAGAGAGAAACAGTTCTCACGTAATTAAGTTTTTAATTCAAAGACCGAAATATTTTTCAAAATGACAAACTATTTAGACCAAATGATGGAATGGATCGTCATGAAAACTTTCAAGAACCGAAGTTAAAAAAGAAATCGTAACAGTTTGACAAGTTCAAATGTTCATCCAAGAACCAAGAGAGAAACAATTCTTACGTAAAATAAGTTTTTGACAAGTTCAGAAGTTCGTCCAAGAACTAGGAGAGAAGCAATACTCACGTAAATAAGTTTTAACAAGTTCGGAAGTTCGTCCAAGATCCAAGAGAGAACCAATTCTCACGTAAATAAGTTTTTAATTCAGCGACCAAAACTTGTTTACAAAAACACAAACTATTTAGACCAATTCTCACGTAAAAGTTTAAAATGTTCGGAAGTTCGTCTAAGAACAAAGAGAAAAACAGTTCTAACGTTAATAAGTTTTTAATTCAAACACCAAAACTTGTTTACAAACTGACAAACTACTTGAACCAAATTATGCGATTTCCCAAGCATGGAATGTTAGAAAAATTTCTCGAATGAATAGATCGTCTTGAATACTCTCAACAACCGAAGATATAAAAGAAATCACCAAAGTTTGACAAGTTCAGATGTTCGTCCTAGAGCCAAGAGAGCAACAATTCTTACGTAAATAAGTTTTAAATTCAAACACCAAAATATGTTTACAAAATGACAAACGTTTTAGACCATACGATGCGATTTTACGAGCATGGAGTGTTCGAAAAATTCTCGAAGGAATGGATCGTCTTAAATACTTTAAGGTACCGAAGTTATAAAAGAACTTGTAAAAGTTTGAAAAGTTCATAAGTTCAACCAAGGACCAAAAGAGAAACAATTTTCACGTAAATAAGTTTTTAATTGAAAGACCAAATCCTGTTTACAAAATGACAAACTATTTAGACCAAATGATGAGATTTCCCGAGCTTGGAAATCTTCGAAAAACTGCCCGAAGGAATGGATTGTCTTGAATACTTTAAGGAATCGAAGTTATAAAACAACCCGTAAAAGTTTAAAATGTTCGGAAGTTCGTCTAAGAAAAAGTTCTAACGTAAATAAGTTTTTAATTTAAAGACCAAAATATTTTTCAAAATGACAATCTATTTAGACCAAATGATGCGATTTCCCGAGCCAGGAATGTTTGGAAAATAGCTCGAAGGAATGGATCATCATGAATACTTTCAGGAACCAAAGTAATAAATGAAATCATAAATGTTTGACAAGTTCAGATGTTTGTCCAAGAACCAAGAGAGAAACAATTCTTACACAAAATAAGTTTTTGACAAGTTCGAAAGTTCGTCCAAGAACTAATAGAGAAACAATACTAACGTAAATCTGTTTTTGACAAGTTCGGAAGTTTGTCCAAGAACCAAAAGAGAACCAATTCTCACATAAATAAGTTTTTAATTCAGCGAGCAAAACTTGTTTACTTTTGGAAAATAGCTCGAAGGAATGGATTGTCATGAATACTTTCAGGAACTGAAGTTATAAAAGAAATCGTAAAAGTTTGATAAATTCGGATGTTCATCCAAGAACCAAGAGAGAAACAATTCTCACGTAAATAAGTTTTTGACAAGTTTGGGAGTTCGTCCAAGAACCAAGAGAGAAACAATTCTCACGTAAATAAGTTTTTAATTGAAAGGCCAAATCCTATTCACAACATGACAAACTATTTAGACCAAATGATGCAATTTCCCGAGCATGTAATTCTTCGAAAATTTGCCCGAAGGAATGGATCGTCTTGAATACTTTAAGGAATCAAAGTTATAAAACAACTCGTAAAAGTTTAAAATGTTCGGAAGTTCGTCTAAGAACAAAGAGAGAAACTGTTCTAACGTTAATAAGTTTTTAATTCAAACACCAAAACTTGTTTACGAACTGACAAACTATTTGAACCAAATTATGCGATTTCCCGAGCATGGAATGTTTGAAAAATTGCTCGAAGGAATAGATCGTCTTGAATACTCTCAACAACTGAAGTTATAAAAGAAATCTCAAAAGTTTGACAAGTTCGGATGTTCGTCCTAAAGCCAAGAGAGAAACAATTCTTACGTAAATAAGTTTTTAATTCAAAAACCAAAACATGTTTACGAAATGACAAACTTTTTAGACCATACGATGAGATTTTACGAGCATGGAGTGTTCAAAAAATTCTCAAAGGATTGGATCGTCTTGAATACTTTAAGGTTCCGAAGTTATATAAGAACTCGTAAAAGTTTGAAAAGTTCATAAGTTCAACCAAGGACCAAGAGAGAAACAACTCTCACGTAAATGAGTTTTTAATTGAAAGACCAAATCCTGTTTACAAAATGACAAACTATTTAGACCAAATGATGCGATTTCTCGAGCATGAAATCTTCGAAAAACAGCCCGAAGGAATGGATCGTCTTGAATACCTTAAGGAATCGAAGTTATAAAACAACCCGTAAAAGTTTAAAATGTTCGGAAGTTCGTCTAAGAACAAAGAGAGAAACAGTTCTAACGTTAATAAGTTTTTAATTCAAACACCAAAACTTGTTTACAAACTGACAAACTATTTGAACCAAATTATGCGATTTCCCGAGCATGGAATGTTTGAAAAATTGCTCGAAGGAATAGATCGTCTTGAATACTCTCAACAACTGAAGTTATAAAAGAAATCGCAAAAGTTTGACAAGTTCGGATGGTCGTCCTAGAGCCAAGAGAGAAACAATTCTTACGTAAATAAGTTTTTAATTCAAAAACCAAAACATGTTTACGAAATGACAAACTTTTTAGACCGTACGATGCAATTTTACGAGAATGGAGTGTTCGAAAAATTCTCGAAGGAATGGATCGTCTTGAATACTTTAAGGTACCGAAGTTATAAATGAACTCGTAAAAGTTTGAAAAGTTCAGAAGTTCATCCAAGGACCAAGAGAGAAACAATTCTCATGTGATTAAGTTTTTAATTGAAAGACCAAATCCTGTGTAAAAAATGACAAACTATTTAGACCAAATGATGCGATTTCCCGAGCATGGAATTCTTCGAAAAACTATCCAAAGGAATGCATCGTCTTGAAAACTTTAAGGAATCGAAGTTATAAAACAACTAGTAAAAGTTTAAAATGTTCGGAAGTTCGTCTGAGAACAAAGAGAGAAACAGTTCTCACGTAAATAAGTTTTTAATTCAAAGGCCAAAATATTTTTCAAAATAACAAACTATTTAGACTAAATGATGCGATTTCCCGAGCAAGGAATGTTTAGACAATAGCTCGAAGGAATGGATCGTCATGAATACTTTCAGGAATCGAAGTTATAAAAGAAATCGTAAATGTTTGACAAGTTCAGATGTTGTCTAACAACCAAGAGAGAAACAATTCTTTCATAAAATAAGTTTTTGACAAGTTCGGATGTTCGTCCAAGAACCAAGAGAGAACCAATTCTCACGTAAATAAGTTTTAATAAGTTTTTAATTCAGTGACCAAAACTTGTTTACAAAAAGACAAACTATTTAGACCAAATTATTCGATTTCCTGAGCGTGCAATGTTCAAAAAATTGCTTAAAGGAATGGTTCCTCCTGAATACTTTCAGGAACCGAAGTTATAAAAGAAATCGTAAAAATTTGAAAAGTTTTGATGTTCGTTCAAGAACCAAGAGAGAAACAATTCTCACGTAAATAAGTTTTAGATAAGTTCGGAAGTTTGTCCAAGAACCAAGAGAGAAACAATTCTCACGTAACTAAGTTATCAATTAACAGTCCAAAACTTGTTTACAAAATGACAAACTGTTTTGACCAAATGGTGTGATTTCTGGAGCATGTTATGTTTGGAAATTTGCTCAAATGAATGGATCGTCTTGAATACTTTAAGAAACCTAAGTTATAAAAGAACTCCTGAATGTTTGACAAGTTCGAAAGTTCGTCCAAGAAACAAGAGAGAAACAATTCTCACGTAAATAAGTTTTTAATTCAAACACCAAAACTTGTTTACAAACTGACAAACTATTTAGACCAAATTATGCGATTTCCCATGCATGGAATGTTTGAAAAATTGCTCGAAGGAATAAATCGTCTTGAATACTCTCAGGAACCGAACTTATAAAAGAAATCGTAAAAGTTTGACAAGTTTGGATGTTCGTCCAAGAGCCAAGAGAGAAACAATTCTTACATAAATAAGTTTTTAATTCAAAAACCAAAATATTTTACGAAATGACAAACTTTTTAGACCATACGATGCGATTTTACGAGCATGGAGTGTTCAAAAAATTCTCGACGGAATGGAAGGCCTTGAATACTTTAAGGTATCAAAGTTATAAAAGAACTCGTAAAAGTTTGAAAAGTTCAGAAGTTCAAGCAAGGACCAAGAGAGAAACAATTCTCACGTAAATAAGTATTTAATTGAAAGACAAAATCTTGTTTCCAAAATGACAAACTATTTAGACCAAATGATAAGATTTCCCGAGCATGGAAATCTTCGAAAAACTGCCCGAAGGAATGGATCGTCTTGAATACTTTAAGGTATCGAAGTTATAAAACAACCCGTAAAAGTTTAAAATGTTCGGAAGTTCGTCTAAGAACAAACAGAGAAACAGTTCTCACGTAAATAAGTTTTTAATATAAAGACCAAAATATTTTTCAAAATGACAATCTATTTAGACCCAATGATGCGATTTCCCGAGCAAGGAAAGTTTGGAAAATAGCTCGAAGGAATGGATCATCATGAATACTTTCAGGAACCAAAGTAATAAATGAGATCATAAAAGTTTAACAAGTTCAGATGTTCGTCCAAGAACCAAGAGAGAAACAATTCTCACGTAAATAAGTTTTTGACAAGTTTGGGAGTTCGTCCAAGAACCAAGAGAGAAACAATCCTCACGTAAATAAGTTTTTAATTGAAAGGCCAAATCCTATTTACAAAATGACAAACTATTTCGACCAAATGATGCGATTTCCCGAGCATGGAAATCTTCGAAAAACTACCCGAAGGAATGGATCGTCTTGAATACTTTAAGCAATCGAAGTTATAAAACAACTCGTAAAAGTTTAAACTGTTCGGAAGTTCGTCTAAGAACAAAGAGAGAAACAGTTCTAACATTAATAAGTTTTTAATTCAAACACCAAAACTTGTTTACAAACAGACAAACTATTTGAACCAAATTATGCGATTTCCCGAGCATGGAATGTTTGAAAAATTGCTCGAAGGAATAGATCGTCTTGAATACTCTCAACAACCGAACTTATAAAAGAAATCGTAAAAGTTAGACAAGTTCGGATGTTCGTCGTAGAGCCAAGAGAGAAACAATTCTTACATAAATAAGTTTTTAATTCAAAAACCAAAACAATTTTACGAAATGACAAACCTTTTAGACCATACGATTCGATTTTACGAGCATGGAGTGTTCGAAAAATTCTTGAAAGAATGGATCGTCTTGAATACTTTAAGGTACCAAAGTTATAAAAGAACTCGTAAAAGTTTGAAAAGTTCATAAGTTCAACGAAGGACCAAGAGAGAAACAATTCTCACGTAAATAAGTTTTTAATTGAAAGACCAAATCCTGTTTACAAAATGACAAACTATTTAGACCAAATTATGCGATTTCCCGAGCATGGAAATCTTCGAAAAACTACCCGAAGGAATGGATCGTCTTGAATACTTTAAGGAATCGAAGTTATAAACTAACCCGTAAAAGTTTAAAATGTTCGAAAGTTCGTCTAAGAACAAACAGAGAAACAGTTCTCACGTAAATAAGTTTTTAATTTAAAGACCAAAATATTTTTCAAAATGACAAACTATTTAGACCAAATGATGCAATTTCTCGAGCAAGGAAAGTTTGGAAAATAGCTCGAAGGAATGGATCGTCATGAATACTTTCAGGAACCAAAGTAATAAATGAAATCATAAAAGTTTGACAAGCTCAGACGTTCGTCCAAGAACCAAGAGAGAAACAATTCTTACACAAAATAAGTTTTTGACAAGTTCGAAAGTTCGTTCAAGAACTAAGAGAGAAACAATACTAACGTAAATAAGTTTTTGACAAGTTCGGAAGTTTGTCCAAGAACCAAGAGAGAACCAATTCTCACGTAAATAAGTTTTTAATTCAGCGACCAAAACTTGTTTACTTTTGTAAAATAGCTTGAAGGAATGGATCGTCATGAATACTTACAGGAATTGAAGTTATAAAAGAAATCGTAAAAGTTTGATAAGTTCGGATGTTCGTCCAAGAACCAAGAGAGAAACAATTCTCACGTAAATAAGTTTTTAACAAGTTTGGGAGTTTGTCCAAGAACCAAGAGAGAAACAATTCTCACGTAAATAAGTTTTTAATTGAAAGGCCAAATCCTATTCACAACATGACAAACTATTTAGACCAAATGATGCAATTTCCCGAGCATGTAAATCTTCGAAAATTTGCCCGAAGGAATGGATCGTCTTGAATACTTTAAGGAATCAAAGTTATAAAACAACTCGTAAAAGTTTAAAATGTTCGGAAGTTCGTCTAAGAACAAAGAGAGAAACAGTTCTAATGTTAATAAGTTTTTAATTCAAACACCAAAACTTGTTTACAAACTGACAAACTATTTGAACCAAATTATGCGATTTCCCGAGCATGGAATGTTTGAAAAATTGCTCGAAGGAATAGATCGTCTTGAATACTCTCAACAACTGAAGTTATAAGAGAAATCGTAAAAGTTTGACAGGTTCGGATGTTCGTCCTAAAGCCAAGAGAGAAACAATTCTTACGTAAATAAGTTTTTAATTCAAAAACCAAAACATGTTTACGAAATGACAAACTTTTTAGACCATACGATGCGATTTTACGAGCATGGAGTGTTCAAAAAATTCTCGAAGGAATGGATCGTCTTGAATACTTTAAGGTTCCGAAGTTATATAAGAACTCGTAAAAGTTTGAAAAGTTCATAAGTTCAACCAAGGACCAAGAGAGAAACAACTCTCACGTAAATGAGTTTTTAATTGAAAGACCAAATCCTGTTTACAAAATGATAAACTATTTAGACCAAATGATGCGATTTCTCGAGCATGAAATCTTCGAAAAACAGCCCGAAGGAATGGATCGTCTTGAATACCTTAAGGAATCGAAGTTATAAAACAACCCGTAAAAGTTTAAAATGTTCGGAAGTTCGTCTAAGAACAAAGAGAGAAACAGTTCTAACGTTAATAAGTTTTTAATTCAAACACCAAAACTTGTTTACAAACTGACTAACTATTTGAACCAAATTATGCGATTTCCCGAGCATGGAATGTTTGAAAAATTGCTCGAAGGAATAGATCGTCTTGAATACTCTCAACAACTGAAGTTATAAAAGAAACCGCAAAAGTTTGACAGGTTCGGATGTTCGTCCTAAAGCCAAGAGAGAAACAATTCTTACGTAAATAAGTTTTTAATTCAAAAACCAAAACATGTTTACGAAATGACAAGCTTTTTAGACCATATGATGCGATTTTACGAGCATGGAGTGTTCAAAAAATTTTCGAAGGAATGGATCGTCTTGAATACTTTAAGGTTCCGAAGTTATATAAGAACTCGTAAAAGTTTGAAAAGTTAATAAGTTCATCCAAGGACCAAGAGAGAAACAATTCTCATGTGATTAAGTTTTTAATTGAAAGACCAAATCCTGTTTACAAAATGACAAACTATTTAGACCAAATGATACGATTTCCCGAGCATGGAAATCTTCGAAAAACTGCCCGAAGGAACGGATCGTCTTGAATACTGTAAGGAATCGAAGCTATAAAACAACTCGTAAAAGTTTAAAATGTTCGGAAGTTCGTCTAAGAACAAAGAGAGAAACAGTTCTCACGTAATTAAGTTTTAATTCAAAGACCGAAATATTTTTCAAAATGACAAACTATTTAGACCAAATGATGGAATGGATCGTCATGAATACTTCCAGGAACCGAAGTTAAAAAAGAAATTGTAACAGTTTGACAAGTTCAGTTGTTCGTCCAAGAACCAAGAGAGAAACAATTCTCACGTAAATAAGTTTTTGATATGTTCAGAAGTTCGTCCAAGAACTAAGAGAGAAACAATTCTCACATAACTAAGTTATTAATTAACAGTGCAAAACTTGTTTATGAAATGACAAACTATTTTGACCAAATGGTGTGGTATCTCGAGCATGGAATGTTTGAAAATTTGCTCAAAGGAATGCATCGCCTTGAATACTTTATGGAACCTAAGTTATAAAAGAACTCGTGAATGTTTGACAAGTTCAAAAGTTCGTTCAAGAACCAAGAGAGAAACAATTCTCACGTAAATAAGTTTTTAATTCAAACACAAAAACTTTTTTACAAACTGACAAACAATTTAGACCAAATTATGCGATTTCCCGAGCATGGAATGTTCGAAAAATTGCTCGAAGGAATAGATCATCTTGAATACTCTCAGGAACCGAAGTTATAAAAGAAATAGCAAAATTTTGACAAGTTCGGATGTTCGTCCTAGAGCCAAGAGAGAAACAATTCTTACGTAAATAAGTTTTTAATTAAAAAACCGAAACATGTTTGCGAAATGACAAAATTTTTAGACCGTACGATGCGATTTTACGAGCATGGAGTGTTCGAAAAATTCTCGAAGGAATGGATCGTCTTGAATACTTTAAGGTACCGAAGTTATAAAAGAACTCGTAAAAGTTTGAAAAGTTCAGAAGTTCAAGCAAGGACCAACAGAGAAACAATCCTCACGTAAATAAGTTTTCAATTGAAAGACCAAATCCTGTTTAAAAAATGACAAACTATTTAGACCAAATGATGCGATTTCCCGAGCATGGAAATCTTCGAAAAACTATCCAAAGGAATGCATCGTCTTGAAAAATTTAAGGAATCGAAGTTATAAAACAACTAGTAAAAGTTTAAAATGTTCGGAAGTTCGTCTGAGAACAAAGAGAGAAACAGTTCTCACATAAATAAGTTTTTAATTCAAAGGCCAAAATATTTTTCAAAATGACAAACTATTTAGACCAAATGATACGATTTCCCGAGCAAGGAGTGTTTGGAAAATAGCTCGAAGGAATGGATCGTCATGAATACTTTCAGGAACCGAAGTTATAAAAGAAATCATAAAAGTTGGACAAGTTTAGATGTTCGTCCAAGAACCAAGAGAGAAACAATTCTTACATAAAATAAGTTTTTACAAGTTCGGAAGTTCGTCCAAGAACTAAGAGAGAAGCAATACTCACGTAAATAAGTTTTTGACAAGTTCGGAACTTCGTCCACGATCCAAGAGAGAACCAATTCTCACGTAAATAAGTTTTTAATTCAGCGACCAAAATTTGTTTACAAAAACACAAACTATTTAGACCAAATTATGCGATTTTTCGAGTATGGAATGTTAGAAAAATTGCTCGAAGGAATTGATCATCTTGAATACTCTCAACAATCGAAGTTATAAAAGAAATCACAAAAGTTTGACAAGTTCGGATGTTCGTCTAGAGCCAAGAGAGCAACAATTCTTACGTAAATAAGTTTTTAATTAAAAAACCAAAACATGTTTACGAAATGACAAACGTTTTAGACCATACGATGTGATTTTACGAGCATGGAGTGTTCGAAAAATTCTCGAAGGAATGGATCGTCTTGAATACTTTAAAGTGCCGAAGTTATAAAAGAACTCGTAAAAGTTTGAAAAGTTCATAAGTTCAAGCAAGGACCAAGAGAGAAACAATTTTCACGTAAATAAGTTTTTAATTGAAAGACCAAATCCTGTTTACAAAATGACAAACTATTTAGACCAAATGATGCGATTTCCCGAGCATGGAAATCTTCGAAAAACTGCCCTAAGGAATGGATCGCCTTGAATACTTTAAGGACTCGAAGTTATAAAACAACACGTAAAAGTTTAAAATGTTCGGAGGTTCGTCTAAGAACAAAGAGAGAAACAGTTCTCACGTAAATAAGTTTTTAATTTAAAGACCAAAATATTTTTCAAAATGACAAACTATTTAGACCAAATGATGCGATTTCCAGAGCAAGGAATGTTTGGAAAATAGCTTGAAGGAATGGATCATCATGAATACTTTCAGGAACCAAAGTAATAAATGAAATCATAAAAGTTTGACAAGTTCAAATGTTCGTCCATGAACCAAGAGAGAAACAATTCTTACACAAAATAAGTTTTTGACAAGTTCGGAAGTTCGTACAAGAACTAAGAGAGAAACAATACTAACGTAAATAAGTTTTTGACAAGTTCGGAAGTTTGTCCAAGAACCAAGTGAGAACCAATTCTCACGTAAATAAGTTTTTAATTCAGCGACCAAAACTTGTTTACTTTTGGAAAATAGCTCAAAGGAATGGATCGTCATGAATACTTTCAGGAACTGAAGTTATAAAAGAAATCGTAAAAGTTTGGTAAGTTCGGATGTTCGTCCAAGAACCAAGAGAGAAACAATTCTCACGTAAATAAGTTTTTGACAAGTTTGGGAGTTCGTCGAAGAACCAAGAGAGAAACAATTCTCACGTAAATAAGTTTTTATTTGAAAGGCCAAATCCTATTTACAAAATGAAAAACTATTTAGACCAAATGACGTGATTTCTCGAGCATGGAAACATTCGAAAAACTGCCCGAAGGAATGGATCGTCTTGAATACTTTAAGGAATCGAAGTTATAAAACAACCCGTAAAAGTTTAAAATGTTCGGAAGTTCGTCTAAGAACAAACAGAGAAACAGTTCTCACGTAAATAAGTTTTTAATTTAAAGACCAAAATATTTTTCAAAATGACAAACTATTTAGACCAAATGATGCGATTTCCCGAGCAAGGAATGTTTGGAAAATAGCTCGAAGGAATGGATCATCATGAATACTTTCAAGAACCAAAGTAATAAATGAAATCATAAAAGTTTGACAAGTTCAGATGTTCGTACATGAACCAAGAGAGAAACAATTCTTACACAAAATAAGTTTTTGACAAGTTCAGAAGTTTGTCCAAGAATTAAGAGAGAAACAATACTAACGTAAATAAGTTTTTGACAAGTTCGGAAGTTTATCCAAGAACCAAGTGAGAACAAATTCTCACGTAAATAAGTTTTTAATTCAGCGACCAAAACTTGTTTACTTTTGGAAAATAGCTCGAAGGAATGGATCGTCATGAATACTTTCAGGAACTGAAATTATAAAAGAAATTCATAAAAGTTTGATAAGTTTGGATGTTCGTCCAAGAACCAAGAGAGAAACAATTCTCACGTAAATAAGTTTTTGACAAGTTTGGGAGTTCTTCGAAGAACCAAGAGAGAAACAATTCTCACGTAAATAAGTTTTTAATTGAAAGGCCAAATCCTATTTACAAAATGACAAACTATTTAGACCAAATGATGCGATTTCTCGAGCATGGAAATCTTCGAAAAACTGCCCGAAGGAATGGATCGTCTTGAATACTTTACGGAATCGAAGCTATAAAACAACTCGTAAAAGTTTAAAATGTTCGGAAGTTCGTCTAAGAACAAAGAGAGAAACAATTCTCACGTAATTAAGTTTTTAATTCAAAGACCGAAATATTTTTCAAAATGACAAACTATTTAGACCAAGTGATGCGATTTCCTGAGTAAGGAATGTTTGAAAAATAGCTCGAAGGAATGGATCATCATGAATACTTTCAGGAACCAAAGTAATAAATGAAATCATCAAAGTTTGGCAAGTTCGGAAGTTCATCCTAGATCCAAGAGAGAACCAATTCTCACGTAAATAAGTTTTTAATTCAGCGACCAAAACTTGTTTACAAAAACACAAACTATTTAGACCAAATGATGCGATTTCTCGAGCATGGAAATCTTTGAAAAACTGCCCGATGGAATGGATCGTCTTGAATACTTTACGGAATCGAAGGTATAAAACAACTCGTAAAAGTTTAAAATGTTCGGAAGTTCGTCTAAGAACAAAGATAGAAACAATTATCACGTAATTAAGTTTTTAATTCAAAGACCGAAATATTTTTCAAAATGACAAACTATTTAGACCAAATGATGGAATGGATCGTCATGAATACTTCCAGGAACCGAAGTAAAAAAAGAAATCGTAACAGTTTGACAAGTTCAGATGTTCGTCCAACAACTAAGAGAGAAACAATTCTTACGTAAAATAAGTTTTTGACAAGTTCGGAAGTTCGTCCAAGAACTAAGAGAGAAGCACTAGTCACGTAAATAAGTTTTGACAAGTTCGGAAGTTCGTCCTAGATCCAAGAGAGAACCAATTCTCACGTAAATAAGTTTTTAATTCAGCGACCACAACTTGTTTACAAAAACACAAACTATTTAGGCCAAATTATGCGATTTCCCGAGCATGGAATGTTAGAAAAATTGCTCGAAGGAATAGATCATCTTGAATACTCTCAACAACCGAACTTATAAAAGAAATCACAAAAGTTTGACAAGTTCGGATGTTCGTCCTAGAGCCAAGAGAGCAACAATTCTTACGTAAATAAGTTTTTAATTCAAAAACCAAAACATGTTTACAAAATGACAAACGTTTTAGACCATACGATGCGATTTTACGAGCATGGAGTGTTCGAAAAATTCTCGAAGGAATGGATCGTCTTGAATACTTTAAGGTACCGAAGTTATAAAAGAACTCGTAAAAGTTTGAAAAGTTCATAAGTTCAACCAAGGACCAAGAGAGAAACAATTCTCACGTAAATAAGTATTTAATTGAAAGACCAAATCCTGTTTACAAAATGACAAACTATTTAGACTAAATGATGCGATTTCCCGAGCATGGAAATCTTGGAAAAAATGATCGAAGGAATGGATCGTCTTGAATACTTTAAGGAATCGAAGTTATAAAATAACCCGTAAAAGTTTAAAATGTTCGGAAGTTCGTCTAAGAACAAACAGAGAAACAGTTCTCACGTAAATAAGTTTTTAATTTAAAGACCAAAATATTTTTCAAAATGACAAACTATTTAGACCAAATGATGCGATTTCCCGAGCAAGGAATGTTTGGAAAATAGCTCGAAGGAATGGATCATCATGAATACTTTCAGGAACCAAAGTAATAAATGAAATCATAAAAGTTTGACAAGTTCAGATGTTCGTCCAAGAACCAAGAGAGAAACAATTCTTACACAAATAAGTTTTTGACAAGTTCGGAAGTTCGTCCAAGAACTAATTGAGAAACAATACTAACGTAAATAAGTTTTTGACAAGTTCGGAAGTTTGTCCAAGAACCAAGTGAGAACCAATTCTCACGTATATAAGTTTTTAATTCATCGACCAAAACTTGTTTACTTTTGGAAAATAGCTCGAAGGAATGGATCGTCATGAATACTTTCAGGAACTGAAGTTATAAAAGAAATCGTAAAAGTTTGATAAGTTCGGATGTTCGTCCAAGAACCAAGAGTGAAACAATTCTTACACAAAATAAGTTTTTGACAAGTTCGGAAGTTCGTCCAAGAACTAAGAGAGAAACAATACTAACGTAAATAAGTTTTTGACAAGTTCGGAAGTTTGTCCGAGAACCAAGTGATAACCAATTCTCACGTAAATAAGTTTTTAATTCATCGACCAAAACTTGTTTACTTTTGGAAAATAGCTCGAAGGAATGGATCGTCATGAATACTTTCAGGAACTGAAGTTATAAAAGAAATCATAAAAGTTTGATAAGTTCGGATGTTCGTCCAAGAACCAAGAGAGAAACAATTCTTACACAAAATAAGTTTTTGACAAGTTCGGAAGTTCGTCCAAGAACTAAGAGAGAAACAATACTAACGTAAATAAGTTTTTGACAAGTTCGGAAGTTTGTCCGAGAACCAAGTGAGAACCAATTCTCACGTATATAAGTTTTTAATTCATCGACCAAAACTTGTTTACTTTTGGAAAATAGCTCGAAGGAATGGATCGTCATGAATACTTTCAGGAACTGAAGTTATAAAAGAAATCGTAAAAGTTTGATAAGTTCGGATGTTCGTCCAAGAACCAAGAGAGAAACAATTCTTACACAAAATAAGTTTTTGACAAGTTCGGAAGTTCGTCCAAGAACTAAGAGAGAAACAATACTAACGTAAATAAGTTTTTGACAAGTTCGGAAGTTTGTCCAAGAACCAAGTGAGAACCAATTCTCACGTATATAAGTTTTTAATTCATCGACCAAAACTTGTTTACTTTTGGAAAATAGCTCGAAGGAATGGATCGTCATGAATACTTTCAGGAACTGAAGTTATAAAAGAAATCGTAAAAGTTTGATAAGTTCGGATGTTTGTCCAAGAACCAAGAGAGAAACAATTCTCACGTAAATAAGTTTTTGACAAGTTTGGGAGTTCGTCGAAGAACCAAGAGAGAAACAATTCTCACGTAAATAAGTTTTTAATTTAAAGACCAAAATATTTTTCAAAATGACAAACT
The DNA here is from genome assembly GCA_039519145.1 of Kokia cookei. NCBI lineage: Eukaryota > Viridiplantae > Streptophyta > Magnoliopsida > Malvales > Malvaceae > Kokia > Kokia cookei. The sequence continues at coordinate 29,040,221 of CM076909.1, forward strand.
ATTTAGACCAAATGATGCGATTTCCCGAGCAAGGAATGTTTGGAAAATAGCTCGAAGGAATGGATCATCATGAATACTTTCAGGAACCAAAGTAATAAATGAAATCATAAAAGTTTGACAAGTTCAGATGTTCGTCCAAGAACCAAGAGAGAAACAATTCTTACACAAAATAAGTTTTTGACAAGTTCGGAAGTTCGTCCAAGAACTAAGAGAGAAACAATACTAACGTAAATAAGTTTTTGACAAGTTCGGAAGTTTGTCCAAGAACCAAGTGAGAACCAATTCTCACGTATATAAGTTTTTAATTCATCGACCAAAACTTGTTTACTTTTGGAAAATAGCTCGAAGGAATGGATCGTCATGAATACTTTCAGGAACTGAAGTTATAAAAGAAATCGTAAAAGTTTGATAAGTTCGGATGTTTGTCCAAGAACCAAGAGAGAAACAATTCTCACGTAAATAAGTTTTTGACAAGTTTGGGAGTTCGTCGAAGAACCAAGAGAGAAACAATTCTCACGTAAATAAGTTTTTAATTGAAAAGCCAAACCCTATTTACAAAATGACAAACTATTTAGACCAAATGATGCGATTTCTCGAGCATGGAAATATTCGAAAAACTGCCCGAAGGAATGGATCGTCTTGAATACTTTAAGGAATTGAAGTTATAAAACAACCCGTAAAAGTTTAAAATGTTCGGAAGTTCGTGTAAGAACAAACAGAGAAATAGTTCTCACATAAATAAGTTTTCAATTTAAAGACCAAAATATTTTTCAAAATGACAAACTATTTAGACCAAATGATGCGATTTCCTGAGCAAGGAATGTTTGGAAAATAGCTCGAAGGAATGGATCATCATGAATACTTTCAGGAACCAAAGTAATAAATGAAATCATAAAAGTTTGACAAGTTCAGATGTTCGTCCAAGAACCAAGAGAGAAACAATTCTTACACAAAATAAGTTTTTGACAAGTTCGGAAGTTCGTCCAAGAACTAAGAGAGAAACAATACTAACGTAAATAAGTTTTTGACAAGTTCGGAAGTTTGTCCAAGAACCAAGTGAGAACCAATTCTCACGTATATAAGTTTTTAATTCATCGACCAAAACTTGTTTACTTTTGGAAAATAGCTCGAAGGAATGGATCGTCATGAATACTTTCAGGAACTGAAGTTATAAAAGAAATCGTAAAAGTTTGATAAGTTCGGATGTTCGTCCAAGAACCAAGAGAGAAACAATTCTTACACAAAATAAGTTTTTGACAAGTTCGGAAGTTCGTCCAAGAACTAAGAGAGAAACAATACTAACGTAAATAAGTTTTTGATTGTCCGAGAACCAAGTGATAACCAATTCTCACGTAAATAAGTTTTTAATTCATCAACCAAAACTTGTTTACTTTTGGAAAATAGATCGAAGGAATGGATCGTCATGAATACTTTCAGGAACTGAAGTTATAAAAGAAATCGTAAAAGTTTGATAAGTTCGGATGTTTGTCCAAGAACCAAGAGAGAAACAATTCTCACGTAAATAAGTTTTTGACAAGTTTGGGAGTTCGTCGAAGAACCAAGAGAGAAACAATTCTCACGTAAATAAGTTTTTAATTGAAAAGCCAAACCCTATTTACAAAATGACAAACTATTTAGACCAAATGATGCGATTTCTCGAGCATGGAAATATTCGAAAAACTGCCCGAAGGAATGGATCGTCTTGAATACTTTAAGGAATTGAAGTTATAAAACAACCCGTAAAAGTTTAAAATGTTCGGAAGTTCGTGTAAGAACAAACAGAGAAATAGTTCTCACATAAATAAGTTTTCAATTTAAAGACCAAAATATTTTTCAAAATGACAAACTATTTAGACCAAATGATGCGATTTCCTGAGCAAGGAATGTTTGGAAAATAGCTCGAAGGAATGGATCATCATGAATACTTTCAGGAACCAAAGTAATAAATGAAATCATCAAAGTTTGGCAAGTTCGGAAGTTCGTCCTAGATCCAAGAGAGAGCCAATTCTCACGTAAATAAGTTTTTAATTCAGCGACCAAAACTTGTTTACAAAAACACAAACTATTTAGACCAAATGATGCGATTTCTGGAGCATGGAAATCTTCGAAAAACTGCCCGAAGGAATGGATCGTCTTGAATACTTTACGGAATCGAAGGTATAAAACAACTCGTAAAAGTTTAAAATGTTCAGAAGTTCGTCTAAGAACAAAGATAGAAACAATTCTCACGTAATTAAGTTTTTAATTCAAAGACCGAAATATTTTTCAAAATGACAAACTATTTAGACCAAATGATGGAATGGATCGTCATGAATACTTCCAGGAACCGAAGTAAAAAAAGAAATCGTAACAGTTTGACAAGTTCAGATGTTCGTCCAACAACTAAGAGAGAAACAATTCTTACGTAAAATAAGTTTTTGACAAGTTCGGAAGTTCGTCCAAGAACTAAGAGAGAAGCACTAGTCACGTAAATAAGTTTTGACAAGTTCGGAAGTTCGTCCTAGATCCAAGAGAGAACCAATTCTCACGTAAATAAGTTTTTATTCAGCTACCAAAACTTGTTTACAAAAACACAAACTATTTAGGCCAAATTATGCGATTTCCCGAGCATGGAATGTTAGAAAAATTGCTCGAAGGAATAGATCATCTTGAATACTCTCAACAACCGAACTTATAAAAGAAATCACAAAAGTTTGACAAGTTCGGATGTTCGTCCTAGAGCCAAGAGAGCAACAATTCTTACGTAAATAAGTTTTTAATTCAAAAACCAAAACATGTTTACAAAATGACAAACGTTTTAGACCATACGATGCGATTTTACGAGCATGGAGTGTCCGAAAAATTCTCGAAGGAATGGATCGTCTTGAATACTTTAAGGTACCGAAGTTATAAAAGAACTCGTAAAAGTTTGAAAAGTTCATAAGTTCAACCAAGGACCAAGAGAGAAACAATACTCACGTAAATAAGTATTTAGTTGAAAGACCAAATCCTGTTTACAAAATGACAAACTATTTAGACTAAATGATGCGATTTCCCGAGCATGGAAATCTTGGAAAAAATGATCGAAGGAATGGATCGTCTTGAATACTTTAAGGAATCGAAGTTATAAAACAACCCGTAAAAGTTTAAAATGTTCGGAAGTTCGTCTAAGAACAAACAGAGAAACAGTTCTCACGTAAATAAGTTTTTAATTTAAAGACCAAAATATTTTTCAAAATGACAAACTATTTAGACCAAATGATGCGATTTCCCGAGCAAGGAATGTTTGGAAAATAGCTCGAAGGAATGGATCATCATGAATACTTTCAGGAACCAAAGTAATAAATGAAATCATAAAAGTTTGACAAGTTCAGATGTTCGTCCAAGAACCAAGAGAGAAACAATTCTTACACAAAATAAGTTTTTGACAAGTTCGGAAGTTCGTCCAAGAACTAAGAGAGAAACAATACTAACGTAAATAAGTTTTTGACAAGTTCGGAAGTTTGTCCAAGAACCAAGTGAGAACCAATTCTCACGTATATAAGTTTTTAATTCATCGACCAAAACTTGTTTACTTTTGGAAAATAGCTCGAAGGAATGGATCGTCATGAATACTTTCAGGAACTGAAGTTATAAAAGAAATCGTAAAAGTTTGATAAGTTCGGATGTTCGTCCAAGAACCAAGAGAGAAACAATTCTTACACAAAATAAGTTTTTGACAAGTTCGGAAGTTCGTCCAAGAACTAAGAGAGAAACAATACTAACGTAAATAAGTTTTTGACAAGTTCGGAAGTTTGTCCGAGAACCAAGTGATAACCAATTCTCACGTAAATAAGTTTTTAATTCATCGACCAAAACTTGTTTACTTTTGGAAAATAGCTCGAAGGAATGGATCGTCATGAATACTTTCAGGAACTGAAGTTATAAAAGAAATCGTAAAAGTTTGATAAGTTCGGATGTTCGTCCAAGAACCAAGAGAGAAACAATTCTTACACAAAATAAGTTTTTGACAAGTTCGGAAGTTCGTCCAAGAACTAAGAGAGAAACAATACTAACGTAAATAAGTTTTTGACAAGTTCGGAAGTTTGTCCGAGAACCAAGTGAGAACCAATTCTCACGTATATAAGTTTTTAATTCATCGACCAAAACTTGTTTACTTTTGGAAAATAGCTCGAAGGAATGGATCGTCATGAATACTTTCAGGAACTGAAGTTATAAAAGAAATCGTAAAAGTTTGATAAGTTCGGATGTTCGTCCAAGAACCAAGAGAGAAACAATTCTTACACAAAATAAGTTTTTGACAAGTTCGGAAGTTCGTCCAAGAACTAAGAGAGAAACAATACTAACGTAAATAAGTTTTTGACAAGTTCGGAAGTTTGTCCAAGAACCAAGTGAGAACCAATTCTCACGTATATAAGTTTTTAATTCATCGACCAAAACTTGTTTACTTTTGGAAAATAGCTCGAAGGAATGGATCGTCATGAATACTTTCAGGAACTGAAGTTATAAAAGAAATCGTAAAAGTTTGATAAGTTCGGATGTTCGTCCAAGAACCAAGAGAGAAACAATTCTTACACAAAATAAGTTTTTGACAAGTTCGGAAGTTCGTCCAAGAACTAAGAGAGAAACAATACTAACGTAAATAAGTTTTTGATTGTCCGAGAACCAAGTGATAACCAATTCTCACGTAAATAAGTTTTTAATTCAAAGACCGAAATATTTTTCAAAATGACAAACTATTTAGACCAAATGATGGAATGGATCGTCATGAATACTTCCAGGAACCGAAGTAAAAAAAGAAATCGTAACAGTTTGACAAGTTCAGATGTTCGTCCAACAACTAAGAGAGAAACAATTCTTACGTAAAATAAGTTTTTGACAAGTTCGGAAGTTCGTCCAAGAACTAAGAGAGAAGCACTAGTCACGTAAATAAGTTTTGACAAGTTCGGAAGTTCGTCCTAGATCCAAGAGAGAACCAATTCTCACGTAAATAAGTTTTTAATTCAGCGACCACAACTTGTTTACAAAAACACAAACTATTTAGGCCAAATTATGCGATTTCCCGAGCATGGAATGTTAGAAAAATTGCTCGAAGGAATAGATCATCTTGAATACTCTCAACAACCGAACTTATAAAAGAAATCACAAAAGTTTGACAAGTTCGGATGTTCGTCCTAGAGCCAAGAGAGCAACAATTCTTACGTAAATAAGTTTTTAATTCAAAAACCAAAACATGTTTACAAAATGACAAACGTTTTAGACCATACGATGCGATTTTACGAGCATGGAGTGTCCGAAAAATTCTCGAAGGAATGGATCGTCTTGAATACTTTAAGGTACCGAAGTTATAAAAGAACTCGTAAAAGTTTGAAAAGTTCATAAGTTCAACCAAGGACCAAGAGAGAAACAATTCTCACGTAAATAAGTATTTAGTTGAAAGACCAAATCATGTTTACAAAATGACAAACTATTTAGACTAAATGATGCGATTTCCCGAGCATGAAAATCTTGGAAAAAATGATCGAAGGAATGGATCGTCTTGAATACTTTAAGGAATCGAAGTTATAAAACAACCCGTAAAAGTTTAAAATGTTCGGAAGTTCGTCTAAGAACAAACAGAGAAACAGTTCTCACGTAAATAAGTTTTTAATTTAAAGACCAAAATATTTTTCAAAATGACAAACTATTTAGACCAAATGATGCGATTTCCCGAGCAAGGAATGTTTGGAAAATAGCTCGAAGGAATGGATCATCATGAATACTTTCAGGAACCAAAGTAATAAATGAAATCATAAAAGTTTGACAAGTTCAGATGTTCGTCCAAGAACCAAGAGAGAAACAATTCTTACACAAAATAAGTTTTTGACAAGTTCGGAAGTTCGTCCAAGAACTAAGAGAGAAACAATACTAACGTAAATAAGTTTTTGACAAGTTCGGAAGTTTGTCCAAGAACCAAGTGAGAACCAATTCTCACGTATATAAGTTTTTAATTCATCGACCAAAACTTGTTTACTTTTGGAAAATAGCTCGAAGGAATGGATCGTCATGAATACTTTCAGGAACTGAAGTTATAAAAGAAATCGTAAAAGTTTGATAAGTTCGGATGTTCGTCCAAGAACCAAGAGAGAAACAATTCTTACACAAAATAAGTTTTTGACAAGTTCGGAAGTTCGTCCAAGAACTAAGAGAGAAACAATACTAACGTAAATAAGTTTTTGACAAGTTCGGAAGTTTGTCCGAGAACCAAGTGATAACCAATTCTCACGTAAATAAGTTTTTAATTCATCGACCAAAACTTGTTTACTTTTGGAAAATAGCTCGAAGGAATGGATCGTCATGAATACTTTCAGGAACTGAAGTTATAAAAGAAATCGTAAAAGTTTGATAAGTTCGGATGTTCGTCCAAGAACCAAGAGAGAAACAATTCTTACACAAAATAAGTTTTTGACAAGTTCGGAAGTTCGTCCAAGAACTAAGAGAGAAACAATACTAACGTAAATAAGTTTTTGACAAGTTCGGAAGTTTGTCCGAGAACCAAGTGATAACCAATTCTCACGTAAATAAGTTTTTAATTCATCAACCAAAACTTGTTTACTTTTGGAAAATAGCTCGAAGGAATGGATCGTCATGAATACTTTCAGGAACTGAAGTTATAAAAGAAATCGTAAAAGTTTGATAAGTTCGGATGTTTGTCCAAGAACCAAGAGAGAAACAATTCTCACGTAAATAAGTTTTTGACAAGTTTGGGAGTTCGTCGAAGAACCAAGAGAGAAACAATTCTCACGTAAATAAGTTTTTAATTGAAAAGCCAAACCCTATTTACAAAATGACAAACTATTTAGACCAAATGATGCGATTTCTCGAGCATGGAAATATTCGAAAAACTGCCCGAAGGAATGGATCGTCTTGAATACTTTAAGGAATCGAAGTTATAAAACAACCCGTAAAAGTTTAAAATGTTCGGAAGTTCGTCTAAGAACAAACAGAGAAATAGTTCTCACATAAATAAGTTTTCAATTTAAAGACCAAAATATTTTTCAAAATGACAAACTATTTAGACCAAATGATGCGATTTCCTGAGCAAGGAATGTTTGGAAAATAGCTCGAAGGAATGGATCATCATGAATACTTTCAGGAACCAAAGTAATAAATGAAATCATCAAAGTTTGGCAAGTTCGGAAGTTCGTCCTAGATCCAAGAGAAGAGCCAATTCTCACGTAAATAAGTTTTTAATTCAGCGACCAAAACTTGTTTACAAAAACACAAACTATTTAGACCAAATGATGCGATTTCTCGAGGATGGAAATCTTCGAAAAACTGCCCGAAGGAATGGATCGTCTTGAATACTTTACGGAATCGAAGGTATAAAACAACTCGTAAAAGTTTAAAATGTTCGGAAGTTCGTCTAAGAACAAAGATAGAAACAATTCTCACGTAATTAAGTTTTTAATTCAAAGACCGAAATATTTTTCAAAATGACAAACTATTTAGACCAAATGATGGAATGGATCGTCATGAATACTTCCAGGAACCGAAGTAAAAAAAGAAATCGTAACAGTTTGACAAGTTCAGATGTTCGTCCAACAACTAAGAGAGAAACAATTACGTAAAATAAGTTTTTGACAAGTTCGGAAGTTCGTCCAAGAACTAAGAGAGAAGCACTAGTCACGTAAATAAGTTTTGACAAGTTCGGAAGTTCGTCCTAGATCCAAGAGAGAACCAATTCTCACGTAAATAAGTTTTTAATTCAGCGACCACAACTTGTTTACAAAAACACAAACTATTTAGGCCAAATTATGCGATTTCCCGAGCATGGAATGTTAGAAAAATTGCTCGAAGGAATAGATCATCTTGAATACTCTCAACAACCGAACTTATAAAAGAAATCACAAAAGTTTGACAAGTTCGGATGTTCGTCCTAGAGCCAAGAGAGCAACAATTCTTACGTAAATAAGTTTTTAATTCAAAAACCAAAACATGTTTACAAAATGACAAACGTTTTAGACCATACGATGCGATTTTACGAGCATGGAGTGTCCGAAAAATTCTCGAAGGAATGGATCGTCTTGAATACTTTAAGGTACCGAAGTTATAAAAGAACTCGTAAAAGTTTGAAAAGTTCATAAGTTCAACCAAGGACCAAGAGAGAAACAATTCTCACGTAAATAAGTATTTAATTGAAAGACCAAATCCTGTTTACAAAATGACAAACTATTTAGACTAAATGATGCGATTTCCCGAGCATGGAAATCTTGGAAAAAATGATCGAAGGAATGGATCGTCTTGAATACTTTAAGGAATCGAAGTTATAAAACAACCCGTAAAAGTTTAAAATGTTCGGAAGTTCGTCTAAGAACAAACAGAGAAACAGTTCTCACGTAAATAAGTTTTTAATTTAAAGACCAAAATATTATTCAAAATGACAAACTATTTAGACCAAATGATGCGATTTCCCGAGCAAGGAATGTTTGGAAAATAGCTCGAAGGAATGGATCATCATGAATACTTTCAGGAACCAAAGTAATAAATGAAATCATAAAAGTTTGACAAGTTCAGATGTTCGTCCAAGAACCAAGAGAGAAACAATTCTTACACAAAATAAGTTTTTGACAAGTTCGGAAGTTCGTCCAAGAACTAAGAGAGAAACAATACTAACGTAAATAAGTTTTTGACAAGTTCGGAAGTTTGTCCAAGAACCAAGTGAGAACCAATTCTCACGTATATAAGTTTTTAATTCATCGACCAAAACTTGTTTACTTTTGGAAAATAGCTCGAAGGAATGGATCGTCATGAATACTTTCAGGAACTGAAGTTATAAAAGAAATCGTAAAAGTTTGATAAGTTCGGATGTTCGTCCAAGAACCAAGAGAGAAACAATTCTTACACAAAATAAGTTTTTGACAAGTTCGGAAGTTCGTCCAAGAACTAAGAGAGAAACAATACTAACGTAAATAAGTTTTTGATTGTCCGAGAACCAAGTGATAACCAATTCTCACGTAAATAAGTTTTTAATTCAAAGACCGAAATATTTTTCAAAATGACAAACTATTTAGACCAAATGATGGAATGGATCGTCATGAATACTTCCAGGAACCGAAGTAAAAAAAGAAATCGTAACAGTTTGACAAGTTCAGATGTTCGTCCAACAACTAAGAGAGAAACAATTCTTACGTAAAATAAGTTTTTGACAAGTTCGGAAGTTCGTCCAAGAACTAAGAGAGAAGCACTAGTCACGTAAATAAGTTTTGACAAGTTCGGAAGTTCGTCCTAGATCCAAGAGAGAACCAATTCTCACGTAAATAAGTTTTTAATTCAGCGACCACAACTTGTTTACAAAAACACAAACTATTTAGGCCAAATTATGCGATTTCCCGAGCATGGAATGTTAGAAAAATTGCTCGAAGGAATAGATCATCTTGAATACTCTCAACAACCGAACTTATAAAAGAAATCACAAAAGTTTGACAAGTTCGGATGTTCGTCCTACAGCCAAGAGAGCAACAATTCTTACGTAAATAAGTTTTTAATTCAAAAACCAAAACATGTTTACAAAATGACAAACGTTTTAGACCATACGATGCGATTTTACGAGCATGGAGTGTTCGAAAAATTCTCAAAGGAATGGATCGTCTTGAATACTTTAAGGTACCGAAGTTATAAAAGAACTCGTAAAAGTTTGAAAAGTTCATAAGTTCAACCAAGGACCAAGAGAGAAACAATTCTCACGTAAATAAGTATTTAATTGAAAGATCAAATCCTGTTTACAAAATGACAAACTATTTAGACTAAATGATGCGATTTCCCGAGCATGGAAATCTTGGAAAAACTGCTCGAAGGAATGGATCGTCTTGAATACTTTAAGGAATCGAAGTTATAAAACAACCCGTAAAAGTTTAAAATGTTTGGAAGTTCATCTAAGAACAAACAGAGAAACAGTTCTCACGTAAATAAGATTTTAATTTAAAGTCCAAAATATTTTTCAAAATGACAAACTATTTAGACCAAATGATGCGATTTCCCGAGCAAGGAATGTTTGGAAAATAGCTCGAAGGAATGGATCATCATGAATACTTTCAGGAACCAAAGTAATAAATGAAATCATAAAAGTTTGACAAGTTCAGATGTTCGTCCAAGAACCAAGAGAGAAACAATTCTTACACAAAATAAGTTTTTGACAAGTTCGGAAGTTCGTCCAAGAACTAAGAGAGAAACAATACTAACGTAAATAAGTTTTTGACAAGTTCGGAAGTTTGTCCAAGAACCAAGTGAGAACCAATTCTCACGTATATAAGTTTTTAATTCATCGACCAAAACTTGTTTACTTTTGGAAAATAGCTCGAAGGAATGGATCGTCATGAATACTTTCAGGAACTGAAGTTATAAAAGAAATCGTAAAAGTTTGATAAGTTCGGATGTTCGTCCAAGAACCAAGAGAGAAACAATTCTTACACAAAATAAGTTTTTGACAAGTTCGGAAGTTCGTCCAAGAACTAAGAGAGAAACAATACTAACGTAAATAAGTTTTTGATTGTCCGAGAACCAAGTGATAACCAATTCTCACGTAAATAAGTTTTTAATTCAAAGACCGAAATATTTTTCAAAATGACAAACTATTTAGACCAAATGATGGAATGGATCGTCATGAATACTTCCAGGAACCGAAGTAAAAAAAGAAATCGTAACAGTTTGACAAGTTCAGATGTTCGTCCAACAACTAAGAGAGAAACAATTCTTACGTAAAATAAGTTTTTGACAAGTTCGGAAGTTCGTCCAAGAACTAAGAGAGAAGCACTAGTCACGTAAATAAGTTTTGACAAGTTCGGAAGTTCGTCCTAGATCCAAGAGAGAACCAATTCTCACGTAAATAAGTTTTTAATTCAGCGACCACAACTTGTTTACAAAAACACAAACTATTTAGGCCAAATTATGCGATTTCCCGAGCATGGAATGTTAGAAAAATTGCTCGAAGGAATAGATCATCTTGAATACTCTCAACAACCGAACTTATAAAAGAAATCACAAAAGTTTGACAAGTTCGGATGTTCGTCCTAGAGCCAAGAGAGCAACAATTCTTACGTAAATAAGTTTTTAATTCAAAAACCAAAACATGTTTACAAAATGACAAACGTTTTAGACCATACGATGCGATTTTACGAGCATGGAGTGTTCGAAAAATTCTCAAAGGAATGGATCGTCTTGAATACTTTAAGGTACCGAAGTTATAAAAGAACTCGTAAAAGTTTGAAAAGTTCATAAGTTCAACCAAGGACCAAGAGAGAAACAATTCTCACGTAAATAAGTATTTAATTGAAAGATCAAATCCTGTTTACAAAATGACAAACTATTTAGACTAAATGATGCGATTTCCCGAGCATGGAAATCTTGGAAAAACTGCTCGAAGGAATGGATCGTCTTGAATACTTTAAGGAATCGAAGTTATAAAACAACCCGTAAAAGTTTAAAATGTTTGGAAGTTCATCTAAGAACAAACAGAGAAACAGTTCTCACGTAAATAAGATTTTAATTTAAAGTCCAAAATATTTTTCAAAATGACAAACTATTTAGACCAAATGATGCGATTTCCCGAGCAAGGAATGTTTGGAAAATAGCTCGAAGGAATGGATCATCATGAATACTTTCAGGAACCAAAGTAATAAATGAAATCATAAAAGTTTGACAAGTTCAGATGTTCGTCCAAGAACCAAGAGAGAAACAATTCTTACACAAAATAAGTTTTTGACAAGTTCGGAAGTTCGTCCAAGAACTAAGAGAAAAACAATACTAACGTAAATAAGTTTTTGACAAGTTCGGAAGTTTGTCCAAGAACCAAGTGAGAACCAATTCTCACGTATATAAGTTTTTAATTCATCGACCAAAACTTGTTTACTTTTGGAAAATAGCTCGAAGGAATGGATCGTCATGAATACTTTCAGGAACTGAAGTTATAAAAGAAATCGTAAAAGTTTGATAAGTTCGGATGTTCGTCCAAGAACCAAGAGAGAAACAATTCTTACACAAAATAAGTTTTTGACAAGTTCGGAAGTTCGTCCAAGAACTAAGAGAGAAACAATACTAACGTAAATAAGTTTTTGATTGTCCGAGAACCAAGTGATAACCAATTCTCACGTAAATAAGTTTTTAATTCAAAGACCGAAATATTTTTCAAAATGACAAACTATTTAGACCAAATGATGGAATGGATCGTCATGAATACTTCCAGGAACCGAAGTAAAAAAAGAAATCGTAACAGTTTGACAAGTTCAGATGTTCGTCCAACAACTAAGAGAGAAACAATTCTTACGTAAAATAAGTTTTTGACAAGTTCGGAAGTTCGTCCAAGAACTAAGAGAGAAGCACTAGTCACGTAAATAAGTTTTGACAAGTTCGGAAGTTCGTCCTAGATCCAAGAGAGAACCAATTCTCACGTAAATAAGTTTTTAATTCAGCGACCACAACTTGTTTACAAAAACACAAACTATTTAGGCCAAATTATGCGATTTCCCGAGCATGGAATGTTAGAAAAATTGCTCGAAGGAATAGATCATCTTGAATACTCTCAACAACCGAACTTATAAAAGAAATCACAAAAGTTTGACAAGTTCGGATGTTCGTCCTAGAGCCAAGAGAGCAACAATTCTTACGTAAATAAGTTTTTAATTCAAAAACCAAAACATGTTTACAAAATGACAAACGTTTTAGACCATACGATGCGATTTTACGAGCATGGAGTGTTCGAAAAATTCTCAAAGGAATGGATCGTCTTGAATACTTTAAGGTACCGAAGTTATAAAAGAACTCGTAAAAGTTTGAAAAGTTCATAAGTTCAACCAAGGACCAAGAGAGAAACAATTCTCACGTAAATAAGTATTTAATTGAAAGATCAAATCCTGTTTACAAAATGACAAACTATTTAGACTAAATGATGCGATTTCCCGAGCATGGAAATCTTGGAAAAACTGCTCGAAGGAATGGATCGTCTTGAATACTTTAAGGAATCGAAGTTATAAAACAACCCGTAAAAGTTTAAAATGTTTGGAAGTTCATCTAAGAACAAACAGAGAAACAGTTCTCACGTAAATAAGATTTTAATTTAAAGTCCAAAATATTTTTCAAAATGACAAACTATTTAGACCAAATGATGCGATTTCCCGAGCAAGGAATGTTTGGAAAATAGCTCGAAGGAATGGATCATCATGAATACTTTCAGGAACCAAAGTAATAAATGAAATCATAAAAGTTTGACAAGTTCAGATGTTCGTCCAAGAACCAAGAGAGAAACAATTCTTACACAAAATAAGTTTTTGACAAGTTCGGAAGTTCGTCCAAGAACTAAGAGAGAAACAATACTAACGTAAATAAGTTTTTGACAAGTTCGGAAGTTTGTCCAAGAACCAAGTGAGAACCAATTCTCACGTATATAAGTTTTTAATTCATCGACCAAAACTTGTTTACTTTTGGAAAATAGCTCGAAGGAATGGATCGTCATGAATACTTTCAGGAACTGAAGTTATAAAAGAAATCGTAAAAGTTTGATAAGTTCGGATGTTCGTCCAAGAACCAAGAGAGAAACAATTCTTACACAAAATAAGTTTTTGACAAGTTCGGAAGTTCGTCCAAGAACTAAGAGAGAAACAATACTAACGTAAATAAGTTTTTGACAAGTTCGGAAGTTTGTCCGAGAACCAAGTGATAACCAATTCTCACGTAAATAAGTTTTTAATTCATCGACCAAAACTTGTTTACTTTTGGAAAATAGCTCGAAGGAATGGATCGTCATGAATACTTTCAGGAACTGAAGTTATAAAAGAAATCGTAAAAGTTTGATAAGTTCGGATGTTTGTCCAAGAACCAAGAGAGAAACAATTCTCACGTAAATAAGTTTTTGACAAGTTTGGGAGTTCGTCGAAGAACCAAGAGAGAAACAATTCTCACGTAAATAAGTTTTTAATTGAAAAGCCAAACCCTATTTACAAAATGACAAACTATTTAGACCAAATGATGCGATTTCTAGAGCATGGAAATATTCGAAAAACTGCCCGAAGGAATGGATCGTCTTGAATACTTTAAGGAATCGAAGTTATAAAACAACCTGTAAAAGTTTAAATTGTTCGGAAGTTCGTCTAAGAACAAACAGAGAAATAGTTCTCACATAAATAAGTTTTCAATTTAAAGACCAAAATATTTTTCAAAATGACAAACTATTTAGACCAAATGATGCGATTTCCTGAGCAAGGAATGTTTGAAAAATAGCTCGAAGGAATGGATCATCATGAATACTTTCAGGAACCAAAGTAATAAATGAAATCATCAAAGTTTGGCAAGTTCGGAAGTTCGTCCTAGATCCAAGTGAGAGCCAATTCTCACGTAAATAAGTTTTTAATTCAGCGACCAAAACTTGTTTACAAAAACACAAACTATTTAGACCAAATGATGCGATTTCTCGAGCATGGAAATCTTCGAAAAACTGCCCGAAGGAATGGATCGTCTTGAATACTTTACGGAATCGAAGGTATAAAACAACTCGTAAAAGTTTAAAATGTTCGGAAGTTCGTCTAAGAACAAAGATAGAAACAATTCTCACGTAATTAAGTTTTTAATTCAAAGACCGAAATATTTTTCAAAATGACAAACTATTTAGACCAAATGATGGAATGGATCGTCATGAATACTTCCAGGAACCGAAGTAAAAAAAGAAATCGTAACAGTTTGACAAGTTCAGATGTTCGTCCAACAACTAAGAGAGAAACAATTCTTACGTAAAATAAGTTTTTGACAAGTTCGGAAGTTCGTCCAAGAACTAAGAGAGAAGCACTAGTCACGTAAATAAGTTTTGACAAGTTCGGAAGTTTGTCCTAGATCCAAGAGAGAACCAATTCTCACGTAAATAAGTTTTTAATTCAGCGACCACAACTTGTTTACAAAAACACAAACTATTTAGGCCAAATTATGCGATTTCCCGAGCATGGAATGTTAGAAAAATTGCTCGAAGGAATAGATCATCTTGAATACTCTCAACAACCGAACTTATAAAAGAAATCACAAAAGTTTGACAAGTTCGGATGTTCGTCCTAGAGCCAAGAGAGCAACAATTCTTACGTAAATAAGTTTTTAATTCAAAAACCAAAACATGTTTACAAAATGACAAACGTTTTAGACCATACGATGCGATTTTACGAGCATGGAGTGTTCGAAAAATTCTCAAAAGAATGGATCGTCTTGAATACTTTAAGGTACCGAAGTTATAAAAGAACTCGTAAAAGTTTGAAAAGTTCATAAGTTTAACCAAGGACCAAGAGAGAAACAATTCTCACGTAAATAAGTATTTAATTGAAAGATCAAATCCTGTTTACAAAATGACAAACTATTTAGACTAAATGATGCGATTTCCCGAGCATGGAAATCTTGGAAAAACTGCTCGAAGGAATGGATCGTCTTGAATACTTTAAGGAATCGAAGTTATAAAACAACCCGTAAAAGTTTAAAATGTTTGGAAGTTCATCTAAGAACAAACAGAGAAACAGTTCTCACGTAAATAAGATTTTAATTTAAAGTCCAAAATATTTTTCAAAATGACAAACTATTTAGACCAAATGATGCGATTTCCCGAGCAAGGAATGTTTGGAAAATAGCTCGAAGGAATGGATCATCATAAAAACTTTCAGGAACCAAAGTAATAAATGAAATCATAAAAGTTTGACAAGTTCAGATGTTCGTCCAAGAACCAAGAGAGAAACAATTCTTACACAAAATAAGTTTTTGACAAGTTCGGAAGTTCGTCCAAGAACTAAGAGAAAAACAATACTAACGTAAATAAGTTTTTGACAAGTTCGGAAGTTTGTCCAAGAACCAAGTGATAACCAATTCTCACGTAAATAAGTTTTTAATTCATCGACCAAAACTTGTTTACTTTTGGAAAATAGCTCGAAGGAATGGATCGTCATGAATACTTTCAGGAACTGAAGTTATAAAAGAAATCGTAAAAGTTTGATAAGTTCGGATGTTCGTCCAAGAACCAAGAGAGAAACAATTCTCACGTAAATAAGTTTTTGACAAGTTTGGGAGTTCGTCGAAGAACCAAGAGAGAAACAATTCTCACGTAAATAAGTTTTTAATTGAAAGGCCAAATCCTATTTACAAAATGACAAACTGTTTACAGCAAATGATGAGATTTCTCGAGCATGAAAATCTTCGAAAAACTGCCCGAAGGAATGGATCGTCTTGAATACTTTAAGGAATCGAATCTATAAAACAACTCGTAAAAGTTTAAAATGTTCGGAAGTTCGTCTAAGGACAAAGAGAGAAACAATTCTCACGTAATTAAGTTTTTAATTCAAAGACCAAAACATGTTTACGAAATGACAAACGTTTTAGACCATACGATGCGATTTTACGAGCATGGAGTGTTCGAAAATTTCTCGAAGGACTGGATCGTCTTGAATACTTTAAGGTACCGAAGTTATAAAAGAACTCGTAAAAGTTTGAAAAGTTCATAAGTTCAACCAATGACCAAGAGAGAAACAATTCTCACGTAAATAAGTATTTAATTGAAAGACCAAATCCTGTTTACAAAATGACAAACTATTTAGACTAAATGATGCGATTTCCCGAGCATGGAAATCTTGGAAAAACTGCTCGAAGGAATGGATCGTCTTGAATACTTTAAGGAATCGAAGTTATAAAACAACCCGTAAAAGTTTAAAATGTTCGGAAGTTCGTCTAAGAACAAACAGAGAAACAGTTCTCACGTAAATAAGATTTTAATTTAAAGACCAAAATATTTTTCAAAATGACAAACTATTTAGGCCAAATGATGCGATTTCCCGAGCAAGGAATGTTTGGAAAATAGCTCGAAGGAATGGATCATTATGAATACTTTCAGGAACCAAAGTAATAAATGAAATCATAAAAGTTTGACAAGTTCAGATCTTCGTCCGAGAACCAAGAGAGAAACAATTCTTACACAAAATAAGTTTTTGACAAGTTCGAAAGTTCGTCCAAGAACTAAGAGAGAAACAATACTAACATAAATAAGTTTTTGATAAGTTCGCAAGTTTGTCCAAGAACCAAGTGAGAACCAATTCTCACGTAAATAAGTTTTTAATTCAGCGACCGAAACTTGTTTACTTTTGGAAAATAGCTCGAAGGAATGGATCGTCATGAATACTTTCAGGAACTGAAGTTATAAAAGAAATCGTAAAAGTTTGATAAGTTCGGATGTTCGTCCAAGAACCAAGAGAGAAACAATTCTCACGTAAATAAGTTTTTGACAAGTTTGGGAGTTCGTCGAAGAACCAAGAGAGAAACAATTCTCACGTAAATAAGTTTTTAATTGAAAGGCCAAATCTTATTTACAAAATGACAAACTGTTTACAGCAAATGATGAGATTTCTCGAGCATGGAAATCTTCGAAAAACTGCCCGAAGGAATGATCGACTTGAATACTTTAAGGAATCGAAGCTATAAAAAAACTCGTAAAAGTTTAAAATGTTCGGAAGTTCGTCTAAGGACAAAGAGAGAAACAATTCTCACGTAATTAAGTTTTTAATTCAAAGACTAAAACATGTTTACGAAATGACAAACGTTTTAGACCATACGATGCGATTTTACGAGCATGGAGTGTTCGGACAAGTTCGGAAGTTCGTCCTAGATCCAAGAGAGAACCAATTCTCACGTAAATAAGTTTTTAATTCAGCGACCAAAACTTGTTTACAAAAACACAAACTATTTAGACCAAATTATGCGATTTCCCGAGCATGGAATGTTAAAAAAATTGCTCGAAGGAATAGATCATCTTGAATACTCTCAACAACCGAAGTTATAAAAGAAATCACAAAAGTTTGACAAGTTCGGATGTTCGTCCTAGAGCCAAGAGAGCAACAATTCTTACGTAAATAAGTTTTTAATTCAAAAACCAAAACATGTTTACGAAATGACAAACGTTTTAGACCATACGATGCGATTTTACGAGCATGGAGTGTTCGAAAAATTCTCGAAGGAATGGATCGTCTTGAATACTTTTTGACAAGTTTGGGAGTTCGTCGAAGAACCAAGAGAGAAACAATTCTCACGTAAATAAGTTTTTAATTGAAAAGCCAAACCCTATTTACAAAATGACAAACTATTTAGACCAAATGATTCAATTTCCCGAGCAAGGAATGTTTGGACAATAGCTCGAGGAATGGATCGTCATGAACACTTTCAGGAACGAAAGTTATAAAAGAAATCGTAAAAGTTTGACAAGTTCGAATGTTCGTCCAAGAACCAAGAGAGAAGCAATACTCACGTAAATAAGTTTTTGACAAGTTCGGAAGTTCATCTAAGATCCAAGAGAGAACCAATTCTCACATAAATAAGTTTTTAATTCAGTGACCAAAACTTGTTTACAAAAAGAAAAACTATTTAGACCAAATTATTTGGTTTCCCGAGCACGCAATGTTCAAAAAATTGCTCAAAGGAATGGTTCCTCCTGAATACTTTCAGGAACCGAAGTTATAAAAGAAACCGTAAAAGTTTGAAAAGTTCTGATGTTCGTCCAAGAACCAAGAGAGAAGCAATTCTCACGTAAATAAGTTTTTGATAAGTTCAGAAGTTATAAAACAACTCGTAAAAGTTTAAAATGTTCGGAAGTTCGTCTAAGAACAAAGAGAGAAACAGTTCTAACGTTAATAAGTTTTTAATTCAAACACCAAAACTTGTTCACAAACTGTCAAACTATTTGAACCAAATTATGCGATTTCTCGAGCATGGAATGTTTGAAAAATTGCTCAAAGGAATAGATCATCTTGAATACTCTCAAGAACCGAAGTTATAAAAGAAATCGTAAAAGTTTGACAAGTTCGGATGTTCGTCTTAGAGCCAAGAGAGAAACAATTCTTACGTAAATAAGTTTTTAATTCAAAAACCAAAACATGTTTACGAAATGACAAACTTTTTAGACCATACGATGTGATTTTACGAGCATGGAGTGTTCAAAAAATTCTCCAAGGAATGGATCGTCTTGAATACTTTAAGGTACCGAAGTTATAAAAGAACTCGTAAAAGTTTGAAAAGTTCATAAGTTCAACCAAGGACCAAGAGAGAACAATTCTCACGTAAATAAGTTTTTAATTGAAAGACCAAATCCTGTTTACAAAATGACAATCTATTTAGACCAAATGATACGATTTCCCGAGCATGGAAATCTTCGAAAAACTGCCCAATGGAATGGATCATCTTGAATACTTTAAGGAATCGAAGTTATAAAACAACTCGTAAAAGTTTAAAATGTTCGAAAGTTCGTCTAAGAACAAAGAGAGAAACAGTACTCACATAAATAAGTTTTTAATTTAAAGACCAAAATATTTTTCAAAATGACAAACTATTTAGACCAAATGATACGATTTCCCGAGTAAGGAATGTTTGGAAAATAGCTCGAAGGAATGGATCATCATGAATACTTTCAGGAACCAAAGTAATAAATGAAATCATAAAAGTTTGACAAGTTCAGATGTTCGTCCAAGAATCAAGAGAGAAACAATTCTTACACAAAATAAGTTCTTGACAAGTTCGGAAGATCGTCCAAGAACTAAGAGAGAAACAATACTAACGTAAATAAGTTTTTGACAGGTTCGGAAGTTTGTCCAAGAACAAAGAGAGAACCAATTTTCACGTAAATAAGTTTTTAATTCAGCGACCAAAACTTGTTTACTTTTGGAAAATAGCTCGAAGGAATGGATCATCATGATTACTTTAAGGAACTAATGTTATAAAAGAAATCGTAAAAGTTTGATAAGTTCGGATGTTCGTCCAAGAACCAAGAGAGAAACAATTCTCACGTTAATAAGTTTTTGACAAGTTCGGACGTTCGTCCAAGAACCAAGAGAGAAACCATTCTTACATAAATAAGTTTTTAATTGAAAGGCCAAATCCTATTTCCAAAATGACAAACTATTTAGACCAAATGATGCGATTTCTCGAGCATGGAAATCTTCGAGAAACTGCCCGAAGGAATAGATCGTCTTGAATACTTTAAGGAATCGAAGTTATAAAACAACTCGTAAAAGTTTAAAATGTTCGGAAGTTCGTCTAAGAACAAAGAGAGAAACAGTTCTAACGTTAGTAAGTTTTTAATTCAAACACCAAAACTTGTTCACAAACTGACAAACTATTTGAACCAAATTATGCGAATTCCCGAGCATGAAATGTTTGAAAAATTGCTCAAAGGAATAGATCATCTTGAATACTCTCAAGAACCGAAGTAATAAAAGAAATCGTAAAATTTTGACAAGTTTGGATGTTCGTCTTAGAGCCAAGAGAGAAACAATTCTTACGTAAATAAGTTTTTAATTCAAAA
Source organism: Kokia cookei (assembly GCA_039519145.1). Lineage (NCBI taxonomy): Eukaryota > Viridiplantae > Streptophyta > Magnoliopsida > Malvales > Malvaceae > Kokia > Kokia cookei. The sequence continues at coordinate 29,060,532 of CM076909.1, forward strand.
ACCAAAACATGTTTACGAAATGACAAACTTTTAGACCATACGATGCGATTTTACGAGCATGGAGTGTTCGAAAAATTCTCCAAGGAATGGATCGTCTTGAATATTTTAAGGTACCAAAGTTATAAAAGAACTCGTAAAAGTTTGAAAAGTTCATAAGTTCAACCAAGGACCAAGAGAGAAACAATTCTCACGTAATTAAGTTTTTAATTGAAAGACCAAATCCTGTTTACAAAATGACAATCTATTTAGACCAAATGATGCGATTTCCCGAGCATGGAAATCTTCGAAAAACTGCCCGATGGAATGGATCGTCTTGAATACTTTAAGGAATTGAAGTTATAAAACAACCCGTAAAAGTTTAGAATGTTCGGAATGTTTGAAAAATTGCTCGAAGGAATAGATTGTCTTGAATACTCTTAAGAACCGAAGTTATAAAAGAAATCACAAAAGTTTGACAAGTTCGGATGTTCGACCTAGAGCCAAGAGAGAAACAATTCTTATGTAAAAAAGTTTTTAATTCAAAAACCAAAACATGTTTACGAAATGACAAACTTTTTAGACCATACGATACGATTTTACGAGCATGGAGTGTTCAAAATTTTTTTGAAGGAATGGATCGTCTTGAATACTTTAAGGTACCGAAGTTATAAAAGAACTCGTAAAAGTTTGAAAAGTTCATAAGTTCAACCAAGAACCAAGAGAGAAACAATTCTCACGTAAATAAGTTTTTAATTGAACGACGAAATCCTATTTACAAAATGACAATCTATTTAGACCAAATGATGCGATTTCCCAAGTATGGAAATCTCCGAAAAACTTCCCGAAGGAATGGATCGTCTTGAATACTCTAAGGAATCAAAGTTATAAAACAACTCATAAAAGTTTAAAATGTTTGGAAGTTCGTCTAAGAACAAAGAGAGAAACAGTTCTCACGTAAATAAGTTTTTAAATCAAATACCAAAATATTTTTCAAAATGACAAACAATTTAGACCAAATGATGCGATTTCCCGAGTAAGGAATGTTCGGGAAATAGCTCGAAGGAATGGATTGTCTTGAATTCCTTCAGGAATCGAAGTTATAAAAGAAATCGAAAAATGTTTGACAAGTTCAGATGTTCGTCCAAGAACCAAGAGTGAAACAATTCTTACATAAAATAAGTTTTTGACAGGGTCGGAAGTTCGTCCAAGAACTAAGAGACAAGCAATGCTCACGTAAATAAGTTTTTGACAAGTTGGGAAGTTCGTCCAAGATCCAAGAGAGAACCAATTCTCACGTAAATAAGTTTTTAATTCAACGACCAAAACTTGTTTACTAAAGGACAAACTATTTAGACCATATTATGCGATTTCTCGAGCATCGAATGTTCAAAAAATTGCCAAAGGAATGGATCCTCCTGAATACTTTCATGAACCGAAGTTATAAAAGAAATCGTAAAGGTTTGAAAAGTTCAGATGTTCGTTCAAGAACCAAGAGAGAAAAAATTCTCACGTAAATAAGTTTTTAATAAGTTCAAAAGTTCGTCCAAGAACCAATAGAGAAACAATTCTCACGTAACTAAGTTATTAATTAACAGTCCAAAACTTGTTTACAAAATGACAAACTATTTTGACCAGATGGTGTGATTTCTCGAGCATGGAATGTTTGGAAATTTGCTCAAAGGAATGGATCGTCTTGAATACTTTAAGGAACCTAAGTTATAAAAGAACTTGTGAAAGTTTGACAAGTTCGAAAGTTCGTCCAAGAACCAAGAGAGAAACAATTCTCACGTAAATCAGTTTTTAATTCAAACACCAAAACTTGCTTACAAACTGACAAACTATTTAGACCAAATTATACGATTTCCCGAGCATGGAACGTTTGAAAAATTGATCGAAGGAATAGATCATCTTGAATACTGTTAGGAACCGAAGTTATAAAAGAAGTCGTAAAATTTTGACAAGTTCGAGTGTTCGTCCTAGAGCCAAGAGAGAAATAATTCTTACGTAAATAAGTTTTTAATTCAAAAACCAAAACATGTTTACGAAATGACAACATTTTTAGACCATATGATGCGATTTTACGAGCATGGAATGTTTGAAAAATTCTCGAAGGAATGGATCGTCTTGAATACTTTAAGGTACCGAAGTTATAAAAGAACTCGTAAAAGTTTGAAAAGTTCAGAAGTTCAACCAAGGACCAAGAGAGAAACATTTCTCATGTAAATAAGTTTTTAATTGAAAGACCAAATATTGTTTACAAAATGACAAACAATTTAGACCAAATGATGCGATTTCCCGAGCATGGAAATCTTCGAAAAACTGCTCGAAGGAATGCATCGTCTTGAAAACTTCAAGGAATCGAAGTTATAAAACAACTAGTAAAAGTTTAAAATGTTCGGAGGTTCGTCTGAGAACAAAGAGAGAAACTGTTTTCACGTAAATAAGTTTTTAATTCAAAGACCAAAATATTTTTCAAAATGACAAACTATTTGGACCAAATGCTGCAATTTCCCGAGCAAGGAATGTTTGGAAAATAGCTCGAAGGAATGGATCGTGATGTATACTTTCAGGAACCGCAGTTATAAAAGAAATCGTAAAAGTTTGACAAGTTCAGATGTTCGTCCAAGAACCAAGGGAGAAGCAATACTCACGTAAATAAGTTTTTGACAAGTTCGAAAGTTCGTCCAAGATCCAAGAGAGAACCAATTCTCACATAAATAAGTTTTAATAAGTTTTTAATTCAGTGACCAAAACTTGTTTACAAAAAGACAAACTATTTAGACCAAATTATGCGATTTCCCGATCGTGGAATGTTCAAAAAATTGCTCAAACGAATGGATCCTCTTGAATACTTTCAGGAACCGAAGTTATAAAAGAAATCGTAAAAGTTTGACAAGTTCAGATGATGTCGAAGGACCAAGAGAGAAACAATTCTTACATAAAATAAGTTTTTGACAAGTTTGAAAGTTCGTCCAAGAACTAAGAGAGAAGCAATACTCACGTAAATAAGTTTTTGAAAAGTTCGGAAGTTCGTCAAGATCCAACAGAGAACCAATTCTAATGTAAATAAGTTTTTAGTTCAGCGACAAAAACTTGTTTGCAAAAAGACAAACTATTTATATCAAATTATACGATTTTCCGAGCATGGAATGTTCAAAAAACTGCTCAAAGGAATGGATCCTCCTGAATACTTTTTGGAACCGAAGTTATAAAAAAAATCGTAAAAGTTTGACAAGTTTATATGTTCGTCCAAGAACCAAGAGAGAAACAATTATTACACAAAATAAGTTTTTGACAAGTTTAGAAGTTCGTCCAAGAACTAAGAGAGAAACAATACTCACATAAATAAGTTTTTGACAAGTTCAGAAGTTTGTCCAAGAACCAAGAGAGAACCAATTATCACGTAAATAAGTTTTTAATTTAGCGACCAAAACTTGTTTACAAAAAGACAAATTATTTAGACCAAATTATGTGATTTCCCGAGCAAGGAATGTTTAAAAAATTGCTCAAAGAAATGGATCCTCTTGAATACTTTCAGGAACTAAAGTTATAAAAGAAATCGTAAAAGTTTGAAAAGTTCTAATGTTCGTCCAAGAACCAAGAGAGAAACAATTCTCACGTAAATAAGTTTTTAATTCAGCGACCAAAACTTGTTTACAAAAGGACAAACTATTTAGACCAAATTATGCGATTTCCCGAGCATGAAATGTTCAAAAAATTGCTCAAAGGAATGGATCCTCCTGAATACTTTCAGGAACCGAAGTTATAAAAGAAATCGTCAAAGTTTGAAAAATTCGGATGTTCGTCCAAGAACCAAGAGAGAAATAATTCTCACGTAAATAAGTTTTTGATAAGTTCGGAAGTTCGTCTAAGAACTAAGAGAGAAACAATTCTCACGTAACTAAGTTATTAATTAACAGTCCAAAACTTGTTTACAAAATGACAAACTATTTTGACCAGATGGTGTGATTTCCCGAGCGTGGAATGTTTGGAAATTTGTTCAAAGGAATGGATCGTCTTGAATACTTTAAGTAACCTAAGTTATAAAAGAACTCGTGAAAGTTTGACAAGTTCGAAAGTTCGTCCAAGAACCAATAGAGAAACAATTCTCACGTAAATAAGTTTTTAATTCAAACACCAAAACTTGTTTACAAACTGACAAACTATTTAGACCAAATTATGCGATTTCCCATGCATGGAATGTTCAAAAAATTGCTCGAAGCAATAGATTGTCTTGAATACTTTCAGGCACCGAAGTTATAAAAGAAATCGCTAAATTTTGACAAGTTCGGATGTTCGTCCAAGAGCCAAGAGAGAAACAATTCTTACGTAAATAAGTTTTTAATTCAAAAACCAAAACATGTTTACAAAATGACAAACTTTTTAGACCATCCGATGCGATTTTACGAGCATGGAGTATTCTAAAAATTCTCGGAGGAATGGATCGTCTTGACTACTGTAAGGTGCCGAAGTTATAAAAGAACTCGTAAAAGTTTGAAAAGTTCAAAAGTTCAACCAAGAACCAAGAGAGAAACAATTCTCACGTAAATAAGTTTTTAATTGAAAGACCAAATCCTGTTTACAAAATGACAAACTATTCAGACTAAATAATATAATTTCCCGAGCATGGAAATCTTCGAAAAACTGCCCGAAGGACTGGATCGTCTTGAATACTTTAAGGAATCGAAGTTATAAAACAACTCGTAAAAGTTTAAAATGTTCGAAAGTTCGTCCAAGAACAAAGGGAGAAACAGTTCTCACGTAAATAAGTTTTTAATTCAAAGACCAAAATATTTTTCAAAATGACAAACTATTTAGATCAAATGATTCGATTTCTCGAGCAAGGAATGTTCGGGAAAATAGCTCGAAGGAATGGATCATCATGAATACCTTCAGGAACCAAAGTTATAAAAGAAATCGTAAAAAGTTTAACAAGTTCAGATGTTCGTCCAAGAACCAAGAGAGAAACAATTCTTACATAAAATAAGTTTTTCAGAGGCTCGGAAGTTCGTCCAAGAACTAAGAGACAAGCAATCCTCACGTAAATAAGTTTTTGACAAGTTGGGAAGTTCGTCCAATATCCAAGAGAGAACCAATTCTCACGTAAATAAGTTTTTAATTCAGCGACCAAAACTTGTTTACAAAAGGACAAACTATTTATACCAAATTATGTGATTTCCAGAGCATGGAATGGTCAAAAAATTGCCAAAGGAATGGCTCCTCCTGAATACTTTCAGGAACCGAAGTTATAAAAGAAAACGTAAAAGTTTGAAAAGTTCGGATGTTTGTCCAAGAACCAAGAGAGAAACAATTCTCATGTAAATAAGTTTTTGATAAGTTCGGAAGTTCGTCTAAGAACCAAGAGAGAAACAATTCTCACGTAACTAAGTTATTAATTAACAGTCCAAAACTGGTTTACAAAATGACAAACTATTTTAACTAGATGGTATGATTTCTCGAGCATGGAATGTTTGGAAATTTGCTCAAAGGAATGGATCGTCTTGAATACTTTCAGGAACCTAATTTATAAAAGAATTCGTGAAAGTTTGACAAGTTCGAAAGTTCGTCCAAGACCAAGAGAGAAATAATTCTCACGTAAATCAGTTTTTAATTCAAACACCAAAACTTGCTTACAAACTGACAAACTATTAAGACCATATTATGCGATTTCCCGTGCATGCAATGTTCGAAAAATTGCTCGAACGATAGATCGTCTTGACTACTTTCAGGAACCGAAGTTATAAAACAATCTCAAAAGTTTGACAAGTTCGGATGTTCATCCAAGAGCCAAGAGAGAAACAATTCTTACGTAAATAAGTTTTTAATTCAAAAACCAAAACATGTTTACGAAATGACAAACTGTTTAGACCATACGATGCAATTATACGAGCATGAAGTGTTTGAAAAATTCTCGAAGGAATGGATCGTCTTGAATACTGTAAGGTGCCGAAGTTATAAAAGAACTCATAAAAGTTTGAAAAGTTTAGAAGTTCATCCAAGAACCAAGAGAGAAACAATTCTCATGTAAATAAGTTTTTAATTGAAAGACCAAATTCTGTTTACAAAATGACAAACTATTGAGACCAAATGATGCGATTTCCGGAGCATGGAAATCTTCAAAAAACTACCCGCAGGATTGGATTGTCTAGAATAATTTAAGGAATCGAAGCTATAAAACAACTCGTAAAAGTTTAAAATGTTTGGAAGTTCGTCTAAGAACAAACAGAGAAACAGTTCTCACGTAAATAAGTTTTTAGTTCAAAGACCAAAATATTTTTCAAAATGAAAAACTATTTAGACCAAATGATGCGATTTCCCAAGCTAGAAATGTTCGGGAAATAGCTCGAAGGAATGGAACGTCATGAAAACCTTCAGGAACCGAAGTTATAAAAGAAATTGTAAAATATTTGACAAGTTCAGATGTTTGTCCAAGAACCAAGAGAGAAACAATTCTTACATAAAATAAGTTTTTGACAGGCTCAGAAGTTCGTCCACGAACTAAGAGACAAGCAATGCTCACGTAAATAAGTTTTTGACAAGTTGGGAAGTTCGTCCAAGATCTAAGAGAGAACCAATTCTCACGTAAATAAGTTTTTAACTCAGCAACCAAAACTTGTTTACAAAAGGACAAACTATTTAGACCAAATTATGTGATTTCCCGAGCATGGAATGATCAAAAAATTGCTCAAAGGAATGGATCCTCTTGAATACTTTCAGGAACCGAAGTTATAAAAGAAATCGTAAAAGTTTGAAAACTTCGGATGTTTGTCCAAGAACCAAGAGAGAAACAATTCTCATGTAAATAAGTTTTTGACAAGTTTGAAAGTTTCCAAAAACAAAGATAGAAAAAATTTTCACGTAAATAACTTTTTGATAAGTTTGGAAGTTCGTCTAAGAAACAAGAGAGAAACAATTCTCACGTAACTAAGTTATTAATTAACAGTCCAAAACTTGTTTACAAAATGACAAACTATTTTGACCAGATGGTGTGATTTCTCGAGCATGGAATGTTTGGAAATTTGCTCAAAGGAATGGATCGTCTTGAATACTTTAAGGAACCTAATTTATAAAAGAACTCGTGAAAGTTTGACAAGTTCGAAAGTTCGTCCAAGACCAAGAGAGAAATAATTCTCACGTAAATCAGTTTTTAATTCAAACACCAAAACTTGCTTACAAACTGACAAACTATTAAGACCAAATTATGCGATTTCCCGTGCATGCAATGTTCGAAAAATTGCTCGAACGATAGATCGTCTTGACTACTTTCAGGAACCGAAGTTATAAAACAATCTCAAAAGTTTGACAAGTTCGGATGTTCGTCCAAGAGCCAAGAGAGAAACAATTCTTACGTAAATAAGTTTTTAATTCAAAAACCAAAACATGATTATGAAATGACAAACTTTTTAGACCATACGATGCGATTTTACGAGCACGGAGTGTTCAAAAAATTCTCGAAGGAATGGATCGTCTTGAATACTGTAAGGTGTTGAAGTTACAAAAGAACTCATAAAAGTTTGAAAAGTTCAAAGTTCATCCAAGAAACAAGAGAGAAACAATTCTCACGTAAATAAGTTTTGAATTGAAAGTCCAAATCCTGTTTACAAAATGACAAACTATTCAGACCAAATGATGAGATTTCCCAAGCATTGAAATCTTCAAAAAACTGCCCGAAGGAATGGATCGTCTTGAATACTTTAAGGAATCGAAGTTATAAAACAACTCGTAAAAGTTTAAAATGTTTGAAAGTTCGTCCAAGAACAAAGGGAGAAATAGTTCTCACGTAAATAAGTTTTTAATTTAAAGACCAAAATATTTTTCAAAATGACAAACTATTTACACCAAATGATGCAATTTCCCGAGCAAGGAATGTTCGGGAAATAGTTCGTAGGAATGGATCGTCATGAATACCTTCAGGAACCGAAGTTATAAAAGAAATCGTAAAATGTTTAACAAGTTCAGATGTTCGTCCAAGAACCAAGAGAGAAACAATTCTTACATAAAATAAGTTTTTGACAGGCTTGGAAGTTCGTCTAAGAACTAAGAGACAAGTAATCCTCACGTAAATAAGTTTTTGACAAGTTGGGAAGTCCGTCCAAGATCCAAGAGAGAACCAATTCTCACATAAATAAGTTTTTAATTCAGCAACCAAAACTTGTTTAGAAAAGGACAAACTATTTAGACCAAATTATGTCATTTCCCGAGCATGGAATGTTCAAAAAATTACCAAAGGAATGGCTCCTCCTAAATACTTTCAGGAATCGAAGTTATAAAAGAAATCGTAAATGTTTGAAAAGTTCGGATGTTCGTCCAAAAATCAAGAGAGAAACAATTCTCACGTAAATAAGTTTTTGATAAGTTCGAAAGTTCATCCACGAACCAAGAGAGAAACAATTCTCACGTAACTAAGTTATTAATTAACATTTCAAAACTTGTTAACAAAAAGACAAACTATTTAGACCAAATTATGCGATTTCCCGAGCATGGAATGTTCAAAAAATTGCTTAAAGGAATGGATCTTCCTGAATACTTTCAGGAACCGAAGTTATAAAAGAAATCGTCAAAGTTTGAAAAGTTCGGAAGTTCGTCCAAGAACCAAGAGAGAAACAAGTCTCACGTAAATAAGTTTTTGACAAGCTCGGAAGTTCGTCCAAAAACCAAGAGAGAAATAATTCTCACATAAATAAGTTTTTGATAAGTTCAGAAGTTCGTCCAAGAACCAAGAGAGAAACAATTCTCACGTAACTAAGTTATTAATTAACAGTCCAAAACTTGTTTACAAAATGACAAACTATTTTGACCAAATGGTGTGATTTCTCGAGCATGGAATGTTTGGAAATTTGCTCAAAGGAATGCATCGCCTTGAATACTTTAAGGAACCTAAGTTATAAAAGAACTCGTGAAAGTTTGACAAGTTCGAAAGTTCATCCAAGAACCAAGAGAGGAACAATTCTCACATAAATAAGTTTTTAACTCAAACATCAAAACTTGTTTACAAAACTGACAAACTATTTAGACCAAATTATGCGATTTCCCGAGCATGGAATGTTTAAAAAATTGCTCGAAGGAATAGATCGTCTTGAATATTGTCAGGAACCGAAGTTATAAAAGAAATCGCAAAATTTTGACAAGTTCTGGTGTTCGTCCTAGAGCCAAGAGAGAAACAATTCTTACGTAAATAAGTTTTTAATTCTAAAACCAAAACATGTTTACGAAATGACAAACTTTTTAGACCGTACGATGAGATTTTACGAGCATGGAGTGTTCGAAAAATTCTCGAAGGAATGGATCGTCTTGAATTCTTTAAGGTACCGAAGTTATAAAAGAACTCGTAAAAGTTTGAAAGGTTCAGAAGTTCAACGAAGGTCCAAGAGAGAAATAATTCTCACGTAAATAAGTTTTTAATTGAAAGATCAAATCCTGTTTAAAAAATGAAAAACTATTTAGACCAAATGATGCGATTTCCCGAGCATGGTTCAAAAAACTACCCAAAGGAATGCATCGTCTTGAAAACTTTAAGGTATCGAAGTTATAAAACAACTAGTAAAGGTTTAAAATGTTCAGAAGTTCGTCTGAGAACAAAGAGAGAAACAGTTCTCACGTAAATAAGTTTTTAATTCAAAGGCCAAAATATTTTTCAAAATGACAAACTATTTAGACCAAATGATGCAATTTCCCGAGCAAGGAATGTTTGGACAAAAGCTCGAAGGAATGGATTGTCATGAATACTTTCAGGAACAGAAGTTATAAAAGAAATCATAAAAGTTTGACAAGTTCCGATGTTCGTCCAAGAACCAAGAGAGAAGCAATACTCACGTAAATAAGTTTTTGACAAGTTCGGAAGTTCGTCCAAGATACAAGAGAGAACCAATTCTCACGTAAATAAGTTTTAATAAGTTTTTAATTCAGTGACCAAAACTTGTTTAGAAAAAGACAAACTGTTTAGACCAAATTATTCGATTTCCCGAGCGTGCAATGTTCAAAAAATTGCTCAAAGGAATGGTTCCTCCTGAATACTTTCAGGAACCAAAGTTATAAAAGATATCGTAAAAGTTTGAAAAGTTCTGATGTTCGTCCAAGAACCAAGAGAGAAACAATTCTCACGTAACTAAGTTATCAATTAACAGTCCAAAACTTGTTTACAAAATGACAAACTGTTTTGACCAAACGGTGTGATTTTTCAAGCATGTTATGTTTGGAAATTTGCTCAAATGAATGGATCGTCTTGAATACTTTAAGGAATCGAAGTTATAAAACAACTCGTAAAAGTTTAAAATGTTTAGAAATTCGTCTAACAACAAAGAGAGAAACAATACTCACGTAAATAAGTTTTTAATTCTAAGACCGAAATATTTTTCAAAATGACAAACTATTTTGACCAAATGATGCGATTTCCCGAGCAAGGAATGTTTGGAAAATAGCTCGAAAGAATGGATCGTCATGAATACTTTCAGGAACCGAAGTTATAAAAGAAATCATAAAAGTTGGACAAGTTTAGATGTTCGTCCAAGAACCAAGAGAGAAACAATTCTTACATAAAATAAGTTTTTGACAAGTTCGGAAGTTCGTCCAAGAACTAAGAGAGAACCAATACTCACATAAATAAGTTTTTGACAAGTTCGGAAGTTCGTCCAAGATCCAAGAGAGAACCAATTATCAAGTAAATAAGTTTTTAATTAAGCAACCAAAACTTGTTAACAAAAAGACAAACTATTTAGACCAAATTATGCGATTTTCCGAGCATGGAATGTTCAAAAAATTGCTTAAAGGAATGGATCCTCCTGAATACTTTCAGGAACCGAAGTTATAAAAGAAATCATCAAAGTTTGAAAAGTTTGGAAGTTCGTCCAAGAACCAAGAGAGAAACAAGTTTCACGTAAATAAGTTTTTGACAAGCTCGGAAGTTCGTCCAATAACCAAGAGAGAAACAATTCTCACGTAAATAAGTTTTTGATAAGTTCAGAAGTTCGTCCAAGAACCAAGAGAGAAACAATTCTCACGTAACTAAGTTATTAATTAACAGTCCAAAACTTGTTTACAAAATGACAAACTATTTTGACCAAATGGTGTGATTTCTCGAGCATGGAATGTTTGGAAATTTGCTCAAAGGAATGCATCGCCTTGAATACTTTAAGGAACCTAAGTTATAAAAGAACTCGTGAAAGTTTGACAAGTTCGAAAGTTCATCCAAGATCCAAGAGAGGAACAATTCTCACATAAATAAGTTTTTAACTCAAACATCAAAACTTGTTTACAAAACTGACAAACTATTTAGACCAAATTATGCGATTTCCCGAGCATGGAATGTTTAAAAAATTGCTCGAAGGAATAGATCGTCTTGAATATTGTCAGGAACCGAAGTTATAAAAGAAATCGCAAAATTTTGACAAGTTCTGGTGTTCGTCCTAGAGCCAAGAGAGAAACAATTCTTACGTAAATAAGTTTTTAATTCTAAAACCAAAACATGTTTACGAAATGACAAACTTTTTAGACCGTACGATGAGATTTTACGAGCATGGAGTGTTCGAAAAATTCTCGAAGGAATGGATCGTCTTGAATTCTTTAAGGTACCGAAGTTATAAAAGAACTCGTAAAAGTTTGAAAGGTTCAGAAGTTCAACGAAGGTCCAAGAGAGAAATAATTCTCACGTAAATAAGTTTTTAATTGAAAGATCAAATCCTGTTTAAAAAATTAAAAACTATTTAGACCAAATGATGTGATTTCCCGAGCATGGAAATCTTCAAAAAACTACCCAAAGGAATGCATCGTCTTGAAAACTTTAAGGTATCGAAGTTATAAAACAACAAGTAAAGGTTTAAAATGTTCGGAAATTCGTCTGAGAACAAAGAGAGAAACAGTTCTCACGTAAATAAGTTTTTAATTCAAAGGCCAAAATATTTTTCAAAATGACAAACTATTTAGACCAAATGATGCAATTTCCCGAGCAAGGAATGTTTGGAAAATAGCTCGAAGGATTGAATTGTCATGAATACTTTCAGGAACAGAAGTTATAACAGAAATCATAAAAGTTTGACAAGTTCCGATGTTCGTCCAAGAACCAAGAGAGAAGCAATACTCACGTAAATAAGTTTTTGACAAGTTCGGAAGTTCGTCCAAGATCCAAGAGAGAACCAATTCTCACGTAAATAAGTTTTAATAAGTTTTTAATTCAGTAACCAAAACTTGTTTACAAAAAGATAAACTGTTTAGACCAAATTATTCGATTTCCCGAGCGTGCAATGTTCAAAAAATTGCTCAAAGGAATGGTTCCTCCTGAATACTTTCAGGAACCGAAGTTATAAAAGAAATCGTAAAAGTTTGAAAAGTTCTGATGTTCGTCCAAGAACCAAGAGAGAAACAATTCTCACGTAACTAAGTTATCAATTAACAGTCCAAAACTTGTTTACAAAATGACAAACTGTTTTGACCAAACGGTGTGATTTTTCAAGCATATTATGTTTGGAAATTTGCCCAAATGAATGGATCGTCTTGAATACTTTAAGGAATCGAAGTTATAAAACAACTCGTAAAAGTTTAAAATGTTTAGAAATTCGTCTAACAACAAAGAGAGAAACAATACTCACGTAAATAAGTTTTTAATTCTAAGACCGAAATATTTTTCAAAATGACAAACTATTTAGACCAAATGATGCGATTTCCCGAGCAAGGAATGTTTGGAAAATAGCTCGAAGGAATGGATCATCATGAATACTTTCAGGAACCGAAGTTATAAAAGAAATCATAAAAGTTGGACAAGTTTAGATGTTCGTCCAAGAACCAAGAGAGAAACAATTCTTACATAAAAAAAGTTTTTGACAAGTTCGGAGGTTCGTCCAAGAACTAAGAGAGAACTAATACTCACATAAATAAGTTTTTGACAAGTTCGGAAGTTCGTCCAAGATCCAAGAGAGAACCAATTATCAAGTAAATAAGTTTTTAATTAAGCAACCAAAACTTGTTAACAAAAAGACAAACTATTTAGACCAAATTATGCGATTTCCTGAGCATGGAATGTTCAAAAAATTGCTTAAAGGAATGGATCCTCCTGAATACTTTCAGGAACCGAAGTTATAAAAGAAATCGTCAAAGTTTGAAAAGTTCGGAAGTTCGTCCAAGAACCAAGAGAGAAACAAGTCTCACGTAAATAAGTTTTTGACAAGCTCGGAAGTTCGTCCAAGAACCAAGAGAGAAACAATTCTCACGTAAATAAGTTTTTGATAAGTTCAGAAGTTCGTCCAAGAACCAAGAGAGAAACAATTCTCACGTAACTAAGTTATTAATTAACAGTCCAAAACTTGTTTACAAATGACAAACTATTTTAACTTGGGGGCGGGGAAAAGGAATGGATCGTCTTGAATACTTTCAGGAACCTAATTTATAAAAGAACTCGTGAAAGTTTGACAAGTTCGAAAGTTCGTCCAAGAACCAAGAGAGAAATAATTCTCACGTAAATCAGTTTTTAATTCAAACACCAAAACTTGCTTACAAACTGACAAACTATTAAGACCAAATTATGCGATTTCCCGTGCATGCAATGTTCGAAAAATTGCTCGAAGGATAGATCGTCTTGACTACTTTCAGGAACCGAAGTTATAAAACAATCGCAAAAGTTTGACAAGTTCGAATGTTCGTCCAAGAGCCAAGAGAGAAACAATTCTTACGTAAATAAGTTTTTAATTCAAAAACCAAAACATGTTTACGAAATGACAAACTGTTTAGACCATACGATGCAATTATACGCGCATGAAGTGTTTGAAAAATTCTCGAAGGAATGGATCGTCTTGAATACTGTAAGGTGCCGAAGTTATAAAAGAACTCGTAAAAGTTTGAAAAGTTCAGAAGTTCATCCAAGGACCAAGAGAGAAACAATTCTCATGTAATTAAGTTTTTAATTGAAAGACCAAATCCTGTTTACAAAATGACAAACTATTGAGACCAAATGATGCGATTTCCCGAGCATGGAAATCTTCGAAAAACTACCCGCAGGATTGGATTGTCTAGAATACTTTAAGGAATCGAAGCTATAAAACAACTCGTAAAAGTTTAAAATGTTTGGAAGTTCGTCTAAGAACAAACAGAGAAACAGTTCTCACGTAAATAAGTTTTTAGTTCAAAGACCAAAATATTTTTCAAAATGAAAAACTATTTAGACCAAATGATGCGATTTCCCAAGCTAGAAATGTTCGGGAAATAGCTCGAAGGAATGGAACGTCATGAAAACCTTCAGGAACCGAAGTTATAAAAGAAATCGTAAAATATTTGACAAGTTCAGATGTTTGTCCAAGAACCAAGAGAGAAACAATTCTTACATAAAATAAGTTTTTGACAGGCTCAGAAGTTCATCCAAGAACTAAGAGACAAGCAATGCTCACGTAAATAAGTTTTTGACAAGTTGGGAAGTTCGTCCAAGATCTAAGAGAGAACCAATTCTCACGTAAATAAGTTTTTAACTCAGCGACGAAAACTTGTTTACAAAAGGACAAACTATTTAGACCAAATTATGCGATTTCCCGAGCATGGAATGTTCAAAAAATTGCTCAAAGGAATGGATCCTCTTGAATACTTTCAGGAATCGAAGTTATAAAAGAAATCGTAAAAGTTTGAAAACTTCGGATGTTCGTCCAAGAACCAAGAGAGAAACAATTCTCATGTAAATAAGTTTTTTGACAAGTTTGAAAGTTTCCAAAAACAAAGAGAGAAAAAATTCTCACGTAAATAACTTTTTGATAAGTTTGGAAGTTCGTCTAAGAAACAAGAGAGAAACAATTCTCACGTAACTAAGTTATTAATTAACAGTCCAAAACGTGTTTACAAAATGACAAACTATTTTGACCAAACGGTGTGATTTCTCAAGCATGGAATGTTTGGAAATTTGCTCAAAGGAATGCATCGCCTTGAATACTGTAAGGAACCTAAGTTATAAAAGAACTCGTGGAAGTTTGACAAGTTCGAAAGTTTATCCAAGAACCAAGAGAGGAACAATTCTCACATAAATAAGTTTCTAACTCAAACATCAAAACTTGTTTACAAAACTGACAAACTATTTAGACCAAATTATGCGATTTCCCGAGCATGGAATGTTTAAAAAATTGCTCGAAGGAATAGATCGTCTTGAATACTGTCAGGAACCGAAGTTATAAAAGAAATCTCAAAATTTTGACAAGTTCTGGTGTTCGTCCTAGAGCCAAGAGAGAAACAATTCTTACGTAAATAAGTTTTTAATTCAAAAACCAAAACATGTTTACGAAATGACAAACTTTTTAGACCGTACGATGCGATTTTACGAGCATGGAGTGTTCGAAAAATTCTCGAAGGAATGGATCGTCCTGAATACTTTAAGGTACCGAAGTTATAAAAGAACTCGTAAAAGTTTGAAAAGTTCAGAAGTTCAACGAAGGTCCAAGAGAGAAATAATTCTCACGTAAATAAGTTTTTAATTGAAAGACCAAATCCTGTTTAAAAAATGAAAAACTATTTAGACCAAATGATGCGATTTCCCGAGCATGGAAATCTTCAAAAAACTACCCAAAGGAATGCATCGTCTTGAAAACTTTAAGGTATCGAAGTTATAAAACAACTCGTAAAAGTTTAAAATGTTCGGAAGTTCGTCGTAGAACAAAGAGAGAAACAGTTCTCACGTAAATAAGTTTTTAATTCAAAGGCCAAAATATTTTTCAAAATGACAAACTATTTAGACCAAATGATGCAATTTCCAGAGCAAGGAATGTTTGGACAATAGCTCGAAGGAATGGATCGTCATGAATACTTTCAGGAACAGAAGTTATAAAAGAAATCATAAAAGTTTGACAAGTTTCGATGTTCGTCCAAGAACCAAGAGAGAAGCAATACTCACGTAAATAAGTTTTTGACAAGTTCGGAAGTTCGTCCAAGATCCAAGAGAGAACCAATTCTCACGTAAATAAGTTTTTAATTTAGTGACCGAAACATGTTTACAAAAAGACAAACTGTTTAGACCAAATTATTCGATTTCCCGAGCGTGCAATGTTCAAAAAATTGCTCAAAGGAATGGTTCCTCCTGAATACTTTCAGGAACCGAAGTTATAAAAGAAATCGTAAAAGTTTGAAAGGTTCTGATGTTCGTCCAAGAACCAAGAGAGAAACAATTCTCACGTAAATAAGTTTTTGATAAGTTCGGAAGTTCGTCCAAGAACCAAGAGAGAAACAATTCTCACGTAACTAAGTTATCAATTAACCGTCCAAAACTTGTTTCCAAAATGACAAACTGTTTTGACCAAACGGTGTGATTTTTCAAGCATGTTATGTTTGGAAATTTGCTCAAATGAATGGATCGTCTCGAATACTTTAAGGAATCGAAGTTATAAAACAACTCGTAAAAGTTTAAAATGTTCGGAAGTTCATCTAAGAACAAAGAGAGAAACAGTACTCACGTAAATAAGTTTTTAATTCGAAGACCGAAATATTTTTCAAATGACAAACTATTTAGACCAAATGATGCGATTTTCGGAGCAAGGAATGTTTGGAAAATAGCTAGAAGGAAAGGATCGTCATGAATACTTTTAGGAACCGAAGTTATAAAAGAAATCATAAATGTTGGACAAGTTTAGATGTTCGTCCAAGAACCAAGAGATAAAACAATTCTTACATAAAATAAGTTTTTGACAAGTTCGGAAGTTCGTCCAAGAACTAAGAGAGAAGCAATACTCACGTAAATAAGTTTTTGACAAGTTCGGTAGTTTGTCCAAGATCCAAGAGAGAACCAATTATCACGTAAATAAGTTTTTAATTAAGCAACCAAAACTTGTTAACAAAAAGACAAACTATTTAGACCAAATTATGCGATTTCCCGAGCATGGAATGTCCAAAAAATTGCTTAAAGGAATGGATCCTCCTGAATACTTTCAGGAACCGAAGTTATAAAAGAAATCATCGAAGTTTGAAAAGTTCGGATGTTCGTCTTAGAGCCAAGAGAGAAACAAGTCTCACGTAAATAAGTTTTAAATTCAAAAACCAAAACATGTTTACGAAATGACAAACTTTTTAGACCGTACGATGCGATTTTACGAGCATGCAGTGTTCGAAAAATTCTCGAAGGAATGGATCGTCTTGAATACTTTAAGGTACCGAAGTTATAAAAGAACTTGTAAAAGTTTGAAAAGTTCAGAAGTTCAACGAAGGTCCAAGAGAGAAATAATTCTCACGTAAATAAATTTTTAATTGAAAGACCAAATCCTGTTTAAAAAATGAAAAACTATTTAGACCAAATGATGCGATTTCCCGAGCATGGAAATCTTCAAAAAACTACCCAAAGGAATGCATCGTCTTGAAAACTTTAAGGTATCGAACTTATAAAACAACTAGTAAAAGTTTAAAATTTTCGGAAGTTAGTCTGAGAACAAAGAGAGAAACAGTTCTCACATAAATAAGTTTTTAATTCAAAGGCCAAAATATTTTTCAAAATGACAAACTATTTAGACCAAATGATGCAATTTCCCGAGCAAGGAATGTTTGGACAATAGCTCGAAGGAATGAATTGTCATGAATACTTTCAGGAACAGAAGTTATAAAAGAAATCATAAAAGTTTGACAAGTTCCGAAGTTCGTCCAAGAACCAAGAGAGAAGCAGTACTCACGTAAATAAGTTTTTGACAAGTTCGGAAGTTCGTCCAAGATACAAGAGAGAACCAATTCTCACGTAAATAAGTTTTAATAAGTTTTTAATTCAGTGACCAAAACTTGTTTAGAAAAAGACAAACTATTTAGACCAAATTATTCGATTTCCCGAGCGTGCAATGTTCAAAAAATTGCTCAAAGGAATGGTTCCTCCTGAATACTTTCAGGAACCGAAGTTATAAAAGAAATCGTAAAAGTTTGAAAAGTTCTGATGTTCGTCCAAGAACCAAGAGAGAAACAATTCTCACGTAAATAAATTTTTGATAAGTTCGGAAGTTCGTCCAAGAACCAAGAGAGAAACAATTCTCACGTAACTAAGTTATCAATTAACAGTCCAAAACTTGTTTACAAAATGACAAACTGTTTTGACCAAACGGTGTGATTTTTCAAGCATATTATGTTTGGAAATTTGCTCAAATGAATGGATCGCCTTGAATACTTTAAGGAATCAAAGTTATAAAACAACTCGTAAAAGTTTAAAATGTTCAGAAATTCGTCTAAGAACAAAGAGAGAAACAATACTCACGTAAATAAGTTTTTAATTCTAAGACCGAAATATTTTTCAAAATGACAAACTATTTAGACCAAATGATGCGATTTCCCGAGCAAGGAATGTTTGGAAAATAGCTTGGAGGAATGGATCGTCATGAATACTTTCAGGAACCGAAGTTATAAAAGAAATCATAAAAGTTGGACAAGTTTAGATGTTCGTCCAAGAACCAAGAGAGAAACAATTCTTACATAAAATAAGTTTTTGACAAGTTCGGAAGTTCGTCCAAGAACTAAGAGAGAACCAATACTCACATAAATAAGTTTTTGACAAGTTCGGAAGTTCGTCCAAGATCCAAGAGAGAACCAATTATCACGTAAATAAGTTTTTAATTAAGCGACCAAAACTTGTTAACAAAAAGACAAACTATTTAGACCAAATTATGCGATTTCCCGAGCATGGAATGTTTAAAAAATTGCTTAAAGGAATGGATCCTCCTGAATACTTTCAGGAACCGAAGTTATAAAAGAAATCGTCGAAATTTGAAAAGTTCGGAAGTTCGTCGAAGAACCAAGAGAGAAACAAGTCTCACGTAAATAAGTTTTTGACAAGCTCGAAAGTTCGTCCAAGAACCAAGAGAGAAACAATTCTCACGTAAATAAGTTTTTGATAAGTTCAGAAGTTCGTCCAAGAACCAAGAGAGAAACAATTCTCACGTAACTAAGTTATTAATTAACAGTCCAAAACTTGTTTACAAAATGACAAACTATTTTGACCAAATGGTGTGATTTCTCGAGCATGGAATGTATGGAAATTTGCTCAAACGAATGCATCGCCTTGAATACTTTAAGGAATCGAAGTTATAAAAGAACTCGTGAAAGTTTGACAAGTTCGAAAGTTCATCCAAGAACCAAGAGAGGAACAATTCTCACATAAATAAGTTTTTAACTCAAACATCAAAACTTGTTTACAAAACTGACAAACTATTTAGACCAAATTATGCGATTTCTCGAGCATGGAATGTTTAAAAAATTGCTCGAAGGAATAGATCGTCTTGAATACTTTCAGGAACCGAAGTTATAAAAGAAATCGCAAAATTTTGACAAGTTATAGTGTTCTTCCTAGAGCCAAGAGAGAAACAATTCTTAAATAAATAAGTTTTTAATTCAAAAACCAAAACATGTTTACGAAATGACAAACTTTTTAGACCGTACGACGCGATTTTACGAGCATGCAGTGTTCGAAAAATTCTCGTCTTGAATACTTTAAGGTACCGAAGTTATAAAAGAACTCGTAAAAGTTTGAAAAGTTCAGAAGTTCAACGAAGGTCCAAGAGAGAAATAATTCTCACGTAAATAAGTTTTTCATTGAAAGACCAAATCCTGTTTAAAAAATGAAAAACTATTTAGACCAAATGATGCGATTTCCCGAGCATGGAAATCTTCAAAAAACTACCCAAAGGAATGCATCGTCTTGAAAACTTTAAGGTATCGAAGTTATAAAACAACTAGTAAAAGTTTAAAATGTTCGGAAGTTCGTCTGAGAACAAAGAGAGAAACAGTTCTCACGTAAATAAGTTTTTAATTCAAAGGCCAAAGTATTTTTCAAAATGACAAACTATTTAGACCAAATGATGCAATTTCCCGAGCAAGGAATGTTTGGACAATAGCTCGAAGGAATGGATCGTCATGAATACTTTCAGGAACAGAAGTTATAAAAGAAATCATAAAAGTTTGACAAGTTCCGATGTTCGTCCAAGAACCAAGAGAGAAGCAATACTCACGTAAATAAGTTTTTGACAAGTTCGGAAGTTCGTCCAAGATCCAAGAGAGAACCAATTCTCACGTAAATAAGTTTTTAATTTAGTGACCAAAACATGTTTACAAAAAGACAAACTGTTTAGACCAAATTATTCGATCTCCCGAGCGTGCAATGTTCAAAAAATTGCTCAAAGGAATGGTTCCTCCTGAATACTTTCAGGAACCGAAGTTATAAAAGAAATCGTAAAAGTTTGAAAAGTTCTGATGTTCGTCCAAGAACCAAGAGAGAAACAATTCTCACGTAAATAAGTTTTTGATAAGTTCGAAAGTTCGTCCAAGAACCAAGAGAGAAACAATTCTCACGTAACTAAGTTATCAATTAACAGTCCAAAACTTGTTTACAAAATGACAAACTGTTTTGACCAAACGGTGTGATTTTTCAAGCATGTTATGTTTGGAAATTTGCTCAAATGAATGGATCGTCTTGAATACTTTAAGGAATCAAAGTTATAAAACAACACGTAAAAGTTTAAAATGTTCGAAAATTCATCTAACAACAAAGAGAGAAACAGTACTCACGTAAATAAGTTTTTAATTCTAAGACCGAAATATTTTTCAAAATGACAAACTATTCAGACCAAATGATGCGATTTCCCGAGCAAGGAATGTTTGGAAAATAGCTCGAAGGAATGGATCGTCATGAATACTTTCAGGAACCGAAGTTATAAAAGAAATCATAAAAGTTGGACAAGTTTAGATGTTCGTCCAAGAACCAAGAGAAAAACAATTCTTACATAAAATAAGTTTTTGACAAGTTCGGTAGTTCGTCCAAGAACAAAGAGAGAACCAATACTCACATAAATAAGTTTTTGACAAGTTCGGAAGTTCGTCCAAGATCCAAGAGAGAACCAATTATCACGTAAATAAGCTTTTAATTAAGCGACCAAAACTTGTTAACAAAAAGACAAACTATTTAGACCAAATTATGCGATTTCCCGAGCATGGAATGTTCAAAAAATTGCTTAAAGGAATGGATCCTCCTGAATACTTTGACGAACCGAAGTTATAAAAAGAAATCGTCGAAGTTTGAAAAGTTCAGAAGTTCGTCCAAGAACCAAGAGAGAAACAAGTCTCACGTAAATAAGTTTTTGACAAGCTCGGAAGTTCGTCCAAGAACCAAGAGAGAAACAATTCTCACGTAAATAAGTTTTTGATAAGTTCAGAAGTTCGTCCAAGAACCTAGAGAGAAACAATTCTCACGTAACTAAGTTATTAATTAACAGTCCAAAACTTGTTTACAAAATGACAAACTATTTTGACCAAATGGTGTGATTTCTCGAGCATGGAATGTTTGAAAATTTGCTCAAACGAATGCATCGCCTTGAATACTTTAAGGAACCTAAGTTATTAAAGAACTCGTGAAAGTTTGACAAGTTCGAAAGTTCATCCAAGAACCAAGAGAGGAACAATTCTCACATAAATAAGTTTTTAACTCAAACATCAATACTTGTTTACAAAACTGACAAACTATTTAGACCAAATTATACGATTTCCCGAGCATGGAATGTTTAAAAAATTGCTCGAAGGAATAGATCGTCTTGAATACTGTCAGGAACCGAAGTTATAAAAGAAATCGCAAAATTTTGACAAGTTCTGATGTTCATCAAGGAGCCAAGAGAGAAACAATTCTTACGTAAATAAGTTTTTAATTCAAAAACCAAAACATGTTTATGAAATGACAAACTTTTTAGACCGTACGACGCGATTTTACGAGCATGGAGTGTTCGAAAAATTCTATAAGGAATGGATCGTCTTGAATACTTTAAGGTACCGAAGTTATAAAAGAACTCGTAAAAGTTTGAAAAGTTCAGAAGTTCAACGAAAGTCCAAGAGAGAAATAATTCTCACGTAAATAAGTTTTTAATTGAAAGACCAAATCCTGTTTAAAAAATGAAAAACTATTTAGACCAAATAATGCGATTTCTCGAGCATAGAAATATTCAAAAAACTACCCAAAGGAATGCATCGTCTTGAAAACTTGAAGGTATCAAAGTTATAAAACAACTAGTAAAAGTTTAAAATGTTCGGAAGTTCGTCTGAGAACAAAGAGAGGAACAGTTCTCACGTAAATAAGTTTTTAATTCAAAGGCCAAAATATTTTTCAAAATGACAAACTATTTAGACCAAAGGATGCAATTTCCCGAACAAGGAATGTTTAGACAATAGCTCGAAGGAATGGATCGTCATGAATACTTTCAGGAACAGAAGTTATAAAAGAAATCATAAAAGTTTGACAAGTTCCGATGTTCGTCCAAGAACCAAGAGAGAAGCAATACTCACGTAAATAAGTTTTTGACAAGTTCGGAAGTTCGTCCAAGATCCAAGTGAGAACCAATTCTCACGTAAATAAGTTTTAATAAGTTTTTAATTCAGTGACCAAGAGAGAAACAATTCTCACGTAACTAAGTTATCAATTAACAGTCCAAAACTTGTTTACAAAATGACCAACTGTTTTGACCAAATGGTGTGATTTTTCAAGCATGTTATGTTTGGAAATTTGCTCAAATGAATGGATCGTCTTGAATACTTTAAGGAATCGAAGATATAAAACAACTCGTAAAAGTTTAAAATGTTCGGAAGTTCGTCTAAGAAAAAAGAGAGAAACAGTACTCATGTAAATAAGTTTTTAATTCAAAGACCGAAATATTTTTCAAAATGACAAACTATTTAGACCAAATGATTTCCCGAGCAAGGAATGTTTGGAAAATAGCTCGAAGGAATGAATCGTCATGAATACTTTTAGGAACCGTAGTTATAAAAGAAATCATAAAAGTTGGACAAGTTTAGATGTTCATCCAAGAACCAAGAGAGAAACAATTGTTACATAAAATAAGTTTTTGACAAGTTCGGAAGTTCGTCCAAGAACTAAGAGAGAAGCAGTACTCACATAAATAAGTTTTTGACAAGTTCGGAAGTTCGTCCAAGATCCAAGAGAGAGCCAATTATCACGTAAATAAGTTTTTAATTAAGCGACCAAAACTTGTTAACAAAAAGACAAACTATTTAGATCAAATTATGCGATTTCCCGAGCATGGAATGCTCAAAAAATTGCTTAAAGGAATGGATCCTCCTGAATACTTTCAGGAATCGAAGTTATAAAAGAAATCGTCAATGTTTGAAAAGTTCAGATGTTCGTCCAAGAACCAAGAGAGAAACAATTCTCACGTAAATAAGTTTTTGAAAGTTCGGAAGTTCGTCCAAAACCAAGAGAGAACAATTCTCACGTAAATAAGTTTTTGATAAGTTCATAAGTTCGTCCAAGATCCAAGAGAGAAACAATTCTCACGTAACTAAGTTATTAATTAACAGTCCAAAACTTGTTTACAAAATGACAAACTATTTTGACCAAATGGTTTGATTTCTTGAGCATGGAATGTTTGGAAATTTGCTCAACGGAATGCATCGCCTTGAATACTTTAAGGAACCTAAGTTATAAAAGAACTCGTGAAAGTTTGACAAGTTCGAAAGTTCATCCAAGAACCAAGGGAGGAACAATTCTCACATAAATAAGTTTTTGACTCAAACATCAAAACTTGTTTACAAAACTGACAAACTATTTAGACCAAATTATGCGATTTCCCGAGCATGGAATGTTTAAAAAATTGCTCGAAGGAATAGATCATCTTGAATACTGTCAGGAACCGAAGTTATAAAAGAAATCGCAAAATTTTGACAAGTTCTGATGTTCATCATAGAGCCAAGAGAGAAACAATTCTTACGTAAATAAGTTTTTAATTCAAAAACCAAAACATGTTTACGAAATGACAAACTTTTTAGACCGTATGATGCGATTTTACGAGCATGGAGTGTTCGAAAAATTCTCAAAGGAATGGATCGTCTTGAATACTTTAAGGTACAGAAGTTATAAAAGAACTCGTAAAAGTTTGAAAAGTTTAGAAGTTCAACGAAGGTCCAAGGGAGAAATAATTATCACGTAAATAAGTTTTGAACTGAAAGTCCAAATCCAGTTTACAAAATGACAAACTATTCAGACGAAATGATGCGATTTCCCGAGCTTGGAAATCTTTGAAAAATTGCCGGAAGGAATGGATCGTCTTGAATACTTTAAGGAATCAAAGTTATAAAACAGCTCGTAAAAGTTTAAAATGTTCGGAAGTTCGTCTAAGGACAAATAGAGAAACAGTTCTTACGTAAATAAGTTTTCAATTCAAAGAAATCTAAAATTTTTCAAAATGACAAACCATTTAAACCAGATGTTCGTCCAAGAACCAAGAGAGAAATAATTCTTACATAAAATAAGTTTTTGA
This sequence comes from Kokia cookei, assembly GCA_039519145.1. NCBI lineage: Eukaryota > Viridiplantae > Streptophyta > Magnoliopsida > Malvales > Malvaceae > Kokia > Kokia cookei. Next base: position 29,084,738 of record CM076909.1, read on the forward strand.
CAAGCTCGGAAGTTCGTCCAAGAACTAAGAGACAAGCAATGCTCACGTAAATAAGTTTTTGACAAGTTGGGAAGTTCGTCCAAAATCCAAGAGAGAACCAATTCTCACGTAAATAAGTTTTTTAATTCAGCGACCAAAACTTGTTTACAAAAGGACAAACTATTTAGACCAAATTATGTGATTTCCCGAGCATGAAATGTTCAAAAAATTTCTCAAAGGAATGGATCCTCCTGAATACTTTCAGGAACCGAAGTTATAAAAGAAATCGTAAAAGTTTGACAAGTTCGGAAGTTCATCCAAGAGCCAAGAGAGAAACAATTCTTACGTAAATAAGTTTTTAATTCAAAAACCAAAACATGTTTACGAAATGACAAACTTTTAGACCATACGATGCGATTTTACGATCACGGAGTGTTAGAAAATTTCTCAAAGGAATGGATCGTATTGAATACTATAAGGTGCCGAAGTTACAAAAGAACTCGTAAAAGTTTGAAAAGTTCAAAAGTTCATCCAAGAACCAAGAGAGAAACAATTCTAACGTAAATAAGTTTTTAATTGAAAGACCAAATCCTGTTCACAAAATGACAAACAATTCATACCAAATGATGCGATTTCCCGAGCATGGAAATCTTCAAAAAACTGCACGAAGGAGGGGATCGTCTTGAAAACTTTAAGGAATCGAAGTTATAAAACAACTCGTAAAAGTTTAAAATGTTCGGATGTTCGTCTAAGAAAAAAGAGAGAAACAGTTCACATGTAAATAAGTTTTTAATTTAAAGACCAATATATTTTTTAAAATGACAAACCATTTAAACCAAATGACGCGATTTCTCAAGTAAAGAATGCTCGGGAAATAGCTAGAAGGAATGGATCGTCATGAATACCTTTAGGAATTGAAGTTATAAAAGAAATTTAAAATGTTTGACAAGTTCAGATGTTTGCCCAAGAACCAAGAGAGAAACAATTCTTACATAAAATAAGTTTTTGACAAGCTCGAAAGTTCGTCCAAGAACTAAGAGACAAGCAATGCTCACGTAAATAAGTTTTTGACAAGTTGGGAAGTTCGTCCAAGATCCAAGAGAGAATCAATTCTCACGTAAATAAGTTTTTAATTCAGCGACCAAAACTTGTTTACAAAAAGACAAACTATTTAGACCAAATCATGGGATTTCCCGAGCATGAAATGTTCAAAAAATTGCTCAAAGGAATGGATCCGCCTGAATACTTTCAGGAACCGAAGTTATAAAAGAAATCGTAAAAGTTTGAAAAGTTCGAATGTTCGTCCAAGAACCAAGAGAGAAACAATTCTCACGTAAATAAGTTTTTGATAAGTTCGGAAGTTCGTCTAAGAACCAAGAGAGGGACAATTCTCACGTAACTAAGTTATTAATTAACAGTCCAAAACTTGTTTACAAAATGACAAACTATTTGACCAGATGGTGTGATTTCTCGAGCATGGAATGTTTGGAAATTTGCTCAAAGGAATGGATCGTCTTGAATACTTTAAGGAACCTAAGTTATTAAAGAACTCGTGAAAGTTTGACAAGTTCGAAAGTTCGTCCAAGAGCCAAGAGCGAAACAATTCTCACGTAAATAAGTTTTTAATTAAAACACCAAAACTTGTTTACAAACTGACAAACAATTTAGACCAAATTATGCAATACCCCGTGCATGGAATGATCGAAAAATTGCTCGAAGGAATAAATCGTCTTGACTACTTTCAGGAACCGAAGTTATAAGAGAATCGCAAAAGTTTGACAAGTTCGGATGTTCGTCCAAGAGCCAAGAGAGAAACAATTCTTACATAAATAAGTTTTTAATTCAAAAACATAAACATGTTTACGAAATGACAAACTTTTTAGACCCTACGATGCGATTTTACGAGCACGGAGTGTTCGAAAAATTCTCGTAGGAATGGATCGTCATGAATACTGTAAGGTGCCGAAGTTATAAAAGAACTCACAAAAGTTTGAAAAGTTCAGAAGTTCAACCAAGAACCAAGAGAGAAACAATTCTCACGTAAATAAGTTTTTAATTAAAACACCAAAACTTGTTTACAAACTGACAAACAATTTAGACCAAATTATGCGATTTCCCGTGCATGGAATGTTCGAAAAATTGCTCGAAGGAATAAATCGTCTTGACTACTTTCAGGAACCGAAGTTATAAAAGAATCGTAAAAGTTTGACAAGTTTGGATGTTCGTCCAAGAGCCAAGAGAGAAACAATTCTTACGTAAATAAGTTTTTAATTCAAAAACATAAACATGTTTACAAAATGACAAACTTTTTAGACCATACGATGTGATTTTACGAGCACGGAGTGTTCGAAAAATTCTCGAAGGAATGGATCGTCATGAATACTGTAAGGTGCCGAAGTTATAAAAGAACTCGCAAAAGTTTGAAAAGTTCAGAAGTTCAACCAAGAACCAAGAGAGAAACAATTCTCACGTAAATAAGTTTTGAATTGAAAGTCCAAATCCTGTTTACAAAATGACAAACTATTCAGACCAAATTATGCGATTTCCCGAGCAAGGAATGTTCGGGAAATAGCTCGAAGGAATGGATCGTCATGAATACCTTCAGGAACCGAAGTTATAAAAGAAATCTAAAATGTTTGACAAGTTCAGATGTTCGTCCAAGAACCAAGAGAGAGAAACAATTCTTACATAAAATAAGTTTTTGACAAGCTCGGAAGTTCGTCCAAGAACTAAGAGACAAGCAATGCTCACGTAAATAAGTTTTTGACAAGTTAGGAAGTTCGTCCAAGATCCAAGAGAGAACCAATTCTCACGTAAATAAGTTTTTAATTCAGCGACCAAAACTTGTTTACAAAAGGACAAACTATTTAGACCAAATCATGCGATTTCCCGAGCATGAAATGCTCAAAAAATTGCTCAAAGGAATGGATCCTCCTGAATACTTTAAGGAACCGAAGTTATAAAAGAAATCGTAAAAGTTTGAAAAGTTCGAATGTTCGTCCAAGAACCAAGAGAGAAACAATTCTCACGTAAATAAGTTTTTGATAAGTTCGGAAGTTCGTCTAAGAACCAAGAGAGAAACAATTCTCACGTAACTAAGTTATTAATTAACAGTCCAAAACTTGTTTACAAAATGACAAACTATTTCGACCAGATGGTGTGATTTCTCAAGCATGGAATGTTTGAAAATTTGCTCAAAGGAATGGATCGTCTTGAATACTTTAAGGAACCTAAGTTATAAAAGAACTCGTGAAAGTTTGACAAGTTCGAAAGTTCGTCCAAGAACCAAGAGAGAAACAATTCTCACGTAAATAAGTTTTTAATTAAAACACCAAAACTTGTTTACAAACTGACAAACAATTTAGACCAAATTATGCGATTTCCCGTGCATGGAATGTTCGACAAATTGCTCGAAGGAATAAATCGTCTTGACTACTTTCAGGAACCAAAGTTATAAAAGAATCACAAAAGTTTCACATGTTTGGATGTTCGTCCAAGAGCCAAGAGAGAAACAATTCTTACGTAAATAAGTTTTTAATTCAAAAACATAAACATGTTTACGAAATGACAAACTTTTTAGACCATACGATGCGATTTTACGAGCACGGAGTGTTCGAAAAATTCTCGTAGGAATGGATCGTCATGAATACTGTAAGGTGCCGAAGTTATAAAAGAACTCGCAAAAGTTTGAAAAGTTCAGAAGTTCAACCAAGAACCAAGAGAGAAACAATTCTCACGTAAATAAGTTTTGAATTGAAAGTCCAAATCCTGTTTACAAAATGACAAACTATTCAGACCAAATGATGCGATTTCCCGAGCAAGGAATGTTCGGGAAATAGCTCGAAGGAATGGATCGTCATGAATACCTTCAGGAACCGAAGTTATAAAAGAAATCTAAAATGTTTGACAAGTTCAGATGTTCGTCCAAGAACCAAGAGAGAAACAATTCTTACATAAAATAAGTTTTTGACAAGCTCGGAAGTTCGTCCAAGAACTAAGAGACAAGCAATGCTCACGTAAATAAGTTTTTGACAAGTTTGGAAGTTCATCCAAGATCCAAGAGAGAACCAATTCTCACGTAAATAAGTTTTTAATTTTGCGACCAAAACTTGTTTACAAAAGGACAAACTATTTAGACCAAATCATGCGATTTCCCGAGCATGAAATGCTCAAAAAATTGCTCAAAGGAATGGATCCTCCTGAATACTTTAAAGAACCGAAGTTATAAAAGAAATCGTAAAAGTTTGAAAAGTTCGAATGTTCGTCCAAGAACCAAGAGAGAAACAATTCTCACGTAAATAAGTTTTTGATAAGTTCGGAAGTTCATCTAAGAACCAAGAGAGAAACAATTCTCACGTAACTAAGTTATTAATTAACAGTCCAAAACTTGTTTACAAAATGACAAACTATTTCGACCAGATGGTGTGATTTCTCAAGCATGGAATGTTTGAAAATTTGCTCAAAGGAATGGATCGTCTTGAATACTTTAAGGAACCTAAGTTATAAAAGAACTCGTGAAAGTTTGACAAGTTCGAAAGTTCGTCCAAGAACCAAGAGAGAAACAATTCTCACGTAAATAAGTTTTTAATTAAAACACCAAAACTTGTTTACAAACTGACAAACAATTTAGACCAAATTATGCGATTTCCCGTGCATGGAATGTTCGAAAAATTGCTCGAAGGAATAAATCGTCTTGACTACTTTCAGGAACCGAAGTTATAAAAGAATCGCAAAAGTTTCACATGTTTGGATGTTCGTCCAAGAGCCAAGAGAGAAACAATTCTTACGTAAATAAGTTTTTAATTCAAAAACATAAACATGTTTACGAAATGACAAACTTTTTAGACCATACGATGCGATTTTACGAGCACGGAGTGTTCGAAAAATTCTAGTAGGAATGGATCGTCATGAATACTGTAAGGTGCCGAAGTTTAAAAAGAACTCACAAAAGTTTGAAAAGTTCAGAAGTTCAACCAAGAACCAAGAGAGAAACAATTCTCACGTAAATAAGTTTTTAATTAAAACACCAAAACTTGTTTACAAACTGACAAACAATTTAGACCAAATTATGCGATTTCCCGAGCATGGAATGTTTAAAAAATTGCTCGAAGGAATAGATCGTCTTGAATATTGTCAGGAACCGAAGTTATAAAAGAAATCGCAAAATTTTGACAAGTTCTGGTGTTCGTCCTAGAGCCAAGAGAGAAACAATTCTTACGTAAATAAGTTTTTAATTCTAAAACCAAAACATGTTTACGAAATGACAAACTTTTTAGACCGTACGATGAGATTTTACGAGCATGGAGTGTTCGAAAAATTCTCGAAGGAATGGATCGTCTTGAATTCTTTAAGGTACCGAAGTTATAAAAGAACTCGTAAAAGTTTGAAAGGTTCAGAAGTTCAACGAAGGTCCAAGAGAGAAATAATTCTCACGTAAATAAGTTTTTAATTGAAAGATCAAATCCTGTTTAAAAAATTAAAAACTATTTAGACCAAATGATGTGATTTCCCGAGCATGGAAATCTTCAAAAAACTACCCAAAGGAATGCATCGTCTTGAAAACTTTAAGGTATCGAAGTTATAAAACAACAAGTAAAGGTTTAAAATGTTCGGAAATTCGTCTGAGAACAAAGAGAGAAACAGTTCTCACGTAAATAAGTTTTTAATTCAAAGGCCAAAATATTTTTCAAAATGACAAACTATTTAGACCAAATGATGCAATTTCCCGAGCAAGGAATGTTTGGAAAATAGCTCGAAGGATTGAATTGTCATGAATACTTTCAGGAACAGAAGTTATAACAGAAATCATAAAAGTTTGACAAGTTCCGATGTTCGTCCAAGAACCAAGAGAGAAGCAATACTCACGTAAATAAGTTTTTGACAAGTTCGGAAGTTCGTCCAAGATCCAAGAGAGAACCAATTCTCACGTAAATAAGTTTTAATAAGTTTTTAATTCAGTAACCAAAACTTGTTTACAAAAAGATAAACTGTTTAGACCAAATTATTCGATTTCCCGAGCGTGCAATGTTCAAAAAATTGCTCAAAGGAATGGTTCCTCCTGAATACTTTCAGGAACCGAAGTTATAAAAGAAATCGTAAAAGTTTGAAAAGTTCTGATGTTCGTCCAAGAACCAAGAGAGAAACAATTCTCACGTAACTAAGTTATCAATTAACAGTCCAAAACTTGTTTACAAAATGACAAACTGTTTTGACCAAACGGTGTGATTTTTCAAGCATATTATGTTTGGAAATTTGCCCAAATGAATGGATCGTCTTGAATACTTTAAGGAATCGAAGTTATAAAACAACTCGTAAAAGTTTAAAATGTTTAGAAATTCGTCTAACAACAAAGAGAGAAACAATACTCACGTAAATAAGTTTTTAATTCTAAGACCGAAATATTTTTCAAAATGACAAACTATTTAGACCAAATGATGCGATTTCCCGAGCAAGGAATGTTTGGAAAATAGCTCGAAGGAATGGATCATCATGAATACTTTCAGGAACCGAAGTTATAAAAGAAATCATAAAAGTTGGACAAGTTTAGATGTTCGTCCAAGAACCAAGAGAGAAACAATTCTTACATAAAAAAAGTTTTTGACAAGTTCGGAGGTTCGTCCAAGAACTAAGAGAGAACTAATACTCACATAAATAAGTTTTTGACAAGTTCGGAAGTTCGTCCAAGATCCAAGAGAGAACCAATTATCAAGTAAATAAGTTTTTAATTAAGCAACCAAAACTTGTTAACAAAAAGACAAACTATTTAGACCAAATTATGCGATTTCCTGAGCATGGAATGTTCAAAAAATTGCTTAAAGGAATGGATCCTCCTGAATACTTTCAGGAACCGAAGTTATAAAAGAAATCGTCAAAGTTTGAAAAGTTCGGAAGTTCGTCCAAGAACCAAGAGAGAAACAAGTCTCACGTAAATAAGTTTTTGACAAGCTCGGAAGTTCGTCCAAGAACCAAGAGAGAAACAATTCTCACGTAAATAAGTTTTTGATAAGTTCAGAAGTTCGTCCAAGAACCAAGAGAGAAACAATTCTCACGTAACTAAGTTATTAATTAACAGTCCAAAACTTGTTTACAAATGACAAACTATTTTAAAAGGAATGGATCGTCTTGAATACTTTCAGGAACCTAATTTATAAAAGAACTCGTGAAAGTTTGACAAGTTCGAAAGTTCGTCCAAGAACCAAGAGAGAAATAATTCTCACGTAAATCAGTTTTTAATTCAAACACCAAAACTTGCTTACAAATTGACAAACTATTAAGACCAAATTATGCGATTTCCCGTGCATGCAATGTTCGAAAAATTGCTCGAAGGATAGATCGTCTTGACTACTTTCAGGAACCGAAGTTATAAAACAATCGCAAAAGTTTGACAAGTTCGAATGTTCGTCCAAGAGCCAAGAGAGAAACAATTCTTACGTAAATAAGTTTTTAATTCAAAAACCAAAACATGTTTACGAAATGACAAACTGTTTAGACCATACGATGCAATTATACGCGCATGAAGTGTTTGAAAAATTCTCGAAGGAATGGATCGTCTTGAATACTGTAAGGTGCCGAAGTTATAAAAGAACTCGTAAAAGTTTGAAAAGTTCAGAAGTTCATCCAAGGACCAAGAGAGAAACAATTCTCATGTAATTAAGTTTTTAATTGAAAGACCAAATCCTGTTTACAAAATGACAAACTATTGAGACCAAATGATGCGATTTCCCGAGCATGGAAATCTTCGAAAAACTACCCGCAGGATTGGATTGTCTAGAATACTTTAAGGAATCGAAGCTATAAAACAACTCGTAAAAGTTTAAAATGTTTGGAAGTTCGTCTAAGAACAAACAGAGAAACAGTTCTCACGTAAATAAGTTTTTAGTTCAAAGACCAAAATATTTTTCAAAATGAAAAACTATTTAGACCAAATGATGCGATTTCCCAAGCTAGAAATGTTCGGGAAATAGCTCGAAGGAATGGAACGTCATGAAAACCTTCAGGAACCGAAGTTATAAAAGAAATCGTAAAATATTTGACAAGTTCAGATGTTTGTCCAAGAACCAAGAGAGAAACAATTCTTACATAAAATAAGTTTTTGACAGGCTCAGAAGTTCATCCAAGAACTAAGAGACAAGCAATGCTCACGTAAATAAGTTTTTGACAAGTTGGGAAGTTCGTCCAAGATCTAAGAGAGAACCAATTCTCACGTAAATAAGTTTTTAACTCAGCGACGAAAACTTGTTTACAAAAGGACAAACTATTTAGACCAAATTATGCGATTTCCAGAGCATGGAATGTTCAAAAAATTGCTCAAAGGAATGGATCCTCTTGAATACTTTCAGGAATCGAAGTTATAAAAGATATCGTAAAAGTTTGAAAACTTCGGATGTTCGTCCAAGAACCAAGAGAGAAACAATTCTCATGTAAATAAGTTTTTTGACAAGTTTGAAAGTTTCCAAAAACAAAGAGAGAAAAAATTCTCACGTAAATAACTTTTTGATAAGTTTGGAAGTTCGTCTAAGAAACAAGAGAGAAACAATTCTCACGTAACTAAGTTATTAATTAACAGTCCAAAACGTGTTTACAAAATGACAAACTATTTTGACCAAACGGTGTGATTTCTCAAGCATGGAATGTTTGGAAATTTGCTCAAAGGAATGCATCGCCTTGAATACTGTAAGGAACCTAAGTTATAAAAGAACTCGTGGAAGTTTGACAAGTTCGAAAGTTTATCCAAGAACCAAGAGAGGAACAATTCTCACATAAATAAGTTTCTAACTCAAACATCAAAACTTGTTTACAAAACTGACAAACTATTTAGACCAAATTATGCGATTTCCCGAGCATGGAATGTTTAAAAAATTGCTCGAAGGAATAGATCGTCTTGAATACTGTCAGGAACCGAAGTTATAAAAGAAATCTCAAAATTTTGACAAGTTCTGGTGTTCGTCCTAGAGCCAAGAGAGAAACAATTCTTACGTAAATAAGTTTTTAATTCAAAAACCAAAACATGTTTACGAAATGACAAACTTTTTAGACCGTACGATGCGATTTTACGAGCATGGAGTGTTCGAAAAATTCTCGAAGGAATGGATCGTCCTGAATACTTTAAGGTACCGAAGTTATAAAAGAACTCGTAAAAGTTTGAAAAGTTCAGAAGTTCAACGAAGGTCCAAGAGAGAAATAATTCTCACGTAAATAAGTTTTTAATTGAAAGACCAAATCCTGTTTAAAAAATGAAAAACTATTTAGACCAAATGATGCGATTTCCCGAGCATGGAAATCTTCAAAAAACTACCCAAAGGAATGCATCGTCTTGAAAACTTTAAGGTATCGAAGTTATAAAACAACTCGTAAAAGTTTAAAATGTTCGGAAGTTCGTCGTAGAACAAAGAGAGAAACAGTTCTCACGTAAATAAGTTTTTAATTCAAAGGCCAAAATATTTTTCAAAATGACAAACTATTTAGACCAAATGATGCAATTTCCAGAGCAAGGAATGTTTGGACAATAGCTCGAAGGAATGGATCGTCATGAATACTTTCAGGAACAGAAGTTATAAAAGAAATCATAAAAGTTTGACAAGTTTCGATGTTCGTCCAAGAACCAAGAGAGAAGCAATACTCACGTAAATAAGTTTTTGACAAGTTCGGAAGTTCGTCCAAGATCCAAGAGAGAACCAATTCTCACGTAAATAAGTTTTTAATTTAGTGACCGAAACATGTTTACAAAAAGACAAACTGTTTAGACCAAATTATTCGATTTCCCGAGCGTGCAATGTTCAAAAAATTGCTCAAAGGAATGGTTCCTCCTGAATACTTTCAGGAACCGAAGTTATAAAAGAAATCGTAAAAGTTTGAAAGGTTCTGATGTTCGTCCAAGAACCAAGAGAGAAACAATTCTCACGTAAATAAGTTTTTGATAAGTTCGGAAGTTCGTCCAAGAACCAAGAGAGAAACAATTCTCACGTAACTAAGTTATCAATTAACCGTCCAAAACTTGTTTCCAAAATGACAAACTGTTTTGACCAAACGGTGTGATTTTTCAAGCATGTTATGTTTGGAAATTTGCTCAAATGAATGGATCGTCTCGAATACTTTAAGGAATCGAAGTTATAAAACAACTCGTAAAAGTTTAAAATGTTCGGAAGTTCATCTAAGAACAAAGAGAGAAACAGTACTCACGTAAATAAGTTTTTAATTCGAAGACCGAAATATTTTTCAAATGACAAACTATTTAGACCAAATGATGCGATTTTCGGAGCAAGGAATGTTTGGAAAATAGCTAGAAGGAAAGGATCGTCATGAATACTTTTAGGAACCGAAGTTATAAAAGAAATCATAAATGTTGGACAAGTTTAGATGTTCGTCCAAGAACCAAGAGATAAAACAATTCTTACATAAAATAAGTTTTTGACAAGTTCGGAAGTTCGTCCAAGAACTAAGAGAGAAGCAATACTCACGTAAATAAGTTTTTGACAAGTTCGGTAGTTTGTCCAAGATCCAAGAGAGAACCAATTATCACGTAAATAAGTTTTTAATTAAGCAACCAAAACTTGTTAACAAAAAGACAAACTATTTAGACCAAATTATGCGATTTCCCGAGCATGGAATGTCCAAAAAATTGCTTAAAGGAATGGATCCTCCTGAATACTTTCAGGAACCGAAGTTATAAAAGAAATCATCGAAGTTTGAAAAGTTCGGATGTTCGTCTTAGAGCCAAGAGAGAAACAAGTCTCACGTAAATAAGTTTTAAATTCAAAACCAAAACATGTTTACGAAATGACAAACTTTTTAGACCGTACGATGCGATTTTACGAGCATGCAGTGTTCGAAAAATTCTCGAAGGAATGGATCGTCTTGAATACTTTAAGGTACCGAAGTTATAAAAGAACTTGTAAAAGTTTGAAAAGTTCAGAAGTTCAACGAAGGTCCAAGAGAGAAATAATTCTCACGTAAATAAATTTTTAATTGAAAGACCAAATCCTGTTTAAAAAATGAAAAACTATTTAGACCAAATGATGCGATTTCCCGAGCATGGAAATCTTCAAAAAACTACCCAAAGGAATGCATCGTCTTGAAAACTTTAAGGTATCGAACTTATAAAACAACTAGTAAAAGTTTAAAATTTTCGGAAGTTAGTCTGAGAACAAAGAGAGAAACAGTTCTCACATAAATAAGTTTTTAATTCAAAGGCCAAAATATTTTTCAAAATGACAAACTATTTAGACCAAATGATGCAATTTCCCGAGCAAGGAATGTTTGGACAATAGCTCGAAGGAATGAATTGTCATGAATACTTTCAGGAACAGAAGTTATAAAAGAAATCATAAAAGTTTGACAAGTTCCGAAGTTCGTCCAAGAACCAAGAGAGAAGCAGTACTCACGTAAATAAGTTTTTGACAAGTTCGGAAGTTCGTCCAAGATACAAGAGAGAACCAATTCTCACGTAAATAAGTTTTAATAAGTTTTTAATTCAGTGACCAAAACTTGTTTAGAAAAAGACAAACTATTTAGACCAAATTATTCGATTTCCCGAGCGTGCAATGTTCAAAAAATTGCTCAAAGGAATGGTTCCTCCTGAATACTTTCAGGAACCGAAGTTATAAAAGAAATCGTAAAAGTTTGAAAAGTTCTGATGTTCGTCCAAGAACCAAGAGAGAAACAATTCTCACGTAAATAAATTTTTGATAAGTTCGGAAGTTCGTCCAAGAACCAAGAGAGAAACAATTCTCACGTAACTAAGTTATCAATTAACAGTCCAAAACTTGTTTACAAAATGACAAACTGTTTTGACCAAACGGTGTGATTTTTCAAGCATATTATGTTTGGAAATTTGCTCAAATGAATGGATCGCCTTGAATACTTTAAGGAATCAAAGTTATAAAACAACTCGTAAAAGTTTAAAATGTTCAGAAATTCGTCTAAGAACAAAGAGAGAAACAATACTCACGTAAATAAGTTTTTAATTCTAAGACCGAAATATTTTTCAAAATGACAAACTATTTAGACCAAATGATGCGATTTCCCGAGCAAGGAATGTTTGGAAAATAGCTTGGAGGAATGGATCGTCATGAATACTTTCAGGAACCGAAGTTATAAAAGAAATCATAAAAGTTGGACAAGTTTAGATGTTCGTCCAAGAACCAAGAGAGAAACAATTCTTACATAAAATAAGTTTTTGACAAGTTCGGAAGTTCGTCCAAGAACTAAGAGAGAACCAATACTCACATAAATAAGTTTTTGACAAGTTCGGAAGTTCGTCCAAGATCCAAGAGAGAACCAATTATCACGTAAATAAGTTTTTAATTAAGCGACCAAAACTTGTTAACAAAAAGACAAACTATTTAGACCAAATTATGCGATTTCCCGAGCATGGAATGTTTAAAAAATTGCTTAAAGGAATGGATCCTCCTGAATACTTTCAGGAACCGAAGTTATAAAAGAAATCGTCGAAATTTGAAAAGTTCGGAAGTTCGTCGAAGAACCAAGAGAGAAACAAGTCTCACGTAAATAAGTTTTTGACAAGCTCGAAAGTTCGTCCAAGAACCAAGAGAGAAACAATTCTCACGTAAATAAGTTTTTGATAAGTTCAGAAGTTCGTCCAAGAACCAAGAGAGAAACAATTCTCACGTAACTAAGTTATTAATTAACAGTCCAAAACTTGTTTACAAAATGACAAACTATTTTGACCAAATGGTGTGATTTCTCGAGCATGGAATGTATGGAAATTTGCTCAAACGAATGCATCGCCTTGAATACTTTAAGGAATCGAAGTTATAAAAGAACTCGTGAAAGTTTGACAAGTTCGAAAGTTCATCCAAGAACCAAGAGAGGAACAATTCTCACATAAATAAGTTTTTAACTCAAACATCAAAACTTGTTTACAAAACTGACAAACTATTTAGACCAAATTATGCGATTTCTCGAGCATGGAATGTTTAAAAAATTGCTCGAAGGAATAGATCGTCTTGAATACTGTCAGGAACCGAAGTTATAAAAGAAATCGCAAAATTTTGACAAGTTCTGATGTTCATCAAGGAGCCAAGAGAGAAACAATTCTTACGTAAATAAGTTTTTAATTCAAAAACCAAAACATGTTTACGAAATGACAAACTTTTTAGACCGTACGACGCGATTTTACGAGCATGCAGTGTTCGAAAAATTCTCGTCTTGAATACTTTAAGGTACCGAAGTTATAAAAGAACTCGTAAAAGTTTGAAAAGTTCAGAAGTTCAACGAAGGTCCAAGAGAGAAATAATTCTCACGTAAATAAGTTTTTCATTGAAAGACCAAATCCTGTTTAAAAAATGAAAAACTATTTAGACCAAATGATGCGATTTCCCGAGCATGGAAATCTTCAAAAAACTACCCAAAGGAATGCATCGTCTTGAAAACTTTAAGGTATCGAAGTTATAAAACAACTAGTAAAAGTTTAAAATGTTCGGAAGTTCGTCTGAGAACAAAGAGAGAAACAGTTCTCACGTAAATAAGTTTTTAATTCAAAGGCCAAAGTATTTTTCAAAATGACAAACTATTTAGACCAAATGATGCAATTTCCCGAGCAAGGAATGTTTGGACAATAGCTCGAAGGAATGGATCGTCATGAATACTTTCAGGAACAGAAGTTATAAAAGAAATCATAAAAGTTTGACAAGTTCCGATGTTCGTCCAAGAACCAAGAGAGAAGCAATACTCACGTAAATAAGTTTTTGACAAGTTCGGAAGTTCGTCCAAGATCCAAGAGAGAACCAATTCTCACGTAAATAAGTTTTTAATTTAGTGACCAAAACATGTTTACAAAAAGACAAACTGTTTAGACCAAATTATTCGATCTCCCGAGCGTGCAATGTTCAAAAAATTGCTCAAAGGAATGGTTCCTCCTGAATACTTTCAGGAACCGAAGTTATAAAAGAAATCGTAAAAGTTTGAAAAGTTCTGATGTTCGTCCAAGAACCAAGAGAGAAACAATTCTCACGTAAATAAGTTTTTGATAAGTTCGAAAGTTCGTCCAAGAACCAAGAGAGAAACAATTCTCACGTAACTAAGTTATCAATTAACAGTCCAAAACTTGTTTACAAAATGACAAACTGTTTTGACCAAACGGTGTGATTTTTCAAGCATGTTATGTTTGGAAATTTGCTCAAATGAATGGATCGTCTTGAATACTTTAAGGAATCAAAGTTATAAAACAACACGTAAAAGTTTAAAATGTTCGAAAATTCATCTAACAACAAAGAGAGAAACAGTACTCACGTAAATAAGTTTTTAATTCTAAGACCGAAATATTTTTCAAAATGACAAACTATTCAGACCAAATGATGCGATTTCCCGAGCAAGGAATGTTTGGAAAATAGCTCGAAGGAATGGATCGTCATGAATACTTTCAGGAACCGAAGTTATAAAAGAAATCATAAAAGTTGGACAAGTTTAGATGTTCGTCCAAGAACCAAGAGAAAAACAATTCTTACATAAAATAAGTTTTTGACAAGTTCGGTAGTTCGTCCAAGAACAAAGAGAGAACCAATACTCACATAAATAAGTTTTTGACAAGTTCGGAAGTTCGTCCAAGATCCAAGAGAGAACCAATTATCACGTAAATAAGCTTTTAATTAAGCGACCAAAACTTGTTAACAAAAAGACAAACTATTTAGACCAAATTATGCGATTTCCCGAGCATGGAATGTTCAAAAAATTGCTTAAAGGAATGGATCCTCCTGAATACTTTGACGAACCGAAGTTATAAAAAGAAATCGTCGAAGTTTGAAAAGTTCAGAAGTTCGTCCAAGAACCAAGAGAGAAACAAGTCTCACGTAAATAAGTTTTTGACAAGCTCGGAAGTTCGTCCAAGAACCAAGAGAGAAACAATTCTCACGTAAATAAGTTTTTGATAAGTTCAGAAGTTCGTCCAAGAACCTAGAGAGAAACAATTCTCACGTAACTAAGTTATTAATTAACAGTCCAAAACTTGTTTACAAAATGACAAACTATTTTGACCAAATGGTGTGATTTCTCGAGCATGGAATGTTTGAAAATTTGCTCAAACGAATGCATCGCCTTGAATACTTTAAGGAACCTAAGTTATTAAAGAACTCGTGAAAGTTTGACAAGTTCGAAAGTTCATCCAAGAACCAAGAGAGGAACAATTCTCACATAAATAAGTTTTTAACTCAAACATCAATACTTGTTTACAAAACTGACAAACTATTTAGACCAAATTATACGATTTCCCGAGCATGGAATGTTTAAAAAATTGCTCGAAGGAATAGATCGTCTTGAATACTGTCAGGAACCGAAGTTATAAAAGAAATCGCAAAATTTTGACAAGTTCTGATGTTCATCAAGGAGCCAAGAGAGAAACAATTCTTACGTAAATAAGTTTTTAATTCAAAAACCAAAACATGTTTATGAAATGACAAACTTTTTAGACCGTACGACGCGATTTTACGAGCATGGAGTGTTCGAAAAATTCTATAAGGAATGGATCGTCTTGAATACTTTAAGGTACCGAAGTTATAAAAGAACTCGTAAAAGTTTGAAAAGTTCAGAAGTTCAACGAAAGTCCAAGAGAGAAATAATTCTCACGTAAATAAGTTTTTAATTGAAAGACCAAATCCTGTTTAAAAAATGAAAAACTATTTAGACCAAATAATGCGATTTCTCGAGCATAGAAATATTCAAAAAACTACCCAAAGGAATGCATCGTCTTGAAAACTTGAAGGTATCAAAGTTATAAAACAACTAGTAAAAGTTTAAAATGTTCGGAAGTTCGTCTGAGAACAAAGAGAGGAACAGTTCTCACGTAAATAAGTTTTTAATTCAAAGGCCAAAATATTTTTCAAAATGACAAACTATTTAGACCAAAGGATGCAATTTCCCGAACAAGGAATGTTTAGACAATAGCTCGAAGGAATGGATCGTCATGAATACTTTCAGGAACAGAAGTTATAAAAGAAATCATAAAAGTTTGACAAGTTCCGATGTTCGTCCAAGAACCAAGAGAGAAGCAATACTCACGTAAATAAGTTTTTGACAAGTTCGGAAGTTCGTCCAAGATCCAAGTGAGAACCAATTCTCACGTAAATAAGTTTTAATAAGTTTTTAATTCAGTGACCAAGAGAGAAACAACTCTCACGTAACTAAGTTATCAATTAACAGTCCAAAACTTGTTTACAAAATGACCAACTGTTTTGACCAAATGGTGTGATTTTTCAAGCATGTTATGTTTGGAAATTTGCTCAAATGAATGGATCGTCTTGAATACTTTAAGGAATCGAAGATATAAAACAACTCGTAAAAGTTTAAAATGTTCGGAAGTTCGTCTAAGAAAAAAGAGAGAAACAGTACTCATGTAAATAAGTTTTTAATTCAAAGACCGAAATATTTTTCAAAATGACAAACTATTTAGACCAAATGATTTCCCGAGCAAGGAATGTTTGGAAAATAGCTCGAAGGAATGAATCGTCATGAATACTTTTAGGAACCGTAGTTATAAAAGAAATCATAAAAGTTGGACAAGTTTAGATGTTCATCCAAGAACCAAGAGAGAAACAATTGTTACATAAAATAAGTTTTTGACAAGTTCGGAAGTTCGTCCAAGAACTAAGAGAGAAGCAGTACTCACATAAATAAGTTTTTGACAAGTTCGGAAGTTCGTCCAAGATCCAAGAGAGAGCCAATTATCACGTAAATAAGTTTTTAATTAAGCGACCAAAACTTGTTAACAAAAAGACAAACTATTTAGATCAAATTATGCGATTTCCCGAGCATGGAATGCTCAAAAAATTGCTTAAAGGAATGGATCCTCCTGAATACTTTCAGGAATCGAAGTTATAAAAGAAATCGTCAATGTTTGAAAAGTTCAGATGTTCGTCCAAGAACCAAGAGAGAAACAATTCTCACGTAAATAAGTTTTTGAAAGTTCGGAAGTTCGTCCAAAACCAAGAGAGAACAATTCTCACGTAAATAAGTTTTTGATAAGTTCATAAGTTCGTCCAAGATCCAAGAGAGAAACAATTCTCACGTAACTAAGTTATTAATTAACAGTCCAAAACTTGTTTACAAAATGACAAACTATTTTGACCAAATGGTTTGATTTCTTGAGCATGGAATGTTTGGAAATTTGCTCAACGGAATGCATCGCCTTGAATACTTTAAGGAACCTAAGTTATAAAAGAACTCGTGAAAGTTTGACAAGTTCGAAAGTTCATCCAAGAACCAAGGGAGGAACAATTCTCACATAAATAAGTTTTTGACTCAAACATCAAAACTTGTTTACAAAACTGACAAACTATTTAGACCAAATTATGCGATTTCCCGAGCATGGAATGTTTAAAAAATTGCTCGAAGGAATAGATCATCTTGAATACTGTCAGGAACCGAAGTTATAAAAGAAATCGCAAAATTTTGACAAGTTCTGATGTTCATCATAGAGCCAAGAGAGAAACAATTCTTACGTAAATAAGTTTTTAATTCAAAAACCAAAACATGTTTACGAAATGACAAACTTTTTAGACCGTATGATGCGATTTTACGAGCATGGAGTGTTCGAAAAATTCTCAAAGGAATGGATCGTCTTGAATACTTTAAGGTACAGAAGTTATAAAAGAACTCGTAAAAGTTTGAAAAGTTTAGAAGTTCAACGAAGGTCCAAGGGAGAAATAATTATCACGTAAATAAGTTTTGAACTGAAAGTCCAAATCCAGTTTACAAAATGACAAACTATTCAGACGAAATGATGCGATTTCCCGAGCTTGGAAATCTTTGAAAAATTGCCGGAAGGAATGGATCGTCTTGAATACTTTAAGGAATCAAAGTTATAAAACAGCTCGTAAAAGTTTAAAA